>OY992530.1:120645152-121245152 GCA_963921185.1 Dasysyrphus tricinctus
AGGAATTATAATAGTTAATAAAATACGTACACATAATGTATGTTATGTAGGTACACACATTAAACTTCATATTTGTTTTAATTTTTTTCTCTAAACCATACATTTCAGACGCTTCTTCTATTGATGAAATCAGAAAAGAAATGCATGATTTCATTCATTTTCTTTCTTCTAAGAAAACATCCCCTTAAATGCATTCATTTTTTCAATACGGAAAAAACAGGCTTCATAATATGCACACATTTCAGTAATGAATAATCAATATTTTCAATACATCTCTCCTTGAGGAAATTAAACTCATCTTTCATGTACTTATTTCCATTCAAGAAATCATCACATCACTAGAACCAGTTTTTTCAGAGACGACAAAGAACTTATGAATTCGGAGATGCCATGAGCATAGTGATTTCCTTACAAAATATTCATCGAGAAAGTGTGTAGGTGCTTCCTTCCAATGACAAGCCTGTGTTAAATTCATGATAGGATTCCTTAGGAAATTCATGGGTGCAGCTCCTTTTCCCTGAGGAAAAACCTACTTTTTCAGTAGTGAATTTTTGGAAATTTCCTACTGGGAAGGGACCCTACAAATACCGCCTCGCCACAGAAGCAGAATCAATCAGCAGTGCAATGCCAGAAAACAAATATGTACGAACACTGTGTGTGTTGGTATAAGGCAGAGAAACCAAAGCACATGGCTCTCTGCAGATACTTGGAGAAAGATCAAACAAAGAAATGCTATTTGATTCCAACTTGCAGTATCCTCAGAAGAATATTGACATCGAAGCGTGCGTCGTATAAATGCCCTAGCAGAACAGGCTGGGGAAGAAGCTTCCAGGTGCGACAGCAGCACTTTCTACAAACAAAGAATTGATTGGAAATAAATCTTGAGAACAACATCTCGCCAAGGTCTTAGACGGCTCCCTGCTGGTTAGTAAACGGATGAGAATCAGCTCAGAAGATGGAAGAAACACTCTTGTGTCACCGTACAAAATCTAGACGGTGGTGTATTGTTAGAGTACTGGTTTCAAACCCAAATGATCAATTCGCATCCACAAGTTCCCGTATTGGCACATGCCCACCTAGTTTAGCCGAGATAACATCATCAATCAAATCCCTGAAAAACAACAGCATGTCAGTTTAGAGGGTATTCCCTGAGCTTTATCAATCAGCTCCACAAATATCCACAAAAATGCTACATTCCTTTATAGCGCAGACATAGGAGGCCTCCCGTAGAATAAAAAAAGGGAAGATCGTCAAATCACGAAAAAAGTTAAATCTCACAGATGGCGGAAACTGAAGGGGAGTATGTCCTCCCTGCGGTGCAAAGAAAATGGCGAAAATAATCTTAAATAATAAATCAAAAGGCAATTGGATTTTACTCTCGACAAAGAGAGACTTTATTTGGGTAGCCTTACACAGAAAAGGTATACTCGACAAGAAACTTATTGCCATTATCAAGGCTTCCTGCAACTTTTCAAGTTTGGCATAGTGAAAAAGTATGTGTGTCCAGAGCGGAGTTTGGCAGGGATGTGTACTATCACCATTGTAATTTTTGGTTGTTATGGGAGATACCCTCCATGCGTTCAGTCAGCCCTAGGCGAACAAGCGTGAGAAATCCGCTGGACTATGTTTTCCTCTCAGCAAAATCTCGACTACACGGAAGATATTTGCTTTTAACACAACATCCTGGATCTACAACAGATGATGAGCTACCTGGAAAGTGAAGCGGCGAATAAAGTCAGGTTTAGAATCAACACTGGTAAAACGAAGACCCCTAACATTTCCTCAAAAGACGCCGGCGGTGGTACAGATGAAGAAAAAAGCTGCTTTCGGCATGCTGTCAAAAGATTGGAGGGGCAATGTCTTCAGTACGAAGACCAAGCTGCGACTGCTCCGCTCGAACGAAGAGTCTGTACTACAATACGGGTGAAGTACATGGAAATTGACTACCTCTGTAACATTATAGCTGCAGACTTTTGTGAATAGATATCTTCGAAACAACCAAAGGACCAAAGAAAAAAACTACCGCAGAACAGTCGAAAAGGAATTTCAAAAGCTGGGGTTGGGGAGAGCAGAAAGACATTTCCAGAAGGAGCGGTTGTTGACGCTCTATGCCCCTCGGAGGGGTCAAGGAGCTAAGAAAGTAAGTAGTCAGTTTTACGAAACTTCGCAATTACAAAATCTAGCTTTTAAAAATCTCGTAATTACAAAATACCGCAAACTAAAATTAGCAAATTAAGATCTCGCAAAATTTAATTGCATTGCGTTCAAATCTCGCGTGATTTTATAAACTTTTGGAAAACATTAAAATTAAAAAAAAAAGTTTTCCGTTTCCGATTTTCCTTTTTTTGGTTCGCAGGATTTTTATTTTTTAGTGTGAAACTGAGAGCGATATGTTACCGTGATTTGAATTTGCGAAATTTTGATATTTGAGATTTTAAATAACGATTACAGTTTGAGATTATCTATGAAAAGCAGGATTTTTATTCTAAAAAAACAAAAAAAAACAAAGTTTCGATATTCGAGAAATTGGTTATGGTACTTAGGCATGAGTACTTTGCCACCACGAAAGTTTCACTGCTATTAAAAAAGTGCAGTACAACCCATTAAGGATTAAAATTCTTGTAACAATAGGAAAATAAATTTGTATAGCTAAAATATCAAATTCAATTTATGCCACTTTATCAGAGAATAATTATCGCTCCGCCTCGTGCAGCTTTCTATTTATTCCGAACAACTTCCACACTGGCGAAATTCACGAAAACAAAATTCAAGCTCTTGTAATAGATGTGAAGTGGTTTTGTTTTGCAAGAGAAAAACTTTTCGACTAGAATTTCAAATGATAAAATTAAAAATAAAACTTTGTCCCCTATCTTGTCTTGTCGTATATTTTGGGCATCAGTGAGGTTGTCTGCGAGTGTACTCTTACCCTAGAAACCTAGGATATAAACATTATAATATAGTTCTGTGTTAAACAAACAATTTCAAGCATCAGAACTGAGCTACCTACTTACGTGCATTTTGCGTAAGTATGCTTTTGACACTCGACAATAACGATATATGACTATAAAGGGAATAGACGAGACCAGAGGACACATGCTCACACACATAATGACAATGAGAGGTTCGACGTTCGACATATGTTTTACGCTGTGAGATTAATATTGTTCTATTCTTTTTTTTAACAAAGGTATGTACCTTACCTATTATCAACCTCTGGGGCGAGAAAAATTAAGTAAATTTATTTGATCATAGATACAAATTAACATGAAAATCTTATTTAAAATTTCAGAAAACAACCCTCCTTTACCCACCACCAACAAAAAAGAAGAATGTTAACATTTGTTAAATGTGCAAAGTTTAAATACTTTAAAACTGAACAAGATTTAAAATATTCTTGAAAAAAGATGCCTCATTTTTAAAATGGGGTGTCATGTGAGATGGTATATGGAGTGTGCTAAATTAACTTTTATAATCTTCAAATAATGTGAAAATATTTGAAGAAAAGTCATTTGAGTAATGAAGTTTTATATACAGAGACACACATACAGTAGCGCTCGGAGGGAAGTTTAATTTTGAATGTGCGCTTTTATATCATTGTATATAGTCTGCTTATTCGAAGTAAGGCTGAGGCTCTTTATGGAAAATTGTAATCAACTTCAAGGAGTCTTATAGCTATATAGTATAACATACAAGTGATACTATAAAGGTATTTATAGAGTGTATGCATATATGTACAATTTGGGAACAAGTAGACTTGAATTTTTTTAAATAATCAATCTCAAAAGTCTAATAAAATATGGCATACCTATGTATGTTATAGGGATACCTCATAATGAAGTTTTTCTCAATTTGGAAACAACCATTATGTAATTCACTTCGAGATAATCCCTTTCGAACCAAGCCCCTAATTAATAAACGGCTAACGACTACAATGATGCGTTTATACCTATGTACATGCTTTCTGGAAAATTTGATTGATAAATTTGTAAAAGTCACTTAAGTCAGTGAAATGGTGATAGCAAGCGAATAAGAAAGACTTTATCTCTTCGCCAAATTTTGCATTCAAGGAACAGGCAGACCCACACATATACACATCACACATATAATACATTTTATACATCCGTTATCTGTACATTCAAGCAGCTGTGGATCTATTGGGGGTGGGGGGGTGAGCTCAGGTGGAAGCTTACAGGCGAACCAAATCAATGTGTCTTAAAAATAAAATGCACGACTGGGTCGCAAGTACTTGCTGGTGTTCAAGAGGCTGAGGGCTTAAGAAAATTGTATAATGTAAAGATTCAGCGTTAAAAGGTTCCCTTATGTATCATATGATAAGGTTGTAGAACAACAATTATTTCAGTTTGAAAGACTTACAACTTTTTTCCCTCTCCATCCCTTCAAATGCATCTACACAAAAAGTCAATGCGGGGATTTTGGGGGACTTTAGATATGGTTTAGAAGAGGGTGCAATTCTGCGTCGATACTAATTTTAATATTTTATTAATTAATTATTTCAGGGTTCCCCATATGATTTGAGCTATTTTACCTGGCCTTGGATTAATTCAAAGAAAAATATATAAAAGTAACAAATTATTTTGTCGACATAAAGTACTCAACTAAAATACTCGTACATATGTATATTAATTTGTTTCTCTGATAGGCAGATATGAATCATAAGGACATTGAGTTCAACGTTGAAACGAAAATTTCGAATGTTTTATTTGAAATTTTTTTTTGAAAGAACCGCAGACATTATAATTGGCAATTGTTTTTTACTTTTTATTCAATCATCTCTAGAATTTCAAAATATAGTTTGAAAAAAAAAATAATTTTTGACAAGCGTTACATTTGACCTTCTTTGAAATTCAAATTGTTTGGACAGGACTTCGACCGGAAGTATTTAAGATATCGGATAGTTTTTATTTAATTATTTAGCTCACATGTCACTACTTCCAGGCCTAGTTGTGTTTTTGAAAATTATGCCATTTTGCGAGCTTTCAAAGTCCGTTGTGGTTTGTGGAGAGAGCTATATTACATCAGAGTAGATGTCGTCATTAGTTTAGATGTTATCAAAGAGTAGGCTTAAGCCGTTTTTCATCTGGACACTTTATGTTTATGGAAGGTAGATACCGTTATGTTGCATAAAAGTATTTTTTTTTAATATTCTAACAAGTGTGGAAAAACCTTGAAATTTTTTAGAAAAAAATTGTGTAGCCGTTTTTGAGCAGCATAAGATTTCGTAAAATTGTTAAAAAAATCTTCTATGGCAGGTACAGTTGTTTTTGGTTCTAAAAAAAATGAAAGAAAATTGTGGGGGGAATCAGCAGTAACCACTATGCACGAAACTTAAAGAAAATCTATCATAAGCCACTTAACCTCTAGCTAAGACAGACAAACGAACATAAATTTATAAAACTAAGCATATTAAGCTACAATATAGCTGGTATAAAAAATGATGTTAGCTGATTTTTTTAATTTAATTAAACAATATGATATAATTATATTAATTGAATCTTTTTTAGAAGAAGAAAGACAAAATGAAATTTCAAATTATTTCAAAGATTTTAATACCTACCAGCTATATTCCGGCAATACGAAATAATATTTATGGAAGAGCTAGTGGGGGAATCCTATGTGGAATTAAAAAAAGTAAAATCAGTGAATTTGTAAAGCTTAGAGTAGTTAATGATAAATTGGTTTTTTCAAATAGATGGTAATGCAAGCCATAAAACTCACTATATCGTACCTTTATATTTAAACTGTAATAATTGGTTGAACGACTTCGAAGAATTGCAAGACTTTTTAAATAATTTTACATCTACAAACATTATGTTAATTGGTGATTTGAATGCCAGAATTGGGCTTTTTCAAAATCCATGCATGGAGGAGTTGAATATTCGAACGGATTCATTTTCAAGCATCAGGAACTCTAACGATGGATTACTCAATAGAAATGGTAGAGTCCTTATTGAGTTACTTGAAAGTTTTGGTTTTTGGTTTTGAATGGTACATCGAGAAGCGATGCTTGCGGTGAACTGACTTTTGTAGGTGGACAAGGAAGTTAAGTAATCGACCTCTGTGAGGTCACTGGGGAAGGGATTCAGGCTATTGAAAATTTTGAAGTTCTAGCAGCCACCTTTACCTCCCACTTACCAATCATTGTTTCTGCAAACTTTTACCAAAAATTGCCTCACGATAACTCAAAAAAGCTACCTAAACTCAAGTGGATAGCTCAACAGGGAGATATATTCCGCGAAAGATTAAATTGGTGCGTTGGTTCCTTGCCAGATCCAAGCTCTTTGGCAATTGACAAGATTGAGGAGAAGATAACAGATATTGTAAGATCATCTGCTTCCCAAAACAGTGGTCGTAAACATTTGGAACCCTTATGCAAATGGTTTGATTCTGAATGCATTAGACTCCGCAAAAGATCTTTCGCATATCTTAATTTATTTAGAAAGTTCAATTTCGACCATTTTAAGTCTGCATATTTAGAAGCAAATAAAACATACAAGCAAGTCTGCGATTATAAAAAACTACGCTACGTTGCTACGTATCAAACCTAGCAATAAATTTGGAAACTTGTAAGGACTCCAAGACTTTTTTGTATAACGTACGGGAGCTAGGTGGAACGAATCGTCCTTCTACAAGTCCATTACAAGCTGAAGTTCTAGCTTCTTATTTTCGATCGTTGCTTACAGGCAGTGACGATGTCCAGTCATTTCATTTGACTAACACAATGGACGAGGAGCTTGACTCCCCAATTGTTTTCAAAGAACTAGAACTAGCTCTTTTCAAATGAAAAACAATTAGTCCCCGGGTATTGATGGTATTCCTGTTGAGTTTTTAAAAAAACTCTTCTATAGAATTCAAACAATATCTACTCTCGTTTTATAACGTTCTGTATGATAACTCTTGTGTTCCCGCAAGTTTTAATAAAGCTGTTATATTTTCAATTTTTAAGAAAGGTGACGCTAACTTACCTGAAAATTATAGAGGCATTTCAATTCTGAATTCCGTTAGGAAAATATTTGCAAGAATCTTGTAAAACAGACTAATTAGATGGGTAGAGGCAAACAATCGATTAAGCATGTTTCAAGCCGGATTTCGTGAAGGATTTTCAACGTTTGACCATATTTTTGCCTTAACCCGCATAGCTAACAATTTTACGCAAAGAAAAAAAAACTTTATGCTTGTTTCGTGGATTTGAAAGCTGCCTTTGATACTGTCAATCGCCAAGCTCTCATTTATAAAATGGCTTCTCTTGGAATATCCAGAAAGTTACTGTCTATTTATGAAAACTTTTTATGCCGAACATATGCGACAGTTTGGGATGGGTCAGATACTTCAAACTGGTTTGAAACGACTGCGGGTGTCCCTCAAGGATGTATTTTAAGCCCAATCCTGTTTGCGCTTTACATTGATGATGTTTCTGAAAATATACTGGGTGGAGTCACATTTTCGGATATCCTCATAAAAGTATTGCTTTACGCAGATGATTTAGTTATGTTAGCGGATAACCCCTTTTCTCTCCAATTCGAAATAAACAAGCTCCAAATATACTGCAAAACTTGGGATCTCAAGATAAACTCTGGAAAAACTAAAATTATGGTATTTGAAGCTTGCAAGTGTAAAAGGTTAAGAGAGGAAAAGTGGTTTCTGGGTAGCGAGTCTATTGAGATAGTACAGGAATTTAAATATCTGGGAGTGTTGATGTCTGCTAACGTAAGCTTCACTAAGCATGTTCAGCAAAAAAGTAAAGAAGCGAAAATTGCTCTCAGTGTTATGTGGCCCACATTCTTCTCAAACCAAAATATTGACTTAGGTTCAAAAAATAGAGTTTTTCAAGCAACTGTTAACAGTTGTATGTGTTATGGTGTTCAAGCTTTTGGCCAAACCTATTTCGAAGAAATTGAGTTGATTCAACGTTTTTTTTTTAAACGCTTATTTCGGTTGCCCAATTCAACAGCAACTTATGCAATTCACGTCGAGTCAGGAATAACACCTATTTATATAAAAAAACTTAAAATCACACTCAGATTTTCTTACGAAAGTTATGAGAAAACCAGGATGTAGTCTTCACAAATCCATTATGAAGCACCTCTTGCTGGCAGGAAAAATTTTCTATTATTATCGCGAACATTGATGAGAAGATGTTTCTCCAACATTCAAAATAGAGCATCAACATCAGAAACCCGAGAAATTTATAGAAACTTAACCATTCTCTAAATTCCAGTAATTATTTTAAATACGGATTTCCTGTGAAAGCAATAACTACAATTTTTAGGGCAAGGGTAGAAATTCTGAGTCTTAACTATGTCCCACATCGCACAATGGGACCTCATGTATGAAGAGCGTGCTCAAAATGCAAAATTGAAACTAACGGTTTCGTATAAAATTGTAATGCGGATTCAAAGTTCACATGATTGTTTATCAATATGTGAATTCTTGAAGTTTTGGGAGACATAAAGGTAATATAAAATAAGCGATAAAAGTAGCAATTCATGAAAATTCTAAAATCCATTGCGGAGTTGTTGGTCGTTTGAAAATTCTAAAAAAATAAATTCGTGGTGATAACAAAAATATAAAAAATATATTGGCATTAAATGAAGCTCAGTAAAAATAAAAAAAATGTTTTTTTCAATTTAGATCAACATGTTTCCCTTACATTTTAAAAAAATTGAAAAGTTACGCAGAAAATATTCAAAAAATCTTATTTCGGTTTTGCGCACCGTGCTCTCACTTTTGACTTCTGTTTCATATAGAGGAATATTGATACTACTAGACCACGTATTCAGTTTTAAAAGCATGGTGCGCAAAATAAAGAAAAAAATGTTTGAACATTTTCTACGCAAATTTTCAATTTTCTAAAAGTGCAAGTGAAATATGTTGATTTAATTTGATAAAAACATTTTTTTTATTTTTACTGAGCTTCATTTGATGTCAATATATTTTTATATTTTTGTATTCACTACAAATTTATTTTTTTCGAATTTTCAAATGACCAACAACTGCGCTATGGATTCTTGAATTTACATGAATTGTTACTTTTATCGCTTATTTTCTACTACACTTCTGTCTCCCAAAACTTCAAAACTTGACATGTTGATGAACAATCATGTGAACTTTGAATCCGCATTACAATTTTATACGAAACCGTTAGATTCAATTTTGCATTTTGAGCACGCTCTCCATACAAGAGGTCCCAGTGTGCATCGGTCAGATTTGCCTACTAGGTATTTGTAATTTTTGTAACAGAAATGAACGCGACGATTTTTATCATTTCATTGCTATTTGTCCAGTATTGCAAGAAATTCGAAGGCTTACTTTGAACAGAGTGTCCTCTCAAGGGAGAAACTATTTAATGTATTGAATGGGTCCGCGGGGTGGACAAATCTCTTCATGTTTTGTGATCTACATTAAATTATCGAAAAATTTTTTGAAATATTTAATCCATAATGGCTGTTCAGTGTTCAACCTCTTAGTTCAATTATTTTTAAATCTTTGCTTATACATTTATACCTCACTATTGTGTAATTTATTTATTAAAATTATAAATATAAATCCCAAACTGTATTAAATTGTTAAAACAAAAACAAATATGTTTAAATTATTATTTACCCACTTTTTAATTCATGTTAAATTTAAATCTACCAATTTTTTTTTTGTTAATTAAAAAAATGTCATTTTCTGGCAGACAGCAACTCGCCATGTCCATAAATTATTTTGGTTTCTAATATTGTAAACATTTACTTAAATAAAGAAATAATAATAATAAAATAATAATTATGTGAGAGGTGAGACCCACCTTTTTCGCCTTTTCTATCATCGTTAATGTATACGAGAGTACCTATAGGTATATGATTAGTAAAAAATCAATAATTTTTGTTGGATAAGATCCACTGAAAGCCCACGTTTGATTTAAGTAAAAAAAATCGATGTAATATGAACTGTACCTACTCCACAAAAATTACGTATTGATGATATCTTCTTTCTCTCTTTTAAACTTAAAATATAATTATTTTTCCCATTATTTGAGGCTATTCAACAACAATTTAATTTAATATACTTTATTTTATTTTATTTTATTTTAATTTATTTTATTTTATTTTATTTTATTTTATTTTATTTTATTTTATTTTATTTTATTTTATTTTATTTTAAATAAAATTACTAACGATTCCTCAAAGCACAAATTTTTTTCTTTTGAGATATTTGCCATCACCGTTTTCACTATTCTTGAGATTGTAGAACCACCCAATGCACGTTTTTTAAAAATATCTATTTTTCCTTCTTAAAAATTTTGTAAAAACATTTCGAATGCTATCTTGTATTTTTTGAGAAATTCTTTGTTGAAATTTATAAGTTCAGTATATTTAACCGCATTTAACTTTTCTTATAAAAAAAACGGACAGTTGAAAAACAGATATTTTAACTGAATTAGCATCTATTAGTACTTTCAAGAGTAAGAATTTGCAAAATTTTGTTCAAAGGGAAGACACGGTGCATTCAAGAGGACACAAGCGTCCACAAGCTTTTTTTCAAAGCGAAACTCTTTCTATCAACTCCTACTCTCACCTCCAAGTGGTGAACATCGGGTGCCTGTTACTGGTACCATTAACTGAAGATGGGGTTCCAATCCCTGAGGACGGTTTTAGGGGGCAGCAAACGAGAGATCAGGGGAGGAGTGTTCCAACTAAGGCACTTCTCCTTCATCCAGGCGGCAGCGGAAGAATTCTCAAGATGGAATCAACGGTGGCGTCTACAGTTGCAGTTAGGCTGAACAACTTAGTGAACACCTAATACGGGCTACTACGACTTATTCGGAGCTCAGGCCTATAAGGAGCGGTTAATCCGGCTCCCCGCCCTTGGAGTTATATTGTAAGGGTCTGCTCCTCCAGGTTGGGGGTCGTGCCGTCGTCGGGGTGACTTCCCGGCCACGTAAAGCTATCTTAGTTGTGAAGCAACAACAAGCCTCGGATACAGACGGATTTACTGTTGACGAACCAAGCTAACGAAATAAGGACAACGAACTTCGGATCTGCACGTGGAATGTTCTGCCTCTCTATAAACCACTTGCAGCCGAACATTTAGCGGAGGCCCTAGACTGCTACAAAGCAGACATTACCGCCATCCAAGAAGTGCGATGGGATGGGCTGGGCAAGAGATAACTGAAAGACTCCGATATCTACTACGGTGACTGTTACCGACCCCAAGGGCAGCGTCTCTTTGGATGTGGATTCGTCGTTAGAGGCAGACTTAGGCAAGAAGTCTTGAGTTTCAACTATGTGAACGAGTGCCTCACGACAATTCGCATCAAGGCTAAATTCGCCAACATCAGCCTGATATGCGCGCATGCCCCCACAGAGGAGAAAGATGACGACACCAAGGACGAGTTCTACGAGCTCCTGGACAAGACATATGAGCAATGCCCTAGCTATGGCATTAAAATTGTCTTGGGTGATTTTAATGCCAAACTAGGAAGAGAAGACGTCTTTGGTGGCACAATCGGAAGATACAGCCTGCACGACACCACCTCCGATAACGGACTCAGGCTAATCGACTTTGCTGCGGGGCGAAACGTTGTGGTAGCTCGTACGCAGTTCCCGCATCTCGATATACATAAGGGGACATGGCGAATTCCTGGTCAATCAACCGTCAACCAAATTGACCACATTGCGATCGACGCAAGGCACTCCTCCAGTATCAAGGATGTCCGAACGTTCCGAGGAGCCAACGTTGACTCGGACCACTACCTTGTTGTAGCAAAGGTAATGCTACGGATATCCAGACCAAAGCCAAAACAGGGAAATACTGTGAGGAAGTTCGACGTCGGATGGCTACAGTCGCAAGAAATCGCCAGGTCCTTTTCCGATCGAGTCTCTCTTAACTAGTCCTTTGCCGCCAACTGCAAACATCGAGAACCAGTGGAAAAACAGCCAGGAAGCCATCAGAGATGCCGCCTCTGACGTGCTGGGCTTTGCACGACCACCACAGCGAAACCCCTGGTTCGACGAAGAATGCCGGCAAGTACATGCAGCCAAACAACAGGCATACAAAGCGGCGGCGCTGCATAGAAGGACCAGAGCTGCTCGCGAGCTCTACGAGCAGAAGAGGAGAGAGGAAGACAAGTTTCTTAGAAGGAAGAAGAAAGAGCATGAGAAGCGCGATTTAAATTAATACGAACTCACTGAGCGTTTTTAAAAAATTTTATTTAATACAAACAAACAATTAATTTACAATTATTATAAACCCGACCTCTGCTTCTCGCAGTTATCTGGAACAAACTTAAAATATAATTCTACTCTATGACCATCATGGTCTTTGTATCTTATACCAAAAATGCTGGTCAGCATAATAACCTACAATTTATTTAAAAGTATTCATGTTACACTGTCTGCTCCGTGAAGGAATGTGCAGAGTGCAACAGAATCTATGGGAACATAGGAATATTAAAGAATACTCCTATGTAAAGAATTAAAGGTATCCGCTAACCGGATATCTAGAAGTGATGGGGAAGAATGTGTCATATACATAACTCGCGCGATCGAGGAGTTAGAGGGATGCCACTGCAGGAATGAAGTTCGGAAGTTTTACCAAAAAGTAAAAAGAACATCCCAAGGTTACCAGGCCCGAACCGAAGCCTGCAAAGACGATTAGGGGAACATCGTGGTGGAATCGCAGTCGGTGCTGAGGATATGGAAAAATCATTTCTGCAAATTGTATAACGGCGATGACGAACCGAATTCCGCTAACATGCAAATTGCACCATTCAACTTGGACGCCAAACTCGTCCGTTTGTGCAGGATGACGATGGAGAATGCACACTGCTCCATCAAGGTCGGCAAAGACCTCACCGACAGATATGATGTCAAAAAAGGTTTTAGGCAAGGCGACGCGCTGTCATTCGACTTCTTCAACATCGTTCTTGAAAGAATAGTGCAAAACTCTCACGTCAACACTAGAGGCACAATCTTTCAAAAGTCCGTCCAATTACTCGCTTACGCTGATGACATTGACATAATAGGACGAACAAAGCGTGATGTCAGTGGTGCTTTTGTAAGCATTGAGAAGGAAGCCAAGAAGATGGGTTTAACGGTGAATGAAAGCAAAACGAAATATATGCTGTCAACAAGAAAGGACACCCAACACCGACACGTCTAGGACAGAACGTCACTATAGACAGCTATAAGCTCAAAAACCGCTTTAATCTGTGCTATTATTGTGGCTATTTCCTAATTATGTAGGTTCTCAAGGACAATTCATAACTACTAATTCTAATCATAAAATTTAATCAGTACACCATCATGACTACCATCTCAAAGAAATTGCAGGCTTTTGTGAACCGTTGTCTACGCCATATTCTAAAAATTCGCTGGCCACAAATTATATCAAACGAGGAATTGTGGCGCAGGACAAGCCAGGAGCGGCTGGACGTTGACATAAGAAAGCGTAAATGGCAATGGATTGGTCACACACTGAGGAAACCAAACGATGAAATTGCAAAGCAGTCTTTTGAATGGAATCCTCAGGGTGCACGGCGGGTTGGAAGACCAAGAACAACATGGAAATCAACAGTTCTAGCAGAAGCAGACTCCCAGAGAAAGACGTGGCCACAGTTAAAATATCTATCTGCAGACCGAGAAGGATGGAAACGATTTGTTGGCGCCCTATGCCCCAACCGGGGTTACAGGACTTGATGATGATGACACCATCATGAAAAATCTATATCTGCCGGTTGTCATACTCACTACTCAATCCTAAGCACTTTGTTTATTTTAAATGATAAGAAACTTCCTTGAGCATTTTCGTTCTTCCATCTCAAACCAAGTTTCTTCTTGCATCTCTACAACTTCATATAATATGGTAAATGGTTTAAGCTTTACAAAAAAATTGTCACCATGCAGCATTAAAAACTAACACCAGCTTAGTGTTTCACTCAAAGTAGAAGTTACTCTTCATTTTGCATAAGCCTTCTCGAATTAAATCAATATAAGAACCGATGCAAGGCTATTTCTTATCCCATGACCAGCCAGCAGACAATTTGTCTGAAATTCAAAGCCGATTTAACAACATCAATAAAAAAAAAAAAAGAAAAAAAAAAACAAACCCTATCGCACATATTGAAACTTGAGGAAGCGCTTAATAGCTGCATCATAAGCAAGAGCCATTTTATCTGCAAAATGGCACCGAACTTCCCATTTTATATACGTTTTTACCTCCAAAACCACCACCTCAACCTTAGTCCCATCCACACAGAATAGGATAGGAGCCTAGAAGTTGAAATGTCTTTGTTTACGGTATATTCGTATTCCTGAGATAAATACAAAATAAATTTCCCAATAAAAATTTTATCGTCGTTTTGCTTTTCTTTTTGTCGAAGGGGTTGGCAATGGGAAATGGGAACAGGAACAGTCTATATAATAGCAGCGTCACGATTCAGGACCAGCAGTATAGTCTTTTGCCGGATTGGGATAGTACTTTTCTTCCCTCATACCTATTCAAAGCAAAAGAAGATTAAAAATGGTGGACATAAAAAGAAAAATAAATAGCTGCACATAGCAAAGGATAAGAAAAAGGGGAAAAAGGTAGGTTAGGTTAAGGTAGTCTTTTGGAATTGGTGAATTGATAGTACATTAAGAGCTTATTTGAAGCACGTACTTGGCACATTGTAAAATGTCGAAAAGTTTCTAGACGAAGTGAACTCACTACAGAGATTTTAATTCTCTTGAGGATCGCTTAAAAGGTTAGCCTTTAATTGCTGTTTTGCTTCAATTGCTTGGTCACTTAACTCGAAGAAGCATCAAACAATATTTTTGCTCCACAGTCTTTTAAGTTTTAATTAACATTCTTCCTTTATTATACATGGGGAGCACTTACAAGGGAAGGGGTCACGGTCAGCTGTTGGGGTCGTGGTTATTATTATGGTTTTAAATTTAATTTTAGTAAAAGGAAGCTCATTAGGGAATAACTTTTGAAAGACATTACTTTTTTGTTTCAATTTTTAGTCTCTGTCCTTATTGGTAGTCCCTTTTATAAATCAAGGTTTGTTTTTTTTAAGATTTAATGCATACCTACGTTTGTACAAATAGGTATGTACATGATAATAACTATGTAAATAAAAAATTAAAAATCCTGATATTCTTTCACTAAGTTGAATTAAGTTGCAATGAATTGAATTAATCGGCTGAATGTTTTTTTACCACTTATAACTTATAAGCACTAAAAGCTCCAATCATAAATTTGACATAGTAGCCCATCAGAACAGAAATGTTTATCTACAAAATAAATCCAAGTGAAGGTTTTAAAATTCAATTTTCTTTATTTTGGTATAAAAAACTCAATTCTATAAAAAGCTTCAATTCCATTGGAATCATTGCGAGCACACTTTTCTTCGTTACTAAGTTCTTCACACAATTTGTCATGGAGTTTTGCGAAGCCATTTGTTTGGATCGAGAAATTGGACACGTCGATAACACAAAATGAAGTAATTCTAGCTTTGAATAATATTAAAGAAGGCAAAGCCACGGGAACAAATGGAATTCCAGCTGAGTTCTACAAATATAGTTCAGATATCTTCAAGGAAAAACTAACAGATGCACTTAATATTATTTTCAAATTCGGAACGTACCCGGAACATTTTTATGAAGCGCTGATTTTGCCAATCTATAAAAAGGGAAACCAGGATGACCCAGCAAACTATCGGGGAATTTCATTTCTAAATGCTGCACTTAAAATATTTACATCTATACTATATGAAAGGCTCAACAGCTGGGTTCAAGATGAAAAGAAGCAAAGTGAGTTTCAAAGCGGTTTTCGGAAAGGATATTCTACTATTGACAACATTTTTATACTTCAGTCACTTGTTCAATGGAAGATTGGTCAAAATAAAAAACTATATGCGTTTTTTGTAGATTTTAAGGCTGCTTTCGACACCGTTAATAGAAAATCCCTTTTTTACAAGCTATGCAATCTAGGAATCTCTACGAATTTCATCCGTGTTATTGAAAAGATGTATCAACAAACAACAGCTTATATATACAATGGAACAGATCGATCCGAAAAGATAGAAATCGAACAAGGTGTAAGGCAAGGATGCAACCTAAGCCCGCTTCTATTTTCACTTTTCCTAGATGATTTAGTTGAATGGCTACCATGTGGAGTTGAGTTTATTAATATGCGGATCAAAGTTATTATGTATGCGGATGACATAGTTATTCTTGCGGAATCTCCTAACGCTCTACAACTAATGATAAATAGGCTAGCTGCTTACTGCGAAACATGGAACTTGGAAGTCAATACCGAGAAATCTAAAGTCATGGTGTTTAAAAATGGCTCCGGGAGAAAAGCTAAAGATGAAAATTGGAAATATGACGGAAGGTGGCCTAGATGTCGTTAAAACTTATACTTATCTCGGAGTGGAATTCACTTTCAATATGAAGTTGGAGAAACATCTTAAAACTAAACTTTATAAAGCAAAGTCTGCAATTTGTACAAACTGGAAAAAAATCTTCAACAACCAGCTAATATCACTTACTACAAAGCAAAAAGTATTTAATGCAACAGCTAAATCTATCTTGTTTTACGCTGCACAGGTGTGGGGAGTGCACAAATACGAGCTGGTCGAATATCTTCTTCGTTTTTTTTTGAGAAAAATATTCTTTTTGCCTATCAACACTCCAAAATATATGTATTATTTGGAAACAGGGCTTCCGACGATGTTTATTTCAACCCTAAAACTAAATGCGGATTATATTATAAGGATGTTGTATATGGATGAAAATAGGCTACCAAATAAGATTTTGAAATTTGCAGTAATGGAAAAGACGCTATTTGTAAAGGATTGGAGCAATTTAGCAGCGAACTGTGGTATCATCTTAAATCTATCCGAAATTAATGAAGCCGACTGGAAAAAATCTTTTTACGAAATAATCAGAATCACCGATGAAAATGAAAGATACGAGTTCATAGAGAAAGCACGATCGTCTACTGAGAGACTTTATTATTCAAAATGTAGCCTAAACCTCAACGAAAAAAATTACTTCCATAGTACTTACAACAGGACCATAATAGCAACAATCTTCAAAATAAGAGGAGAGATGTTAAGGCTTAATTTCCGGCCCCATCAAAATGAAGGAATGGGCATCTGTAACCTTTGTAATCTAAATGAGAGGGAAGATGTGCAACATTTCATTGGGGTCTGTCCCGTACTGAAGGAAATAAGGCGAGTCTACTTTGGAAAAAATACCCTACAGTGGGAAGATGTGGCCACCTTTCTGAATGGGCAAGATTGGATGCTGTTATATAAATACTGTAAAGAAGCGCTCATGTATAGATCAAGAATCACCAGTGAAAATTTTTAACCAGAAATTCCGATATAACTTATCTAAAAGTCTTTTTTAGTTCTACTTTAAATAACCCTAAAGCTACCAGAATAATAATTTTGTTTTAACTAAACTAAAAGTTGATAAAACCCCTATTTTGTTTTGACTAAACTAAAAGTCCATATAATTTTAAATTTTGTTTTAACTAAACTAAAAGTTACAAAGTGTTTTAAAATACAAACTGAATCTATTTACTCATAATTTGTAAAAGCTATAAATCCAGCATTTTATAATATTTTCACCAATCATACTTAAATCAAATCCGTACAATTATTTTTTGTTAAAGGAAAGAAAAACCTTTATTGAAATTTTATAATTAAATGAGAAGTACTTAAATTGCCCCTCTGGCTGACGACATTAATATGTCATGCCTATATAATTATTCAAGAATTTGTTAAAATGTACTTGTAAACCTTAATAGAAGAATAAACTATAATCTATCTATCTATAAAAAAAACTCTACATCGAGAAATCCATTGTCAAAGGGTACACAGGAAAAGTTATGCAAGTAATCAGTGGCAGATCCAGAGGGGGGGCTATAGGGGCAACAAGATTTACATGTGAGCTCTGTGTTTTTCCAAGCCCTAGGGAAATTGAAGGAATTGTTGGGCTGAACCATATTATAAATGCAACTGTGATCTTTTCGAAGCCCAAGAGAAATTGATGAAAAAAAGGCGATTAAATAAAAAATCAAATGGCTCTATTTATTTAAAGCCCTAAGGGTATTAGACGAATAATTGAGGCTTGGGGCTAAACCTTTACGAAGCGTTTTCCTAAGCCTGCAAGGGAATCTGATAAAAACTATAACACTGGACAGGGCTAACAAATTTGTATAATAGCTGTGTTTTTTTCCAGGCATTAAAGAAACCCGACGAAAATAAGAGGCAAGAGCTAAAAAGTTAGCATGAAAGCTCTTGTTTTCCGAAGTCCGGGGAAAAATGGAGCTTGGGACTTAACAACTTGTATGTGAGCTTTGTTTTTTCCAAGCCCGTAGGGAATCGGACTAAAGAAATAACTAGTTTGGGGCTAGTCTGTATGCATACCTAAATGCTGTGTTTTTTTCCAAGTCCTTATATTGAAACTAGTGAAGTTGTTTTTCATGCTATTATTGTTACCTAGATTTCCTTGGGTATCGATATTTCTTAAAGATCAAATTAAGTTTGACAAAATAAATTAATGTTACCTTTTTCTTCAACTCCTCTTGAAATTTTTCGGACTTAGCTGTGCCGGTATAGCTTTTGGGGCTTTAGTTTAAAAACTCAGCTTCCGGTGTAAAATCCGACGAATGAGTAAGGTTCAATTTTGAAATTTGGCTCATAGGGCAGACAAAATTTTTAAAATTTTAACTCAATTTTTTTTCAAATCTTCGTCAAACTGTAAGATTTAAATTGCCAAAAAATATGAAGGGAATTCACTTAAAATAGTTAATGATCGGAATGTTGAACACAAATTTCGAAATACCAATCCAAATGGACTAAAGTCATTTAGATGGAATAGATACAGAAGCGCATCAAGCTGCTCTCCTTGGCGTTACGCCCTTTTGTTTTAATTTTGTCCGTATACTTTTCGCATGGATCTTACGTTAGTGTTAAAAACAGACAGTCTAGTTAATCAAATCTTGGACAACCAATTCCGTTGTCCAAGTAAAAAAATTTCAGCACAACAGTAACCTACAAAGATTATCAATGACTTTTCGGACGTATACGGCTGTCTAAAGTTAGGAAAAGTAATGTAGGCTGAGTATTTATAAATCCTACAAAAAATATATAAATTTAAGAAAGGTACCTAACATATTTAAGGCTCCTAAACATATTCTAACAACTTTCTTATACGATGTGTCTTTATGGAGAAACTGGTTAAAGCGTCTTTTTAAAATAGCAGCTGAAGCTCACTAATTCTAGATGCTCCATTTCCAATCATAAAATTTTGCAGAATTTTTCTATTAAGTACATATATTTTTGCATTGTACAAAATCTTTTTAATTCAACTGCCGACTAGCGTCCTTTAAGAGAAAAGAAAATTTGGGTTGGTAGGGCATTCTTATATGATTAAGAATTTTTTTAAAACGATGTGTCTAAGGGATCTCCAAGCCCCCCCCCCCCCCACAGCCAAATCCTAGATCCACTACTGCAAGTAATTGGTGTTTCGCATAACTTTTGATCAGTTAACGTGACTGAAAAATATTTAAAACAAAGCTTGTAGATCATGTAATTTTGAACAGAAAATTTTAAGGGATTTTTTCTCCACCGACTGATAGCGAAGAATATATTATCATTTCAAAAAATGAAAGTGATGAATGCTATCGAAAAAAAGCTTAAAGAAAAGTTTGTACACTATTAAATTCTCTAAAGGAGACCAAAATTTTGTTTCCTAAGAGCTATTATTTCAAAAACATCTTTATTTTAAAAATTTTATTGAAAGCCAAAAAATATGTTTTACTCTTAGTAAAGAAGTTGCCAACAAATAATTTATGCTCATTTAATAGTTGATCCTGATAGTATTGTCAACACAAAATTGTTTTCCACTTTTTTCCATAAAAGCGATTAATGAAAAGCTTTAATTATAAAATTGCCTTCTTTTTATAAATTAGCTTTAAAAGTCATTAATTTTGTTTCCAAGTCAATTTCGGTTGAAGAATCACACCCTTACATTTGCAGCTGTAATATTAATCGTGTTTTATTGGTAAATGCATAGCTAGCACAGTAAAATTTCCCTTGGCAAACAACAACAAAGAGACATTTTTACTGACTTTCTAGGATTTGTTGTTGTTTGCTGATGGAAATTTGACTGGGCTAGCTATAATATTTTCCAATAAAACACGCCTATAGATGCTTTTGATCAAGAGAATACATTTTTCAAAAGATATCATTTTTTTCATAAATATTTTGAAAAAGATATTGTACCTACTTATGTTTGAAAAATTTCTCTGGCATCTTGCTACTCCATTGGTCGTGTGAATAAACAAAAACCTTAAGCTAAAACATGGATTTTTAAGTTAAAGCTTGGTCTTAAGTGATTGAAAACAAACTAAATAACTAAAAGATGTTTTCTAGTAATATTTATTTTAAAATAGCCAATTACTAAATTCAAGTAGCTATAGCTTGTTTTTTTTTCAGAATATCAAAAAACTACCAAAAAGTGGAGGTCACATTCTTTGACATCAAAAAATGTATGTTCCCGAAAAGTGGCATCATTTGCATATCTCCCTAAGCTGCATCTACTCAAAACTTATCTTCTAAGACCTTATTTTCTCAACGCTTTTGGAATTTGATTGCGTCTCTTCAGCACCTATCGTTTCAGACATCAACACCTATCTTCTTAGACATTAAGGGTTATTTTCCCAACACGCGTTTGGCATCTGGAGGAATTTCCGTTAAAAAAATGCAGGGGTACATCGACATAAAAAAATCACTTTCCTGAAAATTGGCAACACTGATGATCTTACCTGTAGGCGCGTTTACTCAACATCTATCATTCAAAAATTTATCTTCTAAGACATCACCAGTGCTGCCACTCAAAAATTTACAAAAAACATAGTTTAAAAACATGATTTGAGTTCAAAAAACATGATCCACAGTTTAGAGTTGGAAAATAGTAAACAGAGAAAGAGGTCTTAAAAAAAATTAAAACAATATTTATTGAGAATATTTTTTTAAAAAACAGACAAAAAAGGAAGGAATAAATAGCATTAAAATAAATAATTATTATAGTGAAAAAGTAAAATGCCAAAAGGTAAATTACAAACTTGTATTTTGAGCATAGAGACAGAAAAAAGAATTATATCTGGATTCTTTTCGCTGAGAAATAAAAATTTAGTTATGCATTTGAGTAAAAATGCCATTTTAGCTATATTTTTTTATAAAATAGAATAGTCTTGTTTGTGTTTTTTATATTGTAGCGAAGGTTAGACATATGTTTTCTTACAAAGTGGTTATACAAAATTACATTTCTTTTTACTTAAGAAAAACATGATTTTGGAGCCGTAAACATTAAAACATTTTTTTGGGTCCGAAAAACATGAAAATCAGGCTAAATCATGATTAGACATCACGTTTGACATCTGGAAGAGTTTCCGTAACACTACTTATCTTTTAAGACATTATCAACTGTTATTTTCCCAACACGCGGTTGGTATCTTGAGGCATTTTCGCAACTTTTTTTCATGTTCAAAATATTAATAACTACCAAAAAATTTAAATTTCAACATTTAGAATTAAAAAAAAATTGTCCCAAAAAGTGGCAACACTGACATTTTCCTCGAAGATGCGTCTACACCGTTATTTTTCCAACATGCGTTTGGCATCTGTGGACATTTCCGAACTTCTGTTCATGTTAATATATTAAAAACTAACAAAAAAGTGAAAGTCCCATCCTTTGACATAAGAAAAAGTATTTTCCCGAAAAGTGGCGACATTGAGATTTTAGCCGATGGTGCGTCTACTCAACATCTATCTTGCGAAACATCGACCGTTATTTTCCCAATACGCATTTGGAACCTGGAAGCGTTTTTGCAACTTTTTTCATATTCAAAATATTTTCCAGCGTTACTGAATCATTCAGTGAATCAGTGATCATCGTAAATATATAATTTATAATTTTTCTTAAACACTCGTGACAATTACTACAAATACAGTGAAATTCAATACACGAACAGTGAAATTCACTGCACATACAGTGAATTTCACTACACAAACAGTGAAACTCACTACACAAACAGTTAAACTCACTACACAAACCGTGGATATTTCTTTGGTCTTATTGATTCTTGGTCTTGATGAAAAGTCAAACGTTTTTACCAATTTTAATCAACGTTCCGGTTTTGGGAGGCGGTTCATGATAGTAGTTCAAAATAATTCCCTTTCATTGAAAAAAACACCCTTTCACTATAAATATTTTGTTGACTCTTTTGATTGTTGTTGCTTATGAGATGACAAATGAAATATGTGGACCAAATGTCATGTCAATGCTGTTGGAATCTCGTAAAATTTTACTTGTTTCACTAAAAAATCAGTCATCTATATAACTTTTTTTTAAGGTGGTTGTATCGGCTTCATTTTGATTTGTTAAGATTAGACATTTAAAACTACTCATAAATCATGTGTCATATCTCATATGCTTATTTTTAACCAAGATAAATATTATAGTTTGTTAATCTTTTATATTCTCGATCCCCCATCTCCAGCACTTAAAGTGACTTTATAAAAAACCCAAGTAGGATTTCAATTAACTTTGGATAAAATGTAGTAGATTGTGAAATTGTGCGTCGACACCAATATTAAAATTTTATTAATAATAATAAGTGCCCCGGGCGGCACTTACTGGGGGGCGGCAAATTTGGTGGCAATTTTAATTTTTTTTTATTTAATAATTAGATTTTACTGTGAAATTTCGGCGCTCTTAGAAAATTATTCATGTCTATTATAGGATTCGCAATTCAGGCGGGAAGCTACTCGATCAGTAATGCTTTACATAGATTTCAATAAGTGAATCTCCCGATCGTTATCCGTTCAATTGTAATAACCACCTTGCTTCCGCTCATATTGTAAATTCCGTAATAAGCATGATTAATTAATTTTGCCCTTCCCAAAATCTATCCGGGCGGTATTGAAATCAAAAATCATGTTACCAAGCAAAAATTATTATCAAATTCATTTAAACAATAGAAAGAATAATATTGAATATTTGAATGCAACAACAACAACTTGAGTGGTAGCAAACTCAAGTTCAACATTTATACCATGCAAAAAACTTTGGAGCCTTCCGGCAAGTATGTATGATGTGATCGGAACCAATCGGAACCCGGACCAGAATAAACTATAGCCAAACTTTATTGTTAAAATAATTTTATAGAATTGATATTTAAAGTTCCATAAAAAAGAAATTTTGTAACAACCATCTTGTTCTCCTATAGCAAGACATCAATTAACATAATTATTTACTTATTTTTAAATACTCATGCATACACTCATTTCGAATTATTCTTTAATAAAACATAAAATAGTACTTTATATTGCATTACTAATGTAACTTTCCTATAATTTATAAAACATAACAAAGTGGCAACATTGTTAAAAGCTTTAAACATACAAAAACACACACATACTAATGTAACTATAAAACGATCAATGCACAAAATGTAAAAGCTCTTTTAAAAATTGTATAAAAGGCCACCTCCAGTCAGAACATTTTCATTCTGGTTTGTGCTCCGAAGTGCGAAGTTGGTAAGCAGCGTCCACTAAAGGCATTCTCCTAGAATCAACCCGACATAATGTGTATGTCGGTTGTTGATGCGACGTACGGTCCCACGAACGTCCATCGGCAGTCGACATGCTCATGTGTTGTTGTTTTATTCTTTTTTTCTTTAGGTATATATGTGTATGACTATACAGTGTAGTTGAAGGTATCGTACCTGCGGATTGTGCGACGTTCCACGAGCGTCCACATGAAGTTAGACGCGATAGCCGGAGACATTAACTTGTATACATATATGTATATACATATGTTTCATTGAATACATATTTTATGGTTGCCAACTGGGCTTAAATTAAAATATTGCCACCTTCTGTGGAAAGATCAATAAATTAAATGTAATAAATTATGATATGATTGCCAACTGGGCTTAAACATGTATTTAGCTATTTAATTTTCCTCTCAAATAGAGTTGCCATAAGCAACGTTTAACTTTGTTTATATTAGTTTTAAGTTTGAATAAAGTTTGTCACAGATGATTTCTTTAAAAATTTAAATAATTCTTTTATTTTATGGAATCATTTGCTAAGCTGCCTATTCAACGTGTACTGCGGTTTTCGAACAGCATACGCGTGGTAGAGAGTTTCGCAAAGCGGCATTTTTGATAATCGACCAATTTTATTATAGTGTTAAATCCACACTGAGAACCACAAATATACCACAAAATAAGCAAACCACCAACCTCACGCTACAAATTGACGCCCAACGAGTGGGACACCAATAAAGTTGAAGATAATTAAGATGCCTGAACTAACTGACGCTCAGTTTAAAAAACTCATTTCTGCAATGAACGAACAAAAAGCAGGTAGTTTCAGCAACTGCACTGCCCGATTCAAAGGCGAACGCAATCCTCAAACGGTCGATGCATTCATCACAACAATCAATGTGTATAAAGACGTAGAGAGAATCAACGACGCAGACGCCATTAGAGGTTTTCCTCTGTTACTTGAAGAAAACGCTGTAACTTGGTGGCAAGGAGTGAAATCCGAAGCGGAAACATGGGAAAACGTTCTTTCACTCCTACGCAATGCATTTGCACCAGCTAAGCCAGCCTATCGACTCTATATGGAGATCTTCGACATTAAACAAAAACAGGATGAGTCCACTGATGATTTCATCACAAAGAAACGCGCCCTTCTCTCGATGATTCCTGCACCAGCTCCGAAAGAACCTATGATGCTGGACATGATCTACGGGTTGCTCAACATCCGCATTCGCGATGGAGTTCCTAGAGACAGCTTCAAGACATTTCAAGAGTTTCTCACTAAAGCCAGAGCTGTAGAAATCTCTCTGCACGAGAAGCAACAGCAGGCAAACCGATCTGAGGAGAAGAAGCGATGCAATTTTTGCAAACATACAGGGCACGTCGCTGCAGACTGCCGCAAGAGACAAAAAATTGAAACCAAGAAGACTCCCACCGTAACAAATGAACCAACCGTACACTGCTATAAATGCAAAGCACCAGGATATGTTCGATCCAACTGTCCCAAATGCAAAGATTTACCGAAAGGACCATCAACGGTTTCTTTCAATTGTCTGCAAACGACTCTCGGAACCGATTTGCCTACGATACCCATTCTATCTCATGGTGAATCTGGGATAGCCTATATCGACACTGCAGCCAGAACGAGTGTTGCAGGAAGGCAACTATTTTTGCACCTGTTACGAAATGGGACGAAGTTTCAAAAAGTAGATGTTGATGTGACTTTTGCTGACGGACAAGCTCGTCCACAGGAAGTATGCATGGCAGAAACCAGCATAATCTTCGGTAACCGGTTGCGGCCGATTACATTTATCGCCCTCCCGACAGCCAACGACAATAGAACTCTCATAGGAATAGACTTCCTAGAGCAAAACGGTGTTGTCTTAGACTTGGGTCAAAGAGTTTGGTACTTTGCTGACCAAATTCAAAAGAAATTTGATTTCTACGACACCACCCATACAAAAGTTCTCAAGCCACGTCTCGTCACAAATGTCCAGATATTACCAAACAAACTCGATATAAAACAAGAAATGAAGGAAAGATCTCAGCTGGAAGCAAGCGCAGCGGAATGCATGCCACTTGTGGCTGAATCTTCACCGACAGAGAATGTAAATGCTTTCTTAGCATGGTTCGATGAACGTAAACCTATTTCACCACTTGCCGCAACACCAAAGGTTAAAAACCATGCGAATAGTAGTCCATCAAAAAACACCATTGAAGAGAAAGATAGCCAATACATCATCTCAAAACAACGAATACTCCCCTGGATTTATCCAGCATGTATTCCAAAGTTCACTAAGAAGTACTGATGTTACGCCGGAACGAAAACGAGAGAATTTGTTCCCGGCACTCGTCAGAAACGAGGAAGAAATTTTTCTCGAACCATGGTTCACTGAGATCCTGTCAGTCGATATAGAACTAAGGAGCAACGAGGCACATGAATTGAGTTTCGAAGAAAGACAACAACTCAATTCACTCTTATTACAGGAAGAAAATATTTTTGGTGAAATAACTGAGCCAACTCCATACGCAGTTCACAGAATCAATACTGGTAATCACGAACCAACAGCAGTTCCACCATATAGACTCTCTGCAACTCGAAGAGAACAATTAAAGGTTGAGCTCACGAAAATGATCAAGCTTAATATAATTGAAGAATGCGAGTCACCTTGGGCTGCACCAGTTGTGTTAGTCCCCAAGAAAGACAACAGTATCCGTGTCTGTATTGACTACAGAAAGTTAAACAGCATCACTACTCCAGACAGGTATCCACTTCCAAGGATAGATGACATGCTGCATTCCACAAAGAAAACTCTTTTCAAAAGTACCCTGGACTTGCAAACGGGATACTACCAGATAAAGATTGATGAAAATGATATAGACAAAACCGCATTTATCACTCCTTTTGGAATGTTTCGCTTCCAGCGAATGCCATTTGGCTTACGAAACGCCCCCGCAACTTTCCAGAGACTAATGGATAAGTTCCGAAATGGTCTTCCAGACATTTTACTGGTGGTTTACCTAGATGATGTTATCGTTTGTTCTGGTAGTCTTGAAGAACACTGCCAAGACCTACAACGAATTTTTAAACGACTTCAAATGTTCAAACTTAAGGTCAATAGGAAAAAATCCAACTTTTGCTGTTCAGTTGTTAAGTACCTGGGACACCTCATAACCAAAGAGGGTATACAAGTTGATCCTGAAAAGATCACAGCAATTAGCAACAGACCTGAGCCAAAGAACTCCAAACAAATATTATCATTTTTACAGACATGTTCATGGTACCGGCGATTTATTGCCAATTTTTCTGATATCGCCAAGCCTTTGAGCAATCTTACAAAGAAAAATGCTACATGGAAGTGGGGTGCAGATGAAAGAGACGCTTTTAAAACTCTTAAGACTCACCTCACAACCGCACCAATCCTACAACAAGCTATTGAAGGAGAACCATACCGTTTGAAAGCAGACGCTAGCAACTATGCTATTGGAGCAGTTCTGGTCCAGGGGGAGAAATCAGATGAACATCCTATCGAGTATGCGTCACGTCTTCTCTCCAATGCCGAACGCAACTATTCAACCACTGAACGAGAGGCCTTAGCCATAGTATGGGCAGTGAATAAATTTCGCGGATACATCGAAGGAGGAGAAGTTATACTCATGACTGATCACCAACCCCTGAAATGGCTTTTAAGCTTGAAATCTCCAACCGGTAGACTTGCACGATGGGCTTTACAGCTCCAACCCTACGATTTCAAGATCGAGTATACACCAGGAAGAACAAACGTTGTCGCTGACATGTTATCCAGACCTCCGTGTACCAATCCCGATCATATCGAACTCGAATGTAAAATTTGCAGTTTTCAAGTTGACATACCGTCAAGAAAACCTGAAGAAATTCGACAAGCTCAATTACAAGATGAACAAATAAAAACAATTATTGAATCATTTGAAAACAATGATGAAAACCTGACCAGATGGACAACGCGTGGATATTTATTAAACGATGGTATTCTCTACAGATATTCACCAGAATCTGACTCTGAAGATGCGCAACTAGTGATACCACTCCAAGAACGTGAATCCATTTTAAATCATTACCACAATGAAACCACTTCAGGTCATAACGGCGTGGACCGCACATTAGCTCGAATCACCTCCCGTTATTACTGGCCTGGAATGAGAGGCAGTGTTACCAAACACATAGGAAGCTGCCTGGCTTGCCAGCGATACAAAGCTAGTAATATGAAACCATATGGGTTACTCCAAACAGTATCAAGTAACCAACGTTTTGAGGTCGTAGCAGCTGACCTATTTGGACCACTACCTGTTACTAAGGATGGATACCAATGGATCCTGATAGCCGAAGATCTTGCAACCAGATGGGTTGAAATTTTTCCCCTCAAGGAAGCAACGGCTGAAAATTGTGCGATGACTTTGCTGCAAGAAGTATTTTTTCGATATGGCATTCCAAGACGTCTAGTAACAGACAACGGACCTCAGTTCATATCTGCTTTGATGCAACAACTTGCTGATTACTTCGGAATACAACAATCGCTAACGCCTGTTTATCATCCAGAAGCTAATCCAGTGGAACGAAGAAACAGAGACTTAAAATCTCAACTCGGAATTATGGTAGGTAATAACCATACAACATGGGCTGATAACTTGACCGCCATACGATTCGCAATGAACACTGCGAAATGCCAGAGTACAGGTTTCACCGCTTCATATCTCATGTTTGGACGAGAACTTAGAACCATTGACGACGTCAACCATGACCTAAGACCGATAAAACAAGAAAGAAACTTCACTCCACAAATCATACCACGATTAAAAATGCTTACTCAAGCAATTAAAGAGGCTCAATCAACAACCGAAAACACGCAAGACCGCAATAAACACTATGCTGACAAAAAACGAAGACGACAACCCATTTTAAAGGTAGGTGACCTAGTATTGGTTACCACTCACGTCCTTAGTAAAGCTTCTAAGGGCATCTCTTCAAAATTTGCGCCAAAAAGAGATGGTCCTTACGTAATCATCAAGAAGATGGGTGCAACTACGTACCAAGTTGCATCTAAAGATGACCTCACTATTCCAATAGGGACATATCATGTCTCTGCTATTACAAAGTATCAATCATCCATATCACAAACTCCTGACAACCCTATACAACCATTGCGAAGACGAGGGCGACCAAAGAAGACTGTTATCTCTCCTGTCGCATCATCGGGACGATCTCTACGACAGAGGGGGAGAATGTAACAACCATCTTGTTCTCCTATAGCAAGACATCAATTAACATAATTATTTACTTATTTTTAAATACTCATGCATACACTCATTTCGAATTATTCTTTAATAAAACATAAAATAGTACTTTATATTGCATTACTAATGTAACTTTCCTATAATTTATAAAACATAACAAAGTGGCAACATTGTTAAAAGCTTTAAACATACAAAAACACACACATACTAATGTAACTATAAAACGATCAATGCACAAAATGTAAAAGCTCTTTTAAAAATTGTATAAAAGGCCACCTCCAGTCAGAACATTTTCATTCTGGTTTGTGCTCCGAAGTGCGAAGTTGGTAAGCAGCGTCCACTAAAGGCATTCTCCTAGAATCAACCCGACATAATGTGTATGTCGGTTGTTGATGCGACGTACGGTCCCACGAACGTCCATCGGCAGTCGACATGCTCATGTGTTGTTGTTTTATTCTTTTTTTCTTTAGGTATATATGTGTATGACTATACAGTGTAGTTCAAGGTATCGTACCTGCGGATTGTGCGACGTTCCACGAGCGTCCACATGAAGTTAGACGCGATAGCCGGAGACATTAACTTGTATACATATATGTATATACATATGTTTCATTGAATACTTATTTTATGGTTGCCAACTGGGCTTAAATTAAAATATTGCCACCTTCTGTGGAAAGATCAATAAATTAAATGTAATAAATTATGATATGATTGCCAACTGGGCTTAAACATGTATTTAGCTATTTAATTTTCCTCTCAAATAGAGTTGCCATAAGCAACGTTTAACTTTGTTTATATTAGTTTTAAGTTTGAATAAAGTTTGTCACAGATGATTTCTTTAAAAATTTAAATAATTCTTTTATTTTATGGAATCATTTGCTAAGCTGCCTATTCAACGTGTACTGCGGTTTTCGAACAGCATACGCGTGGTAGAGAGTTTCGCAAAGCGGCATTTTTGATAATCGACCAATTTTATTATAGTGTTAAATCCACACTGAGAACCACAAATATACCACAAAATAAGCAAACCACCAACCTCACGCTACAATTTTACTATTACGTTTCACGCTTGGTTATGACGAGTGTTTCTGGCTTGGATATGGCAAGTTTTGGTTCTCATCGATTTATCTTACAAGAAACCCTTTCAATAGAAAGAAATATTTGTATTAATATGTTTTCTTATGAAAGCTAATGGACTCTTTTATGTAAAGGGAGAATTTACCAAGCCATTAACTGTCAAATTCCATCAAAGGATGGCTCCGATGTCGTCGGATAAAAAAACCACAAGGTTAAGTCCTACTATCGGTTCAAGAAATTTATTGAATGAAAACCACAATGAAGAAGTCCACAAATAGAACTGAATATTTTAACTTTAAATTGGGGACTCCCAATGGTAGCACATTGACAACTTTTCTGAACACAGCCCTTTCATTTAAATTATTCGCCAGACGGACAACTCATTAAACATTTTGACCATAGCGCTTTTAAGATTGTGAGATGAAGTGAGAAAATAGTATACGTGAAAGGCGGAGAAAAAACACAAACAAAAACGAGTAGACTGCTCTTCCTTTTACTTTCTGAAACATTATGCCGTTTTACCAAAATAAAATAACGGGAAAAAACTTCGTTTGAACTTTGCTTTTCTGTAAAGATACCTACCTACTCGAAATGTAGTAATCGGAAATTGTTCATGTAAAAAGTTCGAAATTTTTTTAAAGTTCTTATGCTATTATATACACATATACATCCACAGTACATAAATCTAAAGTATTATACTGCGCAGGTTGTCAGTCGGAAATAAAAAATGGCTGTGAACGTGAGGAAGAAAACACACGTAAAAACAACAACAAATTAAAATTGAAAATGTCAGAAATAAAAATGGCTGGCAATGTGATGACTTAAATACACGTAAAAACAACAACAAATATTGACATTTCACACAAATTTTGACAAATGCGCAGAAGAAACAAAAATCAAAACTCTTGTGATATTACCTTTAATATGTGTACTGTGATATACATCCACGTAAGTCTAATTAAAATTCTGATTCTCAAAGTGTTTGATTTTTTAAATGGTTTTGAATAAAGAAAAAGTTTATTATCATGAAGCTATCTCCTTTTCCTATACCTATAAAAATGTTTGTTTATGGGTCATTTATCATTTCTTTGTTAGACGTCCTCGAAGTAAGAGTTTTCGAGTGCAATTTGCCGACACAGCATTTCAAACATTTTATTTTTATTTATTTTAAAATCTGTGCACTAGTTAAAAATTTGACACCAAAACGAAATACCAATAGTTTTATAACAATAATGTAATGATATGTAGGTATTTGTTATTTGACTAGTTATGAGTTATATGGTTATGACTTCCTAGCAAATTATACTAGAAGTATTTTTTTGTTTGTTTATTCTATTCTTATTTTTATTCTTTGAGAACTAGGGATGTCCGCCTCGCTTTTCACCACATTTTGCCATTTATGAAAAGCCACCATATAAAAAAAGAATAATTACCTACTTTGTTTTGAATCAAGATGACTTTTATTTAATGGCTAAAAATTATACTTATATTTTCCTAAATGAATAATTGTAAAGTTATATACAAACTGTATCCAAAATTACATAATTTATACTTTTCCACCACTTTTGTGTGTTCGACTATTTCACCAACACTGTTAGGATATAAAAATTAAATTTTATCTTTATCTTTACTTAAAAAAGTGTGTAATAATAATGTTTTTTTCTGACAGACATTCAAAAATAATGAAATATTCTCGTATACATATGGGACAATAATAAATTCAACTTTGCATGAAAAGTTTTGTAGCATTTTTATGTCTATGTATATACATATATGTAATTTGTATTTTTTGTTTGTCTTCAATTTGTTTGTTTTGAATACATTTTGGGGCGGCAAAATTAGACACCGCCCCGGGCGGCAAAAACCTACGCTTTGCCACTGCGGCTCACACCGACCGGTTCAAGTTGAATAGAGAGGCGTTCTTAAATCTATTAAATCTGAAGCAGTCAACCGATTTAGATGAAATTTTCACCCCTGATAAAGGATATCATAAGACATCATTAGAGAAAATGTCCGCCCACTGACACGCCCACTTTTTAAAAAAGGTCATTTCATCGTTGAAATTTGATGTAAGTGAGGGGTGTGTTCTTTACACCCCAACTTCACAGGGCATACAGTTGTCCAATATCACATCCACAATCCAATCAACAAACAGCAGATTTTTGCTCGCTGGGCAAATTAGGTTTTGTCGTTTCATTCCTCTCTCTCCACTACTTTAATATCCAGCTATTCCGAGATACAACGAAAACCAGAAAAAACTCACACGCACGTGCTCTTGGCCAAGCTTTGAACAGCGTTCATGTCGTGTTCAAAAGTTGGTTCTCTTCGACATGTCGACATGGATTCTTCTGCCTCCATTGTTTTTTTCTGGGTATGTTCATAGTCTTAGAAAAGTTGAAGATAATATAATGGGTAGTAGTTCTTCCCAAGCCCGCTTATAGGGGTGTTTTGACAAAAAAAATTATTTTTTGACTAATTTCTATGAAAGAAAAAAGATTTGCCCTAATAACGGGTTAAGAACAAAAAATTATTCAAATATTTGCCCGCCCATTTTTGAGGGCGTTTTTGACAAAATTTCTTTACATTAATTTTTTCCTAAGGAAGTATGACAAAAGATACCTAGAATAAAATGTGTATCAAATGCCTTTTTTTTTAAAGAAGGCCACATAAAGTTTTTTACCACGCCCACTTTTTAAAGGTGTATTGGATAGAAGTACATAATAAATACTTACTAAAACTAAAAGAAAATTTGCACTGAATTTTGTATGGCCCCTTATAAAATTTCATGAGAAGATGGATTGAAAATGGTACTAATGTAATGATCTATAGCTCTATAAATAACATACATAGGTATTTTTCATAATTTATAGGGTTACGATTTCAAATCCCAAAGAAACGTCATTCAAGAATTTTGTATTCTCATTTGAATGTTCGCAGGTACTAGCCGCTAATTTTTTTTTATTCGATACATGATGGGAAAGACCAGGGAAATTAACTTTTTCTTAGTTGAATTTTGAATTAGATGTTGAAAAGTGTTAGCTATTAAGAGGTTGAAATGAGGAAACAAAATTAATAGTCACTTTTAAGGTTCAACGAGAAGAAAAAGTGTAACAACCTACCTACATTATATATACACAAAAAGAGTGCACGCTTGCAAAATTGAGGCCCTCAGCAAACGTTTGAAGATTCACTTTGGTTTAGTTGGAAGAATTTTCCCCATACATAGGTACATATTAACCTTGTACATTAAATATAGCCTTAAGTATAATGATTGGGAAAAAGAAACAACTCAGCTTCCATGTTTGCTTCCATTTCAAACATAAAAATACACTAAAACATTATTCTTATAAGAATACGACAATTTATGTTCCTTTTCATACCTACCTTGAGGCTAGAAAAGAGTTTTCATCTCAAGAACTTTTTCCAATAAAATTTGAAAGACAAAAAAAAAAAAACACTGAGACCATCTCGACGATCAGATATTTTGCCTTCAAGGAGAAAAATTTTATAAACATGTTTCATTTCCTTTATATGTATAGGTATATGACGTATATATGCATGTACATGTACATATATCTTCACCTATATCTATATCTTTATCTATATTTTACGGCTTTTTGAAGAAGCTTTTCATGTTTCTTTTTTGTTTGTTAAGAATATCTTGAATACCAATCACTCTATATATCGTCGCGCTCACGGAAAAAAAGTATTTTCCAAAGAAAAAGAATATAATACATATATAAGAAAACTTAAAGAGATACACAGACACTTTTGATTTATACGAGGACGTTATTCGTTTCCGCTTTTTTTTTTTTTGTACTCGAGTATGGTTAAAGTATAGCAGGAAAGGGAAGCTGCTAAATATGATGAGCACATCATTTTCACATTCTTGTCGTAAATTTCGATGTTCCCATTTTTGTGCCTCACATACAATATCCTTAGTGAATTTTTATTTATTTTTTTTACACACAGATATCCTTTTTTCATGCGATCTTATATCTTTTTTGTCTTTTTACCACGAACATGTCTCTGCTTCTCTTTTGGTGGATTATTCTGCTACAAGGATATTTAAGCCTTTTAAAAGGAATTTTATGACACCGCGTTAAGGACAGAAAAAAAATTACTTGCGGTGACCATATTTATCAGGAAAGCGTCAAGGCAGGACTTAGTCACCTATTCTTGTTTTTCTAGAGAAGATAAGAAAACTTTGCAGTTTTTAAAAAAGCGACAGCTTTGTTTTTCATTCAATTTAAATCCTACTTAGTTAAATCAGAGACTTAACTGGTGACTGTTTCCGTTGTGGTGCCATTATGTCGATTTCGAGAGTGAAAAGCGTGAAAGCACCGGCACATTGCAGCACTAGTTGGGCACATTACAGCACAACATTTTTTGAAAATTAAAATGGCAGTGCTATCTTCACGCACATGTGAAAGTTATATTCAGGATTAGCTAACTCTGATTTAACTGCGATTCCACTCATCACCATCTGAAAAACTTGACCTAAAAAGTCTGGCTCTCCATGTTGGGGATCAAACCAGGTAATTTTTAGGCCAAACAAATATTTTGTATTGCCAATAAGCAAAACCAAGTTTGGAAAAGGGATGAATTTACCGATGGATGATGATACAAGCAAAATAACTAAGCCCAAGGAACTTCCGCTGAATATGCATGTAATGCAGTCATGAAATTATCAAATTGATAATCTCTTCTTAGGTCCCAAAATAGGCCAAATAATTAGCAAAGTTGCTACACTGCTACAAAGCAGATATAACTGCCATCCGAAAATTCAATTGGATGGGCCAGTCAAAGGGAAGTTAAAATCACGCGATGATTACTTCTTAGCAAATGTTATCGATAGTAAAAGCAGCCTGTATTTGGGTGCGCATTTATCATTGGAGAGGACTATATGGTAAGATTTCTTGAGTCTCAATTATGTGGACGAGAGCTTATAACGACAATTATCGCATCAAGGCTAAATTCGTCAACATAGGCCCTTATGCCAACATTCCCCCATAAATGACAAATCTAATGCTACCGAAGACATGTTCAACGAGCTCCAAAATATAAATATGAGCAATAAGCACTGCCCAAGGCTATGACACTTAAATTGTGCTATGGGATTTTTAAGCCAAACTGAGACCATCCTGCCATCGAATTTCTCGTGCGACGAATCATAGAATATATTTCGACGCTGACGCAACTCAATTTTTTTCTCAGTTCTTTGTTGTATTTAGCAGAAGAAAAAAAATCCTTTTAGAAAAAGTTGTTCTTGGAGGTTTGATTATCATTTTCTTACAGATATACATACATTATACATATATAGTCCAGTCAGGAAAACAATCCCATACGCTTAGAAGTAATTTTTGTAAATCTGTCGCTTGGACAAACATTTTGGAAAATTTCGCCCAATCTGTAGTCCAGTCGGGGAACCGAAACTCCTGCGCTTTTTGACATGTTATTTAGTTTGAGAGGCATTGCTATAATCAATAATCCTGTCGATGGATGCTATTTCTGAAAATGGTATCCAATCTGTAGGGAATGGTAAATTATAAAAAATTATATGGAAAAGTCCATGATCAAATAATGATTGATGTCTTAAAAGATACTGATTTGAAACAAGAATGACAAGGTTTAAAAATATCGACTGAATCGTTTTCGAGATATGAGTATTGAGAGTTCAAAAACATTTGAAAGCTTTTTTAAAAATTAAGCAATAGGTTCATAGCTAATCTCTTTAAAATATTTGGTTAACAATACCTTAATTTTTTTGGGGCTTAAATTTTTTTGAGAAAAAATAAGATTTTGTAAAAATGGCAGGTATTGCTACTTTTGGTTTTAAAAAAATTGAAAAAGAGGCTGGGTGTGATCCACTCTGGTAACTACACATTGGTGCCTTTGGAAGCTTTTATTAAAAAATCGTCAATTCAAGTTGTTTGGGACAAAAACAATTATTGTTTAATAGTTGTTTGTAGTTTTTTTTTCTAAAAACAAACTCTTTATTAAAGTTTCTTTAAAATTCTATCAATTATGAACTTGTATGAAGAATAAATCATCCTGAGGCCAATAGCGTTATTTGTTTTCATTAAAAAATATTTTCAAACATTTTCAGCAATATTTTTTATAAAAAAAAAAACTGTCAGTTGATCTATTTTTATTAAGTGAAGGAAATTCCCATAAAAAAACATGGATTTTACTTGTATGACTTTCAACAAAATTCAGCCTTATGGGCTGCATCTAAAGGTGGCACCGTGGATTTTTTTTTTGTAAATAATGTTTAGGTTGACTTTTATAATTTGTCAAGTTTGGCCTTAATTTGAGAACAAAACAGCTTGTGTCTGACCGCTTCACGTGAAACTATTCAAACTTGACGGGTTGTTAGCCTTTTATTTTGCGCGTGGTTAGCAATTTTTCCATAATTCCTGCCTAGCCTCAAAAAGTTATGAATTACTGTATTTGATATCCCAATTTGTCCTTGTCCTTGTATGCAGTAATTTTTGACCATTTATCGGCACTCAAAGTTCTTCCACGAGGCATGATTAGATTCTACAAATTTTCTTTCTGATTAAAATAATTTGAAAGACTCACAAAATAATCTCCCACCACTTTCAATAAAAAATTCAAGCCACACTATAAAATAACCTCTCTTTACTGTTTTTGTACGAATTTAAATATCACTTTTTAGACATTATTTAGCAAAAAAAAAGAGGAATAATATTCCATGTTGATGAAAAAAGGTTGAAAATATAACGGTTGCCTTCGCATTGATTTGGCAGATTACTGTGGATCCAATAAAATAAGTGCTCCCAAGCTTGCATTCGGTGTAATAAATTATGCATGGAAGATTGCAGTGTTTTTATGGGAATTTCCACACTGTATTTTTACCAATTCTTTATTATGCTCTATCCAACAAAAATTGTCAGTAAAGGGAAGATAGGACGTTTGCCTCTCAGTCTGGTTGCATTGGCTTGCATACATCTGTCTCAAGTTAAAGCTCTCACAGGGTTTCCGTACTTTGAATTATAAATTGCCACAAGTCGAAGAGCAATGTGCATATGGTTACCATTGATACCATTTCAAACATATTAAAAAAAAGATCCATTTATCTTTTTTTACCACAGCACACCTTTTTAAATGAATTTGATCACGTAACGCTCTGTGAATGTTTCAAAACTTAAGCTAAGTATACAGTTCCTTGACGAAAAAAAAACTACATGTATTTCTTATGGGAGCGCTTTTTGCGAGAACATTTTTTTTTTGACGTTAAAATTTTTTTTATCGAACTGTGAACTACCCAAAGAAAACAAATTTTATATTCACCACGATTTTTTTTCGTACAAAACAATGTCACTGACATTCTTTTTCCGAAAAAAAATTGCGTTTGGCATTTGTGTTTGTTTACCATGGATCAGTCTCATTGAGATTTTTTTTTTTCGAAAGTGTAAACTGGCGGCGAATAAAAAAAAAATTTACACCACGAACATTTTTTCTTTGTGGAAAATATTTTTTTTTCTCACCTCGAAGAATTTTTTTACTCAAAAGAACTGTATACTTAGCTTTAGCGCAAATAACTTTTTTCTTCTTAAAGACTAAAATCATACAAATTTTAAGTGGATTTTATAGCTTTATTCAAATATACAAACAAATAATAAGGGGACAATCAAAACGACAACACTTTTGGCTCTCATCTTTATAAATATTGTTCTCAAAAGCTTCAAAACTGAAAGTTCTTTCGTAAAAACCACTGAAAAAGCTCTTTCGTACTGTTGCAACATGGCAAAGGCAACTCTGTTGGAATTTGAATTTTTTGTTTTATTTCACACAGTGAAGGTAGAAGCGAAAGCGAGTATACGATCAATCAGAATGCTTTTGGCATTGAAAGACGACGGTCATGTTGGAACGTACGAAATGTTGCAAGGAGTTGCAACAACAATTCCTGTATGTTTATCAGTGGCTTAGTATCTTTTTCAGTGGCAGGTTTGTTATTTGAGTGTTGTGATGGTATACACTGGCGCCACTGTTTTGAAAAAAGCTCGCCCATAAGCCCTGTACTGACAATTTTTGCTGGATAGACTATAGCAGCGGTTCCCAAAGTGTGTTCCGCGGAACCCTGGGGTTCCGTGGGAGAGTTTTCAGGGTTCCACAAATTTCTAGAAGTATTTATAAACAGTAAAATACAAACGATAAAAGAGAAAAATTAAAAATTTCCACAAACAAAAATTTGAACAATTTTTTTTTTGAAGTTTATATTTTTTAATCGAAGTGTAAACACATCATTAATTGGGGAAAATGTGTGTTTTGATATACAGGGTGTCCCGGACCTGAGTGGAAGTATTTCAGGGGGTGGTTCTTGGGGTTATTTCTAAGAAAAAAATTGTATGAGGGGAAAGTTGTATCTCCCCTCCCTGAGACAGGGGGGGCAGTTCTGAACCATTGACTTCAAATTAAAAAAAAAACATTAAAAATCAACGAAAACACATTTAATAATGTGCTATAGTTTTTTTATAGGTTATACTCCATTATTGCATTTGGGTTTTAAATCAAGTTGCTAAAGCGAATAGTTTTTGAGAAATTAAATTTCAAAGTTAAAATTAAAAAAAAAAACAATTGTAATTTTTTTTTTCTTAAGTCGATATTTTTCAAAATTTTACATAATTAAGTGCTTTTTTGTGTTCAATATTCAATGCCTTCATTATTTTTTAGTCCATTACCGAAAACCAAATGTAAAAATCTTCCTTAGTTTTTGAGATATTAAGAAAAACAAAAGGTACTTCTACCAAATAAGCCCGAAAAAATTAATTTACTCATGAATTATCCATAATTTAACCCTTTTTTCGGGCTTCTTTGGTAAAAGTATCTTTTGTTTTTTCTTAATTTCTGAAAATTAAGAAAGATTTTTTAATTTTGTTTTCGATAATGGACTCAAAAATGATGAGGGCATTGAATATTGAACACGAAATAAGCATTTAATTACGTAAAATTTTGAAAAATATTGACTTAAGAAAAAAATCATATTTTTCTTTTAATTTTGACTTTGAAATTTTATTTCTCAAAAACTATTCGCTTAAACAACTTGATTTAAAAACCAAATGCAAGAATGAAATATTAAAAATTACAGCACATTATTAGATGTATTTTCGTTGATGTTTAATCTCTTTTTTTTGCATATTAAGTCAATGTTTCAGATAATGCCCCCCCCTGCCTCAGGGAGAGGAGATACAAATTTCCCTTATACAATTTTTTTCTTAGAATAACCCCAAAAACCATCCCCTTAAATACTTCCACTCAGGTCCGGGACACCCTGTATGCAGTGACGCAGCAGCAACAATGGTGGGAAAGGTTAAAGGGGTTGTTTCAAAAAATAAAAACATTGCTCCTAGAAGTACCAGCAGTCATTGTATTTTCCACTGTTATGCACTTGTCATGAAAAAAATGCCAACTGATGTAAAAAAAAGTTCTCGTGAAGCTGTGAAAATAGTAAATTTTGTAAAGAGTCGTCCTCTCCAATCGAGATTGTTTAAATTAGTGTGTATAGATATGGGCAGGGCAGTCAGTACGAATTGCCTTTTCTTCATACTGAAATCCGATGGCTTTCCTGAATTAAAGCTTTATCCAGGTTATTTCAACTTCGTGATGAGTTGAATGTGTTCAAACTGGAAACCTCTTTGATGTATTGCATGATGAGCAATGGATTACGAAATTAGCAGAAATTTTCGAGAAAATCAACGAAACTGCTACAGCTCTGCAGGAAAAATCAATTACAGTATTTTTTGCTAGACACAGACTGGCAGTTTTGAAAAGAAAAATTAATTTCTGGCTAAGAACAATTTTGAGTGTTTTACATGAATTCTTGCAAGAAAACATGCTTGAACTCAGAGCAGATATCAGCAATGTTATTGCTCTCCATTTGGTTAGTCTCGAAGGATCCATGCTGGATTACTTTCCAGATACAAATACTGATATTGAGTGGATACAAAATCCATTTCTAATAAAAACCAGCAAGCCGATGACCCTGAGTGTACAGGAATACGAGTCCCTGCAAAGTTTGTATTTGATTCTGTATCATTAAACGAATTTTGCATTGGTACTAAGAATGAATTCCCTGAGCTTGCCAAGAAAGCTATATTAAATTTGCTACCTTTTCAGCATAAACTTACACGAAAACTAAACACATATGGATACTGGACGCTGCCCCAGATATGCGAATACAACTTTCGGACATATGTAGAAGCTAGTTTTAAAACAATTATAAATCAAACAATGAAACAGATTCATTCTTCACACTAAAGCCTAGTTTATACATCAATGTGAAGAGAAATTGAAATCCATGTGAAATGTCAAAAACTTCGAAGTGAAAATACTAAACGTAAATCCTTGTGGAACCTATTTATACTTTTCGATCAATGATTTTCCAGTTTCGTCTTTATTATGAACGAAGTGAAGTTTTTGAAGTCCGAAATTGAAATGAAGTTTCTGTTCAAAAAAATCAATCCTTGATAGTTGAAAATACATTTGTATTGGAATTGCTATAGCCCGCGCTACAGCTCGATAAAAAAAAAAATAAAATAGTCCAAATGAAATATGAATGTTTATTAATCATTTTCTTCATATACATATGTAGTTCTTCCATGCTTCCATAAACAAAGTTAACAGTTTATGTAATAAATAACTTCATTGGCCTTCATTTGCGTCACATTTATGTATCTCCTTCATTCAAGCAATTGGTGGACTGCATCGGATATGGACTGTACCGTTCTTGTGACTTCATCTCTTTTCGAAGGCTTGAAATAAGAAGTATTGAAATTTGTCGACAAATAAAATCTCCGGCCTTTTTTTTTGCATAAGTTCTACAAAATCTTTTTCTTTGTCCAAATTCCTAATTTTTGTATTGCTGTTATGAGGGGTGATCAATTCCTTCTTTTTCGTGAGGTTACCGAAACCGAAAAGGATACAAATTACAGGCATTTGCAAAGTCTTGCAGAATATTCCTTTTGATTTTTTTTTGACACGACAAATACGAAATAATTTTACGAATAATAGATTTCAATATATTTTTCGCTTGCTATTTAATTTTCATTTAAAAATACAGGAAGGAAAAAGCAAATGACAAGCGAAAAGTTTCGTTCCACAAACAATTTTCTCGCATGTCACTTGGGTTTATAGCTCATGCTAAGTGAAGTTTTTGTGGAACAAGTTTTCACGATTGGGAAAAATCATTTTTTTTTGTATGAGAACTTCACTTCGCTTGGATGTATAAACTAGGCTTAAATAGAAAATTGATTTTGAAATGTGTTGTTTTTCATTTGTTGCTATTGTCTGGATGGGGGTTCCGAAATATATTTGGGCATTGTTTAGGGTTCCACAGCTTAAAAAGTTTGGGAACCGCTGGACTATAGATACGGCAATATGCGTAAAATAATTTTAATCTCTTCCCAATGTCGTTAGCATGATTTGTTTAAGAGATATTGGAGATAAATGAAATTTTACAACTTTTTCATAAAATTTCTAGTTAAAATCTGCTTTTTGAATTCTTTGAAAGTCCTCTCTGCACTAATGACATTATTATTTACAAAACAAAATGTATCTAAAGTCGATATCCTTATTCGTTCTTGATATATGCTGCCGTGTTAAGAAGAAAAAACGTAACTGACATTTTGGCTGTTTTGAGTTAGGGCCAGTTTTGACATCTTTGATATGACGGCTATTTTATTCTTTAAAAATAAAAGCCCTTATTTGCTTTTGTAATGGCTTAAAACGCTTAAGAAAAATGACGTTCCTTCAAAGAACCATGGTTTTTAAGGAAAAATGGACGTTTTAGCACTCAATTTAAGAAAAAAAAAAAGTGACTACCATACAAGCATTAGTACATCTGATAAATAATCAAGGCAAAAAAAAATCATTCACTTATACAACAGAAAAGCACTCAACAACAAAACAAATAAAATGCACGACTGGGTCGCACGTACTTGCTCTTATGTTCAAGACACTGCGGGTTTAAGAAAATTGTATATAAAAACATGGAAATTATGAGAGAAAAATGAAGAGAAGCATGAAATACGACATTGAAATTGGCTAAAACAACTCTTTTGACAGTTTGAGGTGGAAAAAAAGAATGCCATCTTAGTTCTTGATTGAATATGATTGTATAGAAAAAAAATTTAAAATCGTTGGAGCGGTTTCTTAAAAAATTAATTTTTTATATATAAAATAGGGTAGAGCGGGGCTAGTTGGACCACGGGGCAAGTTGGACCACGCGAATAACTCAGAAACCACAAGAGCTAAATGAAGACGATCATACACGAATGAAGCATTGTTACTAAATCATACGTGCTAAACTGGTTTAAGGTGGATTTCTTCTGCCAAAGGAGAACCACACGCTAATATGTGTTTTTTGGGTACAAAAGTAAAAAAAACGAATTCGTTTCTTTTTGTGTTATCGTGATGAAAACATGGGATTTTTTTAACAAAGTATACTCATTTTGTGAGTTCTGTTATTGAATATTAGCATTCCATTTTTGAAATTGAAAAATTCTAAGTGTTGTTTGCAAAGTGACGGAATATATTTATCAAGCTAGGTGTGGGGTAAGTTGGACCAGGCGGACCAACTTGCCCCGCTGAATTAAAAATAAATGTTTTATATTGGAAAATAGTATGAAAATGTTTTAACAGATATAGTTCCAAAGAGGAAGAAGAGTGTTATGGCTGTATGTTATTATCGATGTGTATGGAAGCATATTCTGAGACTTAACCCGACGAGGAGTGGGTGCAATGCCATTCTTGCTGCAATCAGGCCCATACAAGATTCTCTATAACTGTTCATGGTACCATGGGGTCATTTACGTTATCTTATGTTGTGCTTTGAATTAAGTTATAGTTTGGGATCAAATTAAGTTCAAACTAACAGTGCTTTTGTCCTTAATAAAGCTCCTTTTTCCACTTTTTAAGCTTTGGTCCAACTTACCCCACCAACTGGTCCAACTGGCCCCGCTAGTGGGGCAAGTTGGACCACTCGGACTTTGTGCACTTAAAGTAATCTTATTCTTCTGCTATAAAATATTTTAAATCTTATCAAATTTATTTAAGAAGCCGAAGTTACATTCTTTCCATTAATTTTATTTTCATTTCTATGTAAGGAATAGGTAAAAAGTTATGAGACTTCAAGTAAAATGTGGTCCAACTAGCCCCGCTCTACCCTACTTATAACACTTTTAAGAACAAATTTTGGTATGCGAATCTAAAGTATATATTTATGTGTATATAAAAACAAAATTTGAGAAAAATGTCAACCCGTTTTTGAGATATCGAATTTTCAAAAAAAAAAATTTAAACATTTTTTAAAAATCCAAACACTTTTTTTTTGAAAATTTTGAAATGCAATATTATTTAATCTTATCTGAAATTTGTATATACAAAAAATCATTTTAATCCGCTTAGCCAAAAATGAGAAAATTCAAAATAAAAAAAAACGTTCCATGACAGGTACTATTAATAATAGCTAAGTGTGAAATTTTATAATTTTTGGTAGTAGATCGTACTATTTTTAGTATATTAAAAAAGTTTAATCAAAATCATAGGAGTCGTTTTTAAGCAAAAAAATATTTTCCTTTGTGGTTTTTTAACTTTTGTATGGAAGGTACCGTTATTTTTTCATAAATGTAAAATTGTTTCTAAAAATATTTTAGAGAGTACTAAAACAGTCTTAAATATCGAGTTTCAAAAAAATCTATGATGCGGTTTTCGAAATATTTGATTTTCCAAAAAAAATTTTGAAATATTTTTTAAAAATCCAAAAAATATTTTATCAAAAATTTTGGTACACAAAACTATTAACATTTTTTGGAAGCTTCTGTATAAAAAAATAATTGAAATCGGTCGTATCGTTTTGAAGAAAATCAAAAATTAAAAAAATGGTTCTTTGGGAGGTACCATTAATAACCATTTTTGAAAAATGGTTTTCCACCCAAAGAAAGCCTTTACTAAAATAAATGTACTGAATTTTTTTAAAGAAAAGTTGTCGAGCCGTTTTTGAGAAAAATACGGTTATGTAAGATTTTAAAAAAAAATTGTATGGCAGGTACCGTTATTTTTGGTTCTAAAAAAAAATATGAAGAAAACGTGTGGGCATTATCACCAAAAACCACTATGTACCAAGTTTGAACAAAATCGATCAAGCCGTTTAGGCTGTAGACGCACAGACAGACAGACAGAATTGTGCCACCCACTTTTTTGGTGTTCTCTATCATCGTAATATCATGTTTGATTGTTATCTCAAATTTTTTTTTTTTTGCACGAATCCAAAACTTGCCTTATAGTACCTATAATCGCAAGTAAAAAGGTAAAGGAACGTACGGAAGGACGAACGTACATATACAAACACAATTATCTCTCTAAAAATGATGGATTCCGATTCTAGGGTACTCAAAATTTTAGATATGTCAAATCGGATCAATTATAAGAACTTCCAATGGGAACGTGTGACAGGATGGATCAAAAACCATTACCAAGTTGGATGAAAGTTCAATAGACTGTAACCGAACCGACAGACAGATAGTGAGACCCACTATTTTCGTCTTCTTTATAATCATAATGAAATTGGCGCAAAATTATAAACAGCCTATTTTAAGGGACTTAGCGTGACACTAGTTAACAATTGTTTAACTTTACTGCAGTTCTCTAACTTTTATTGAATTTTAGACACATGCTAGTTAGTGTCGCGTTAAGACCATTTTCCAACCAAATCAAAGTTGAACTCGCCTAAATCAATGACAGTTCGTACGACAGACTTCATTTGAGCTAGTGTGATACTAAATAAATCAAAATCAGACTTTGGTGATTTCATATTTAATGCAAGTGTTTAAACAAAAAGTTGTTTTGACATCGTCTATAATTTAAGAAAACGCCATTTACACTAAAATTGTTTTAGTATCGTATTAACTTCGCTATAATTTTGCGCCATTGTGGCAAGTCTGATTAATATCTAGAGTTAAATTTTTTTTTTTCAATTGATAACTTGGCTTAAAGTACCTACAGTGGCTCACCAGTAAAAATGGCCCACCCCTTACCAAATTCTTTTTTTTTTTTGAAAAATTGTAGTAAACTGAGTAAAATAAAACAAGTATAAATTTATTTTCAATAGAGAATTGTATTTTCGTTTCAAAAAACATCACAATCTTAAAAAAAATATTGACAAATAAACGAAAAACAGGAAATAACAAAATTAAGTGATTATTTTACCTCACAGTAAAAATGGTCCAGTTTCGTTGTAGTTGTAAAAAGTTTAGTAAACGCGTTTTGAATTCTTGTTTAATATTTTTTAGGAAGTCCTTTTTGTCTTATAACTGATTTAAGTCAATTTGGAACTGATTCAACAAATTTGTTGGTGATTCCTGCAGTAAAACTCTTTTCAAGTCACTTTAGTTGAAAATCTCATGTTACGTATTGGCACTGTGTGTTTACAAAAATTGTATATAAAAACATGGAAATTATGAGAGAAAAATGAAGAGAAGCATGAAATACGATATTGAAATAAGCTAAAACAACTCCTTTGACAGTTTGAGGTGGAAAAAATGCCATCTTAATTCTTGATTGAATATGATTGTATGGAAACAAATTTAAATTGTTGGAGTGGTTTTTAAAAAAAATAATTGTGTATATAAAATTCTTAAAATATTTTTGAGGGCAAATTTTGGTATGCAAATCTAAAGTATATATTTATGTGTATATAAGAAACGAAATTTGAAAAAAAAATTGTCAACCCGTTTTTTGAGATATCGAATATTCAAAAAAAAAAATTTTAAACCTTTTTTAAAAACTCAAAATTTTTTTGTTTAAAAATTTTGATAAGCAATATTATTTAATCTTATCTGAAATTTGTATATAAAAAAATTAATCTAAATCTGTGTAGCTGATATCGAGAAAATACAAAATAAAAAAAAATGTTTTATTACAAGTACTACAATTGTTGCTAATTGTAAAATTTTATAATATTTAGTAGTAGATCGTTCTAATTTTAGTTTATGGAAAAAATTTAATCAAAATCGTAGGAGCCGTTTTTGAGAAAAAAAAATAATTTACTTTGTGGTTTTTTAACTTTTGTATGGAAGGTACCATTATTTTTTCATAAATGTAAAATTTTTTCTGGAAATATTTTAGAAAGTACTAGAAAACTCTTAAGTATCGAGTTTCAAAAAAAAAAAATCTTGAAACATGTTTTAAAAAACCAAAAATTATTTTTTCAAAAATTTTGGTGCACAGTACTACTTATATTTTTTGAAAACTTCTGTATAAAAAAAATATTCAAATCAGTCTTAACGCTTTGAAGAAAATCGAAAATTAAGAATGGTTCTTTGGGAGGTACCATTAATAACCATTTTTTGAAAAATGGTTTCCACCCAAAGGAAGCCTTTACTAAAATAAATGTATTGAATTTTTTTTAAGAAAAGCTGTCGATCCGTTTTTGAGAAAAATACGATTATGTTAAATTGTATTGTATGGTAGGTACCGTTATTTTTGGTTCTAAAAAAAATGAAAAAAACGTGTGAGCATAACCACCAAAAACCTGTATGTACCAAGTTTGAAGAAAATCGATCGAGCTTTTAGGCTGTAGACGGACAGACAGAAAAATGGTTTTCCACCCACCAAAAGGTTGTAATTAATGAGTTTTTTTAAGAAAAGTTATAGCTGCTTTTGGGAAAAATAAGATGTTGTAAAATTGTTAAGAAAAAATCAAATTCAAATAGTGGCCTAGCTGCCATTTTGTTGAAATTGAGTAGTTTATTAAAAAAATTGAATGAATCAGTATTATTGAACTATAGCTATCTAAGCATTTATATTGTTTTATTGCTTTATAGCCTATTGAATAGACCGCAAAATGAGAGGTATAAAGGAACAATTACGTGCAAGGGTTTTTATTATTGAATATGTTTGTTTGGCCCATAAGCATGATTAAAACCAAAAATGCTACTAAATTCACCCATGCGTTTCTGAGAGAATGGTCACACTGGCCACTTTTCAGTATTTTTGGTATAACTCGAAAACTAAGTGGAATTTGACAATTTTACTTTTAATACTTTTTGTTCAAAATTAAATTTTCTATTGGAATGGATAGTTCAAAAAATTTTACGAAAACATTTAAGCAGGAAAAGTTAACAAAAACCGACTTAAAAAAAATAAAAAAATCAAGGATATCTAATTTTTTTAATAAATTGTGCATAACTTTTTTTGAAGCAAAGATAGGGTCAAGACATGCGCAGACAAAACAAAGTAGAGACTAAAGGCCTTAATATGGCATGTTCAAAAATTAATATTTTTTCAAAATTGACAGAGATATTCCCATTCAAACCTTATCATTTCTTATAATTTTCCCAGTTTTGGCCCGAAAGTCCCTTTTCCGGTACAATATGGCAAATTTCACTTTCGTAAAAATGTTCAAAATTAAAATTTTGATATAATATGACATTAGAACTATAGAGAGTTTATAAAAAGGATGTAAGTTCGAAATTTCGTTTTTCGGCTGTTTTTAAGTGCGTTCAAACCTACAGACCGAACGGCTGGTCCGATTAACATAAGATTTGATATTAGGTGCAAGGAACGTTAAATTTGTCATAAAGTACCAAAAAATAGGCTTTCGGGCAAAAACTGCGGAAATTGATAAGAAATGGTAAAGTTTGAATGGCTATATCTCTGTCAATTTTTAAATAATATGGCTTTTTTAACATGTCATATTAAAGCCGTAAGACTCCAGTTTACTTTGTTCATGAATGTCTTGATCGTATCTTTGCCCCGAAAAAAGTTATGCGAAATTAAAAAAAAAAATTTAAAAATCTTTGATTTTTCGATTTTTTTTATGTTAGTTTTTGTTTACTTTTCCTGCTTAAATTTTTTTTTAGAAATTTTCCAAACTATCCATTTCGATAGAAAATTTAATTTTAAACAAAAAGTGATATATGTAAAATTGTCAAATTCCGCTTAGTTTTCGAGTTATACCAAAAATACTGTGAATTTAGTAGCATTTTTGGTTTTAAGCATGCTTATGGGCCAAACAAACATATTCAATAATAAAACCCTTGCACGTAATTGTTCCTTTTTAAAAGGTCTATTCAATAGGCTATTATAGGACTTTTTGCATTTAGAGGCCAACCACAAACAAATTAAAGTTTGAGTGCAAGAGTGGCCTATGTGATCAGTTATAACAATCAATAATACAAAATCAAAAACCATTTTTTCTGTTTATCATATTGCAAATAACAATCAAAATGTTCATTAATTTAAAAATTACAAGTTTTTGAAATTTTCAAAAATAATAATCTGTTCCTTCGTATTGCTCTACTGAAAATAATGAAAAATGTAGTAAGGCCACTATGGCACTCACGGCCTTAATAAGCTCGCAAATTCATTTTGTTTGTATCAAATACTGGCTTGAAAGAATAATTTGTAATTTATAAATTCTTATTATAACATATTGTATGCTTGATAGTACATAATTAGCTTCATTCAAATACATAAATAAATCAATGAATTATTTTAAATATCGTTTTTTACTCTATGTACCTGTTAATTATTCTTCTCAAAAAATTGTAAAAAAAAAACTGATGGTCACCCTATAACATCTGCGTCTTGGGCTAAGAGTTAAAAAGAACATAAGTTGCATTTGAATATAGCTAGACGACATAATTTACAACAAACGTACATATATTACATGAATTAAACATGAGCGCCACAAGAACATCACGCTTACTTACCCGCTCCAGTGCCTCCTGTATATAAATTGTTGGTACGAAAGGAAAGAAATTAATAAAATGAGGTCACAATGTCATCCAATTTGGGGCTCTTTTAAAACCATTTTAACGGATTATTAACACTTCATGGGTAATCCTTTATTTCTTTTATTGCCAGAATTTTCTTTAAAAGACCTTGAGTGTGTAGTGTGTAGGGTTTGCATTTTGCCGGTAGGTTTAAGGTGATTCGAAATAAATAAATCTTTTTAGTAATCCCTTAAAAAAACGTTTTTTTAGGATTTTATTTTTTTTTATTTATTTTGAACACTGCTTATAAAAATTTACCTACGCAATAAATTTGAAAAGGTCTCATTTATTAAAAACTTATAGAAGGCACTTTAACTAACAGGAGACTGTCATTCCGTCACCAGCCATCAAAGTCAATTAAGAATTTAAGAGCTCTATTCGGAGGTATAATTAAAATTTGGTGAAGAAATGAATTAGTTTTTTTCCCTAGAAATTCAATTACATAGATTTGAAATAATGATGAACAGTTCAAAGAGAAATTAAATTGTTTATTGAAGCTTCTCCTATATACACTCATACACACACTCACACACACACACCGTGTTTACCATTAAACTTCACCCTAGGTATTGGTATGGTATTGATGGGATGATTGTAAGGCACTGGAACTAAAAGCATTTTAATTAGGTTTTCGAAATTTCCTGGAAAATTATATTAAACCTCATTTTGTGACTCTGTCTATGTCCTTGTATGTATATTCGTACTTTATACCTTGTACGTAGTTTTATATACAAGTTACAAGTTAAAGTTGTTCTCAACTTTTAACTTGCATAAAACTGTTTATGATTGTTACTCAGATAAAAGAGAGAAATACTTCGAGCAAATATGACACTCATATAGTTTGAAGGACACTTTTGAAGATTTGAGTCTTTTGCGATTTAAAAAAAAAAATATCCTTATGCCATATGCCGTATGCCGTATGCCCTCATGATATTTATAGCAAAAGGAAGAAGATTTTGAGTTGAAGTTAAATTAATAAGTTTAAACTTTTTCGAGATACAATTTTAAGAGTATTAAATAAAGAGTTTTCATCAGAGTTACGAATAAGGTATGCCAACTTTAGAAGCGCATAAATTGTGAGTTTTTCTTAAAAGTTCAAGTCACCACTCACCACATAAGATTGTAAGCATAAAAGGAAACCAAAAGATATTTATCCTAAAAATGGTCCATGTGATGTAAATATTTATGTTGTTAGCTTCTTAAGTCAAATTCCGACACCGCCCATGAGGGTGTCAGGGCTGAAATAAGAATAATATGTGACATATTTGCTCAGTATACAGAAAGAAAACATAGTACTTAAAGTTATTTATTTATTTATTTAGCTTAATACAAGCGTGCCTTAAATCTAAACTTAGATCTAAACTTAAATTTTAACTTAATTCTATGGTGGGTTTTTCACTGTTTTTTTTTTTTTTTTTTTTTTTTTGCTTGTTTTTTTTTTTTTATTTATTTTATTTTTGAAATGGGCCCGTAGGCCCACCCACCAGTTTTTACATACAAAAACTTAAAGATTAATCAATACAATAAAGACAAAGTGGGGCTTTGGATTTGGGGCTTTGAATTATTGGTTATTGGTGTGGTTGAGGTTGGTATAGAGAGAGATTTTGAGAGAGTGTTTGGAGGAGTGGAAGTCGAAAGAATTTTGCATAATGTTAGAAGTACGTAGCATGCGGGTTATTGGTTCGTTACTACCATAATTAGTACGATGAAAGTTGACATCAAAGAGTGACACTAATCTAAGACTTCTAGGGTTAGTGTGCAATGCAATTTTTTGGAGAAGCGCAGGGCAGTCAATATTACCAGCTAAGAGCTGATGGATAAATACAATGTCGGCTACTTTGCGACGATTATAAAGGGGTTGCAAATTAATAAGCTGAAGGCGACATTCGTAGGGTGGGAGATGGAGCATATCAAGCCAGGGTAGCCCACGAAGTGCGAAACGAAGGAATCTTCGTTGAACAGCTTCGATACGGAGAGAGTGAGTAACATAAAAGGGTGACCATACCTGGCTGGCATATTCAAGAAGTGGTCTGACAAATGTGAGGTAAAGAGATTTAGTGACGTAAGGGTCTGAAAATTCTTTTGACAGCGCTTAACGAACCCAAGTGCAGAGTTAGCTCTATTAATAGATGTGGTAATGTGAGATCTAAAATTAAGTTCTTTATCACAAAGAACTCCTAAGTCACATAATGAGTCCACTACGGTCACTGCATCATTGTTAATAAAGTATGTACGAGGAGGGAGAGTAGAACGTTTACGGGAGTAGGTTATAGCTTGACACTTACTAACATTAAGTTCCAGAAAGTTCTTCTGGCACCAGGTAGAAAATCTATTCAAATCTTGTTGAAGAAGATAGGAATCAGAAGGAGAGGAAATGTATCTATAAATTTTTGTATCATCAGCATAAACAGAGATCATAGAATCATTGATGACGTAGTCAGCATCATTAATAGTCAAAACGAAAATCAGAGGGCCGAGATGACTTCCCTGCGGAACACCGGAGGTTGCAAGGATAGGGTTAGATTCGATACCTCTAAAGAGGATATTGTACTGACGATCGCTCAGATATGATTGGATCCATGCAATGAGAAGGGGCGGAAAGCCAAGTGCTTTAAGTTTAAAGAGAATAAGGGTGTGTGAGATTTTGTCAAAAGCTTTGCTAAGGTCGGTTGCGATGACATCAACTTCTTTCCCAGCTTCCATGGCGCATATGGTACCAGAAACAAAATCAACTAGGTTTGTGGTAGTCGATCTACCGCTAAGAAAACCATGTTGATTGGGGGAGAAAATTTGTTTACAATGGAAAAGCATGTTGTCATAGACTATGCTTTCGAAAAGTTTAGGAATACAGCTTAGCTATGGGGCGGTAATTAGATATTTCTTTTTTAGGGCCTTTTTTATGGATCGGGATAATATAGGAATATTTCCAACGAGAAGGAAATATCCCTTGAGAGATTGAGAGCTGGAAAAGAGCGGTCAATGGCTGTAATAAAGTTGACGAGCAATTTTTTAGAATTATTGAAGGTAAGCCATCAGGACCACCAGTATATTTAACCTTGAGTTTATTAATCTTATCTTCAACTATAGAAGGGGGAATTAAAATTGAAGAAAGTGAGGTTTGAGTGCAAGTGTCTAAGAAGGAAAAGTAATCTGAGTCTGGTAGTGAGGTGTTATCAGAAAAAGATTGACTAAAAAATTGAGCATATAAGTTAGCGATTATTAAGGGATCGTCTGAACTAGTATTCAAATATGTAAGGGTAGAAGGGTAATTATCAGACTTTCTTTTAGCATTTATGAAATTAAAGAAGCTTTTGGGATCGGAAATATTAGATTGAACTTGACTAAGATAGTTGTGGTAAAGAGACTTACAGAGTTCAGAGAAATTGTAGTTTGCACTCTGAAAGGTTGAGAAATCGTAGCCAGTGCGAGATTGCAAGTACTTACGCCATAGTTTGTTTCTATTATTTCGAAGGGATTTTAATTCTTTATTATACCATGGAGGGCTAGAGGAAGTGTTTTTTTGGGGAGAAATAGGGACTGATTGACTAAGGCAACTGAACACTAAAGAATAGAAATGGAAGAGGGCAGAGTTGATGTCGTTACTTTCAAAGATAATGCCAAAGTCGACGGCGCGCAGAAGATTATTAAGCATAGGGAAATTTGTCTTACGAAAATTAAAAGCCATTACATTTTCTGGAGCGGCGGTGATATGGGAAGATTCATAAGAAAAAGTAAGGAAAAGAGGAGGATGGTATGGGTCAAGAGTGGAAAGAAGATGATTACTTGCTGATACTACACAGTTGTCAACATCAGAAGAGAAGATAAGATCGAGTTGACGGCCTAAATTATTTTTGACACCACTCAATTGGTAAAGGTCTGAATCAGAGAGGCAGTCAGTGAAAAGCATTTCCTTATCGGTCATTGCATTAGAACTCGTATAGTGTGATTCATCATCAGAGAGATTCCACTGGAGATTCGGGAAATTAAAATCACCTAAAATTAAAACCACGTCCGATGGATCAGCTGCTTCGAAGATAGCATCTATAGCATCAACTGCAAGCTGATAAGATTGGATGGGCTGGCAAGGTTTTATATAGCAGCAAGCTATATAAAAGGTAAATTTGGCGATTGTCAATTTGACGCAGACATACTCAAAGGAGGAGGAATCGGAAATTTTGAAAAGGGTCGAGTCAAAGCTATTGTGAATTGCTAATAAAACACCTCGACCTAAACATGCATCGCCGTGCAGAGAGCCATCTGCTCGAAAAACGTTGAAGTCAAGATTAAAGAGCTCACTATCGTTAATACTGGGTAGAAGGTTAGTCTCAGTTAGTGCAAAAATTTCATAGGGTAAAGTAAGTGAATTAAGATAGACTGCGGAGGTTTTGGTACGAAGCCCTCTGACATTCTGGTAATAAAGGGACAAGCATTTTGGAGGATAATTAGAGGAGACAGGAGGATTAGGAACGAAAAAAACTATTAAAGTTGGAACGACTCCTCTGCAAATAAGAAATACGCTTAGAGTTAACATACGAGGCGAAAGACGCTAAATCATTTGCAACATCAGCGGGAGTAAGTCTGAAAGATTCATGGAAACGAACGAAAATTTGCCTAAGCTCATCAGGGTTAGTTGGGAGGCCTTCCTGCTGAATAGATACCATAAGATTAGTTCTAGTAACACCATCTACACAAACAGAGTCATGTTTGTCGTGAAGGTAAGCAAGATAAAGGCGAATGTTAGAATAGATTCTATGATCTCTGAGGCGTGAGAGAACATAACGACCATCATCATTAAGGTCAACGAATTGTTTAGTTAATTTAGCAATTGGAGGGGTGAGAGGGTCTAGAAGTGGAAGTGCAGATCCATGAGTATGGGTAGGGAGTGGGGCATTAGAAATGGTGGGTGAAGGGATGGAGGTTGGGTGAGGAGATGTCGATGTGGTGGAGTAGAGGTTAGATGTGGATGAAGTGATCGTTGAAGGATGAGAAGAGGAGGGTGCTGGATTAAGAATGTGGGAGCGAATAAAATTAGGGTACCTTTCCAATGGAAAGCCTTGAGAAGAGTGGAGATTTTTAGGGGTGGAACAAGGACCCGCAGTTGAAAGATCAAAAGAAACACGTCTATTAGGATGTTTAAAAGAAGTTTGAGGTGGTTGCGAGGATTGAGGGTAAGAAGTAGGATTATTAAAGGGTGAATTATTAGGTAAAGGAGCTGGTGAGGGGGTAGGAATAAGGGAATCTGGACCCGCAGCTGAAAGATCAAAAGAAAGCCGTCTATTAGAAGGTCTAGGAGAAGTTTGGGGTAGTTGCGAGGATTGGGGATAAGAAGTGGGATTATTATTAGGTAGAGGATCTGATGAGGGATTGAGAATATGGGAATTGCGGAAGTTAGGATACTTGGCTCCAGAATTGGGATCGAAGTTAGGAGATGAAATTGTTGGGGTAAGTTCGTTTGGCGTAGAGAAAAGCAAGGAGGTAGGGTGAGGATGATTTGTATTGAAGGGAACACGTTCACCACTGGGCTTAGAGGGAATAGGGACGTATGGAAGATTTTTTGAGATGCAGGGGGGTGTAAAACTAGGGAACAGGTTAGTTTTGAAGCTCCAGTTAGGGTCAGATCTAGGAAAGTTAACGGGTTTGTTTTTCGGTCTAGAATTGGTTTGCTTAGGGTTGGAGGATAAAGGGACGGGATTTGTAAGACTAGATTTATTAGTTTTTTTTTTAAATACAAGGTAATCTTGTTTATCTACCCATTTGGTCATGTTCATCTTTCCCAGTCGAAATACATCAGTATGTGAGCAAAAAAGCCATTGGTATTTGGATGAGAAACTGATTTTAAAGTTGCTATGGTGTCTGGGGCGAGGTGGCGAAATCTTCTGGCATTCGTTGAGGGTTATAGAAAATCCACGGCTGAATAGTCTGTTTATCCAAAGGACATCAGCATCTACAGGAGCATTTGTGATAAAGAAAGTCACACTATCGGCATTGGTATTTAGCTTCCTTAGTCTGTTGTTCCATTCGGTAATAGTCCACGTGGTGCCAAAACGGTTTAAGGTTGGTAATTCAAGTACAGTTGAGTTGGGTGAAAGTGTTGGTTGGTGAGGTGTTGGAGGAAGTCGAGGTCGAGGTGGTGAAGCATCTGTGATAGCTGGATAGGCGTTTAACTTCCTTAATCTGTTGTTCCATTCGGTAGGAGTCCACGTTGTGCCAAAATGGTTTATGGAAGGTAATTCGGGAGCAGTTGAGTTGGTTGAAAGTGTTGGTTGGTGGGGTGTTGATTGATGGTGAATAGATTCAGCGGGAGATGATGGCACTGCAGTGGTGATGGATGGAAGCGAAGGTTGTAGGCGAACAGGTCGAGGTGGTCTGGCATCTGCGATAGCTGGTAAGGGAGCTGGTTGGCAAATAGGTGAACAGGAAGAGGTATCCATTATTTCAGCCAGTAATGACGTGTTGTAAGCAGAGGTATTGGGTTGAAGGTGGATTCCATCGATTTTGCATGTGGCTGTCTGGATGTCATCTGCTAGTAGCCCAATACATAAACGGGTTTCACTGAGTTCATTACTTATTGAGTTAATTGTACCAACGGCGTTTTCTAGTAGTGCGAGGGGTTGACGAAGTCCGGGGATGACAATATTGGATGTACTTTGGAGGTGGCGGTCAAGATCAGAACGGATAAAGCTTAGGTTTTCATTAATAGATTCAAGAGAGTTGGCATCACAATAGGATTTAAGCATAGACGAAATTTCGAGTTTTAGGGAATCACAGCGATTATCAAAGTGGTTAACACGAGGGTCGTTCATTATCAGGTCGGTTATAACAGAGAGTTGCTTTTCAATTGAAGATAATTTAGAAACACAACGTTTATTGGAGCTGTCAATAGTGTTATTGAAATCATCAAAGGCCTTGACCAAAAAATCATCCATTTTCTGAAGCTGACTAATAGTACTTTTATGGTAAGAATTATTGTCAGCTAGAATTGGATTGAAGGCTCGTTTCAATTCAACACTTAGGCTTTCGGAGTTTGAATTGACCTGAGAACTGTCGTTAATATTTTTTATTAAGTTCATTACCGCGGTCAACTGAAAATCGATGGAGTTGGACATAGCTACGACAGAGTTAATATTGTCACTATTGCACTTAATCGCGAGAAGAATGTCCGAAAGAGAGATTTTTTTACATTGATCGCACAGGTAAACGAAATGATTATTGAATTCCTTAATGTACGTTGTAAATCTCTTGCTGAGACCAATGCAAAGAGGGTGGAATGATTTTCCACAGATTCCTTTACAAACGAGCTTCTCAGCAATTTTACTATCTAGGTCACAGTTGGCAAAATCACAACGATTACTTTCCATAGTGAGGTTTATAGATTAATTAATGTAGGTCACGAACAAAACAAAGGGAACAAGAAAAACAAATAACTTATGTGGAACGGCGAATTAGAGTTATTTTGATGACACAGGGTTGGTCGATTTATTGAATGATTATTTGTATATATTTATTTTTTTATTTTATTTTTGATGACACAGGGCAGTGTGCACACGTTGGTGAATGATTATGATTTTTGTAGTTATTACTTATTTAGAATAACTTAAACGGGGTCAGAAAAAAAAGCAAACAGGGGACATCAATTAAATAGTTGAAAAACAGAAAATAATACTGCGGAGCGAAAAGAAAATGCGACTAGGCTTGATGAGGTTTTATACAAAACCATGACCACTTACTTTAGAAAACATAACTTTTGAATATGCCAGTAACTGCCGATTAAATGCCGTTAATATGCCATGTAAAGACAAAATTAGCTCTTTAGGTTTTTCCTCATAGGACCAACGCGTTAATTTTGCGTGCATAGAGTTAATATTTGACATTTTTTATTTTTAGAGAAAAATATCTTTTAAATATGCCTAAGATTTAAACAGAAATGATATTAACTCCAAGGTTTGTAAAAGAATGCAATCATTTATTGATTTCAATCAATTGATTGCGTTCATTGGCTTCACTTTGACACTTCGACTTTATATTTTGGTATTCACTTGACAATGAAGTGATCCCAATCATTTTTTCCCTCATTCACAAAAAAAATTATTTAAATGCAATCTTTAAAGAGTTCATGCTTTTTTCGCATTCTTTTGGATTATTTGCTTTAATTTGCATTCTTCTGTACTTTTTGCAATCATTCAAAAGAACGCTATAAGGAATGCAATGATGCTTGAATGCTTGAATTCCATTGATTGGTGTTAAATTAATAAAAGAAAAATTGTTTGCAATAATTTCAATGTCAAATAAATGGTGATTGCAGAATTTTAAGTCAAAGTATTGAATTGAAATGAAGTCACAAAAAATTGCATTCTCTTACAATCATCTGTTAAATGCCCTAGCTAAGGAATCCGTAACGAATATAGTTCTCATTTTCGACTTGTTTCGATAAGCACAATCATCCAATTCTAAGTAAATATAAAATTATTTTGCGCTATGTGCAAAAATCACAATCAGGTAAAAGCTTAAACTTTAGAACCGCAAGCTGAATCTACTGCCAAGCTTGCTTCTGATTCCATTATAGGGACCAATATTTTTTTCGGAATCTTTTGAACAGTACGGAGTGGCGTATGTGGAACATCTTTTTTTTAATGGAATTTCATATAGGCGTTTTAATAATTTAAGGAGACTTTTGGTATTGGAAATCAAGATGAATTAATATACAAACCGTATACTCAAAATACCAATCAAATATTTTAATTGTGTGTGTACCTACTTACCTCCATAAAATAATAAAAACCCCGACACCATATGAAAACATGTTCCACATATGCCACCGAGTACCGTCAATAAGCTTCTGAAAAAATATTAGTTCTTTTAATGGAATTCGAAGTGAGTGGTATTTGGCAGTTGATTCAGTTTGCGGTCCTAGGTTAGGTTAGGTAAGGTTAGAAGGGGTGATGATACGGCAAGCCGAAACATCTCACTCGGATCCAAATGCATCCATTGTGCTCCCCAGGATGTGAGAAATGTTGGATTAGGAGAGAAAAAGGAAGTATTTAGTGGAAGTTTTGGAAATGGGGTGCCTGCTCCCTTAACCATCCTATGCTTTGAATGAGTTTCAGGATGTTTTTTAGTAGCAAAAGAGAGACGTCGCCCAGTTCGTCGAAAAAATATTCTCCGAGGGATGCTATTCTTGTTCTGGCTAGGCTGGGGCATTCACAGAGTGTGTGAAGTTAGCCCAGAGGAAGTGAGATGAGCCCTTCTCCACCTGTTCGTGCTGACATCCTCTGCATAAGTCAGATGTGCCAATGCCCATTCTGCGCATGTGCGTTCCCATTGAGTTGTGACCCGTAAGGATTCCAACCAAGAGAGACAATTGAGGTATGCTTAGCTTAAGGAAGTACTCCCTTTTGTTCTTTGAAATATCTGGCCAAAGATTCCTTGAAACCCGACATCAGGTTTCAATTGTTGACCATCTATCGTTAGCGGCATTGAGGAAGCTTTGGTGAATTCTACTCTTTTCTTGCTCCAGTGGCTTAAGTACCCAAGGTACAGTTTGGCTCGGTTCAAGTAGTGAACCGGTTTTGGCCAATTCATCAGCCATTTCATTACCATAAATGTCACGGTGACCCGGGACCCATCGAAGGGTGATTGAATTTGTTTTGCCAAGCAATCTCAATTCACTACGGCAGCGATCAACCAGTTTTGACTTCGTGACATTTGACGAAATGGCTCTGATTGCCACCTGGCTATCTATGAGGATGTCAATGTTTTTGTTCGTCAGTTCACATGTTGAAAAGTATTTTGCAACCTCGCAAGCTGCAAGCACTTCTGCTTGGAAAACGCTGCAAAAGCTTGGGAGTTTCAATGACTATTAATAGGTGGGCTGCCTGAGAAGATACCTGACCCTACTCCTGTGTGTATTTTGAAACCTTCAGTAAGGACCGATACATGATTTGCGTTATAAGGACCCGGGTTTCCTTCCATAATTCCCTTGTCGGGGTATCTGTTAGTGCGACTGATGGGTTAAAATCTATGTACGGTGAAATATAGTCCGTTTGAACATCTATGTCACTGAAGTTCATTATAGTTCTGTGACCATCATCATCATCATCGTGTCCTGTAACCCCGGCTGGGGCATAAGGCGTCAACAAAACGTCTCCATCCTTCACGGTCTGCTGCAAGGTACTTTAGCTGAGGCCACGTCTTTCTCTGGGATTCTGCTTCCGCTAAGACAGTTGATTTCCATGTTGTTCTTGGTCTTCCAACCCGCCGTGCACCCTGAGGATTCCATTCAAAGGACTGCTTTGCAATTTCATTGTTTGGTTTCCTCAGTGTGTGACCACAGTGGCCCTTTTTCCAATTTTTACACTCTTTAAGTCGTAGATCACTTTTGACCGCCAGCTCCTTTGGGACAAGTGAGAAGAAAGTTTCTAGGGCTGCGGTTGGTTTTCATGGCTCTAGTTGTGCCTATACATGCCAGTCTCTGAATTTTTGTTATGGTTTTAAGATTGGTTGCCTTTTCCATGGCTGTCCACCAAACCAAACAGGCGTATGTCAGGATAGGCCTTACAATGGCTGTGTACATCCAATGAATGGTTTTGGGGCTGGGTCCCCATCTCTGGCCAAAATTCTACTGGTTGTGTAGAAGGCTATTGCAGCTTTTTTCTCTTTCTTTGATGTTCTCCTTCCAGTTAAGTTTATGACCGATAATAATTAAACCAAGATATTTGGCCGTACCAGTTATATGGAGCGGCGTCCCATTTATGGTGGGGGGATTTATGTTTGGAATATTTCTTTATCTCGATAACAGAACAGCTAATGGCCCAATTACTGAGCTTATCAAGGGCTGTTTGTAGGAAACAAATCTTCCTGATGTCATTATAACTATGTATATCATCAGCGTACGTCACGAACTTGACGTCGCTTTGCCCTAATTCAACTAAGAACTGGTTAACGACAAGAAGCCAGAGCAGGTGAGATAAGACTCCTCCCTGTGGCGTATCTCTACATTTTTGTCGCCAAAACTCGGTAAGATATTTGAAAATACTGATTTTCTGCATCAAAATTCATTTAGAATTTTTCTAATATTTGTAAAACTCACAAAAATCCTTAGAGGCCAAAGGTGGAAGTAGGTGTGAGAGTAGGACAGTCTACAGAATCACCAAAGAGCTAACATATGTCCAAAGTCCTAAACAACACCTGGATAAAGACAGATGGATCTCTACTACTTTCGGATGATGACCAGCTCAAAAGGTAGAAGGAGCACTTTTCTGCGGTTTCAAACCACGTTTTTTTTAGTGAAGGGAACCCCAACACCAATAACCTACCCGTAGTAACAAATTCCCGAAAATGCGCTGTATCCCTCAGCAGAGAAGGAATACTAACCATAATCAAGAGCAATGAAGAAGAACAAAGTGGTTTTTGAGCTGACGTTATTCCAGCAGATCTCTTACAAGTAGGCAGTGCCAACAACACCGAGTGACCTCCTGCACCCACTCATTGAGAGAGCTTGGGAAACAGAGAGTTTTTCTGAAGAGTCGATGAAGGGAATGATTGTCAAGCTTCCAAAAAAAAGGAGATTTTACGCAGTGTGATAACTGGAGAGGAATTTGCATGCTGTCTTTTGTATCCAAAGTAATAGCAACAATCACGCTTGAGCGAGTAAAAGACCACTTCAAACAAAAGCATGACACCAAACAAGCAGGATTCCGCCCTGGATCTTCCTGTGTGGACCACATTAATACCTTCATCATCATGGAACAGTGCTCTGAATATCAATCACCACTTCACTTGCTGTTCATCGACTTTGAAATGGATGGCGTTTGACAGTGTCAATAGAGAAATTTATCTGGTTTGCTTATGAAACCTCTAAAAGACCTTAAGCAGTTGCAAGCGTTCTTAGGAAAAGTGACGTATTATGGCAAATTTATAAATAATCTTTCTCAAATTGCAGCTCCACTTAATGAGTTAAGAAAACAAAGCACACGCTTCACGCTTTATTTGGAAAAGAAGTCAATAGAAGGCCTTCGATCGGCTGAAATCTGAAGTTGTTGAAAAAACCCGCCTTGTGCATTTTACAGACGACCTGCCAGTCGTTCTAGCGACAGATGCATCGTTTCACGGAAACGGAGCTTTTTTTAGTGCATCGTTACCTTGATGGTTCAGAGCGCCCTATAGCTCACGCATCCAAGACCCTGAATTCTCAGCCGGTCAAATATAGGCAAATTGGAAAGGAGGCGCTGTCAATAATATTTGGTGTACAGAAATTTCACCAGTACATTTATGGTCGCATGTTCAAGCTGGTTACTGACCATAAGCCACTGTTATCAATATTTAGCCCCAATAAGCAATTGCCAACGATGACAGCTCACATGTTGCAGAGATGGGCAATTATTTTGATGGCGTCTACTTATACCTTCAATTACAAGCCAACATGGGAACGCGGATGGTTTGTCTCGTCTGCCGGTTGGCCCCGATCCAAAGTTTGACGAGGATGAAGAGAGAATTTTTGAGGTTATCGCAGACTTGGACGATGAAATTGCTGATTTTCCAGTCAATGCAAAGCTGGTAGCAGAAGAAACAGCTAAGGATCAAGGGCTTAAAAGGGTTTATCATCTGCTAGACGTTGGTTGGCCTGAAAAACTTAGAAAAGTCGATGAAGACTTAATACCATTCTTTTTGCGGCGTTTTGCTGTAACTCGCCAAAATGGAGTTTTTTCTCGAGCAGAGCAATGATATGCCAAGAGTCATTGTTCCTTCAAGCCTAAGGAAAAAAGTTCTGACGATGTTGCATGCGGGACATTGAGGTATAGTTCGGACGAAGCAGTTAGCTCGTCGACATTGTTGGTGGCCTAAAGTTGACCATGATATCGAATCATTGGTGCATCGATGTGAAACGTGCGCCAACAAAATGCTGCAAATCCTCGCCATGAGTTTACAAGCTGGACATCACCATCAGAACCATGGCAGAGGGTGCATGTAGATTTCGCTGGTCTTTTCTTGTTAGGCATGTACATATCTCATCTGTGTAGATGCTTACTCCAATTTCCCGTATATAGTCGAAATTTTTTTTTTTTTTTTTTTACACTTTAGAATTCTATGTTGTAGAGAGCTTAAAGCAAGCTGCATACTACAAACAGAGGCTCATCATGAGTGCATGTGTTAGTGGTTAGTAGATAAAGCAAGCTAACACAAGCACATTAAAAGATACAAAAAATTAACAAAATTAAACAAAATACAAAATATATAATGAAACAACATAATAATTATAAAATAAAGTTAACAAAATTAAATTAAATATAATATAAAACATTTTAATAATTACGAGAGTGGAGCACTGGTACGCAACAATGTTTTTAATCCTACTTTACTAATGTTAAAATCAACAGAAGAAGCGTTCAAATTAAAAAGTTTGCACATACGATTAAGAGGTTCATGTATGCCATAATTGGTTCTATGAAAAGGAACGTGAAAAAGTTCAAATCTTCGTAGGTGGTGGGATCCTCCGCGGTAGTTAATGCCTATACAGGCTAACAAGTCAGGTGCATCAATTTCACCTCTGATAAGTTGGTGGAAAAATATTTAATCATTATTAACACGCCTTTCATATAAAGTTTGAAGTTGCAAAAGCTTGATTCTGTGTTCGTAAGGTGGCAAGTTGTACGGATCAGCCCAAGGAAGACCTTTCAAGGCGAAGCGAATGAAGTTATGTTGTATTGATTCAATACGGCTTTTATGAATTTCGTAAAAGGGAGTCCATACTTGGGAGGCGTACTCAAGATGGGGTCTTACATAACAATTGTATAAGGAAAGAGTAACATACGGATCGTTGAATTCCTTTGCCCAGCGTTTTATAAATCCAAGCATGGAACTCGCCTTATTTACAAAATAGTTAATATGTACTTTAAAATCTAAATCTGAACTAAATTGAACACCCAGGTCTTTGAAATTAAAAACACGACAGAGTGTGTGCTCTGAAATGGATTAATCAAAAGCACTCACTTCTCGTTTTTTAGAGAAAGTTATAGTTTGGCATTTAACAGGGTTAAGAGAAAGGCCGTTTTTCCCACACCAAACATTAAAATAGTCAATATCAGCCTGCAGGAGAATATGGTCATGATAAGATTGTATTGTTTTAAAAACCTTCATGTCATCAGCATATATAAGAATATCACTATAGCGTATACATGAAGTAACATCATTTATAGCGAGAATGAACAAAAACGGATCCAGATGGCTTCCTTGAGGTACACCTGAGTGAGCACTGAATGAATTTGAAAGACAATTTCTGAATTTTACCTGGTAACATCTTTTTTCAAGGTAGGACTTTATCCATGAAATAACAAACATCGGAAAACCAAAGGCTTTAAGTTTGAATACAATAATTTCATGACTAAGTTGATCGAATGCTTTTGAAAAGTCAGTGTATATGCAATCAACTTCATTCCGTTTTCTAAGGCATTAGAACACTTATGCAAAAAAGTAAGGAGATTTGTTACGGTCGATTTTCTTCTCACGAAGGCATGCTGTTGATCACATATAATACTCTTAGTATGAAATGCCAGGCTCTCGCATACAACTTGTTCAAAAATCTTTGGAATGCAAGAGAGCTTTGCTATGGGCCTATAGTTCATTATATCAGATTTGTTACCTTTTTTAAAGATTGGCGTAAGAAACGATTTCTTCCATAAATTGGGAAATATTCCTGTCCTCAAAGAAATCTCGAACAAAAATAGCAGAGGTTGAACAAGTATAAATTTACACTTTTTCAATAGTATAGGGGGTATTCCATCTGGACCAGATGAGTAATAATCATTTAATGATGAGAGAAGTTCTAAAACAGTACTCGGAGGCACTGGGATATTATTGCAGCTTGTTTGGGGGTAACTATGTAAATCTCTAAAATAATCTTCGTCCACATCTAAGGGGCTGTCAACAAAAGAATTACGAAAATTTTTAGCGAAAACGTTACAAATATCAATGGTATCCTGTAGGAAACAATTTTCATACATGAAGTTTGCTGGATAACCATCTGAATTTTTTTTTTGAATTGACAAACCTCCAAAATGCCTTTGGGTCATCTTTTAGAGAACTACCCATTTCGTTTACATGATTAGTGTATAGATTTTTTGAAAGAGTTTTAAACTCTTCAAAAAGGGTAATGTAGAAGTTATGGTCGACTGGCGAGAGAGTTTTTAAATACACCTTCCACGCTCTGTTTCTTTTATTACGGAGTGTTCTTAGCTCTTTCGTATACCATGAGTGACAAAAATTCGTATTCTTTGACATTTTTAAAGGGATAGTATTATAAATGCAGTTATTAAGAATGGAATAAAAACTAAAAACTGCTTCGTCAATATCGCTAGAAACTGATATATTCTCAATACCAGACCTAGCTATTTCTTCTGATAGCAACTCAAAGTTTGCCTTTCTGAAGTCAAAAGAATATGAACAATCATAAGGGTTACTGTTTTCAGTAAGGTGATTGCTCAAGTCAAAAAAAATATCCAAGGGTGGATGATAGTCATCTAATGTAGTGACCCCAGAACTAGATTCTAGAACCAAGGTACTAGTAGCGTCCGAGGAAAATACCAAATCGAGAATTCGATTCTTAGAATTTTTTATACAGCTTACTTGCTGTAAGTCAGTTGAAATTATTCTATCAAGAAGTAGAAGCTCATTTTGAGAAGAAGTTAAGGATGCTTCTTGATAGGATTCGTCATCAGAAGGGAAAGGGACCCACTCAATGTGAGGCAAATTAAAATCACCAAGAAGTAATATGTTGCTGTTTGAGCAAGACAAGTCAATAACAAAATCTAAGGCTTTAGAAAGTTCTACATAGACTGCGTCCGAACTTTTCGGAGGAATATATGCATTTAATATGTATAACTGTTTGGACTTTAGAGTTAATCTTATACAGATTAATTCAATAGAGAGATTAAAAGGGAAAGATATAGACGAAGATGTAAATTTATTTCTAACTGCAATTAGAACACCACCTCCCACCTCTTTTGGCTTATAAACATGACGATCTTTTCAATATACTAAAAACTCTTGATTGAAAAGTTCCGTGTCAAGAAAACTTGAGTTCAGCCAAGTTTCAGTCAAAACAAAGATGTCATGTGAAAATGCTTGGGAATTCATATAAATATCAGCAGTTTTGCTGCGTAGCCCTCTTACATTTTGGTAGAAGAGGGTGATTCTGCTTAGTTTTTTGAAGATATATTATTGGGTAAACTACGTGTGAGTCTATTTTTCTTAATAGAAAATTCCTTAACAAGAGCTTCTGGAGGCCAGTTACTTCTATTGCAAATAGAATCAAAGTAAGAAGAATGAGCGACTATTTTAAAAGATGAAACGAAACTATTTACTTTGCTAATTTTTGTACACTTAATAGAATTATTCGTTGGGATGCATTTATTAGCCAATAAGTGGGAAACAATATCATCCGCAACAATATCCGGTTCAAGGCGGGAAATAAAAATAGACCTGGGCTTAGAAACCGCTTTGATGGGCCTAGGATCGCTTATTATATTGGAAGTGGCAGCAAAATCCGCTTCGGAGATTGCGTCTGGAACTACACCTGAACTTTGATCCATAGCCTCAACCGGAGGGGGTAATTGTGAAGCAGTCTTGGGACTAGCAATTAGATTAGTTCTTTTAGGGGGTGGACTGGAGTTTTTTAAAACTACTGAGTTTTCTCGTCCTCTTTTTTTGTTCATTTTGGCAACTGGTACGTTATCAGAACGTTTAGTTGAGCTGGATTGCGCAAGCAAATCATCTTTGGAGGGCGAGATCAAAAGAGGAACAGGGTCCAGTGGTAGGTCGTCAGTAGATGTACCGACATCTACCGGATCATTCGGAAGTGTTAACGAATTAAAACCTGAGACTGCGTCTTTAAAATTACTAAGCAGTTCTTCGAACCCTTTAGAAAGCTTCATAATGTCCACTTTAAAATTAGACATTTTAAATGCCAGCTGCGACAAGGAGAGCTTACGGCAGTCAGTGCAATACCAATACGCATATTTAGAATTGGTTACTTTCTCAATAAACGCATTAGTTGAACCGATGCACTTGGCGTGGTAGAGATTTCCACATGGCCCAAAACAGGCAAACAGTGGGGAGGAAATTGAACTATCAGTACAAACTTTTTGAAGAGCAAATCATTTTTAAAATTCAAGTTGAAAGTTAAAGTTAATTAATAATAAAAAAAAAAAAAACTTTCAGACAATAAAAATAAAATAAGAATCGAATTAGTGAGAAAAAGAGAGAAAAAAAAAAAAAAAAAAAGACGTGAACTTTACCAGGATTCGAACCTATGCAACGAAGATTTGATGCCGTGTCCTTACTATCTGGACCACTGGGCTTGATAAATAGTTAGCAGCTAGATGTAATTATAAGATGAAAAAGAATTAAAGAAAGTTATTATTTAAAATAGAAAGAAAGGGATGACAATTATATCTACCTTAAGCTGAAAGCTTATAAACACACAACAAACAAAAAAGTAGGGGAAAATATTCTTTAGAAACACACACACATAGGCATATAGAGAAAGAAGAAAAAAAAAATAATGTAAATTCACTCAAATAGAGGAACACAAATTATTTATCACACACAGAGCAAAAAAAAAATACTCTTACCAAAGGATAAAACAATAAAATTAATTTTTAACCACAACTATGAACAAAAAGGTAAAAGATCTTTAATTTGAATTAAAATATTCACTTATAAAGTGAAATTACGTCAGTTACACTAATAAAATTAACTAAATACTTGTAAAAAAATAATTAAATACACAAGCGATACGTCAACACAACTAGCTAAAACGAACCAGTGCTGTCCACACGAAATGTCAAATACTTCAACCGAGTCAACGCTAAGGGCATTAGACAAAATTTTTGAAGTTGAGGGCCTACCTGAGCTGTTCGTTTCCGATAATGGTCCCAGTTTACATCGGAAAAGTTTCAAAAAATTTGTAAGGACGGAAAATTCAGCATCTAAAATCAGCTCCTTTTCACCCATCATCTAACGGTGAAGCCGAACGGATGGTTAGGACCTTTAAGTCCTCTATGAAAAGATGGTAATAATAAAAGAAAAGTCTTACTAGATTTTTTAGTTTTCTACAGGTCTCTACCAAATTCAAGTGGGAAGTTACCCTCGGAACTGCTCACAATTAGTTTCACGCCAAGAAACTTTAAAGACGCCACCATTACAAACAAAGTTTGCTTTCGGAGAAGAAGTTTATATCCGAAACTTTTCCAAAGAACCAAGGTGGATACCTGCCAAAATAACAAACAGGGTTGGAAGTCGAATATTTGAAGCGCAAACTTCAAAAGGAACCAGCAGGAGGCATCAAAATCAAATTCGAAGGGAGGCGAGGAAAATCTAACTGTGTCTACTCCGTCGGAATCTAACCCATGTCAAGCAAAGCCAAGAAGTATTCTTCAATCTCCAGTTGAACAACAACAACGACGCTTGCAGCGCATCCGAAGATCAGTTGTCAGATTCACTCCTTCCGTAACCATTCGACACAGAAGACGATAACTTTGAAGGGGAGAAAAATGAAGTGTCCACTGATAGACATCACTGTCCTATTATTAACCATTCTTATTACATTTATAATGAATCCTGTTTTTGAAGTAAATATAAAGTAAATTAAATTAAAGTCTTTTCTTCTCGACATATCAGAAAGTAACAACCGCTGGCGCTGTCTCAAGAAAGCTGCAAATGTTCGTTAACAGAAGTTAGCGAAGTGAAGAGAGAACATACTTTATTCCATTTCATATTTTTTATGGTTCTGGATACTTAATCCATCGTATATTCTCACCTTTTCTCAGGAAAATAAAACTTCAAAAGTCATTACTCTTTTAATTCTTAAATCACAATCACTAGGTACTCAACTACTAACTTTCAGCGTACCATACCTAATGTGCGCTTTCATTATCTCAATTTTTCTTTTGCAAAAGTAAGAGATTATTAGGTAGTGTACGAGTGCATAATATATAATTATCCGGAGCTTTCATAACTTCAAGAAATTTTAAAACTAAAATTAAAAAAAAAAAACACAAAAAGCACACTTAGCTGAGCTAACTGAAACGGATGTCTCTATATGCAGAACTATATTTTGATTTATACTTGGCTCTCTTGCTCCTATATTAAATCTATTTGCTATGAATTAAAAATGTAAAAAGAAAACTCAAAAGGAAAGAACGAACTTGTTTCAGGAAAACTTATTCTCAACCAACCAGAAACAGAAGAACTCTGTTGAAAGGAAAATGTTTTTCTCGCCAAGAAAAATGAATTCAAAAAACAAAAGCAAAAAAAGAAGAAAATAGATAACAAAAAAATCAAAACACTATACTGAATGCTTTTCTTCTACTGTGTATAAGCTTAAGTGCCCTCCTTGTACCGTTGTAACTTACCTCTATACTCCGATCTTAAGCCCAACCCCAACCCTAAGTCCATTCCAAGGCAGGAAGGCCATCTTTTCAACTACACTCCAGTAATTTATGTGTTTTTCCAATTAAATGTCTAAGCATAAACTTTAGTTGGAGAAAATATATACAAAAGCTGAAGTATCATCAGACCTTCGGAATGGTGAAACCCGGCATTATATAGAGACCGTGTAGTAGGTATATAAGCCCTGCAAAGCTATTCGAGTTGGCATAGCAATGCAGTCTCCTTAGTTTTATTACGTTTTGTATATTTAATATTTTTATTTCTATCAAAATATTTTACACTCCTACACGTAGTCCTACCTCATAGTCATACTCATACAAAAATACAAACCTAAACCTCTCTGCTAGAGAAGTTGTTTGTAGCTTCAATTCTTTATAGTTGTGGAGTCAGCTGAGGCGTGTATAGCGCAGTGACAGGATAAAAAAGAAGCAAACAGAAAATGTTGTTTTAAATTGAAAAACTTTCCAATCTTTTACCTTATAAAGGTAGGCGGATGGGGTTTGTTTTTGTTCCTGACTAAAGGATTCCCATCATACACATATCGCCTATCCACTCACCATCACCATAACCTTCTTTTACTTCCCTTCTCTTCCCTTCACTTTACCAAATTCGTGCAGACTATGAGATAAAGTTTAACGAACGCGCGCAAAACTATGAGAGTCAGGTTTTCCCTCCCGTCCGTCGGCATCATCGTCCGTCAGGACTTTTCTCATGAACGAAAACAAAAAAGGAGCAAATAACAAAAACAAAATAGAAAAAAAAAACAAAACAAATTCTGGCTTCATTCACCTGAGTTCGATCATCGGCATTCACCTGCAGGAGCTTACATATCATAAAAGAATTTTACAAAGTTACGTCGTCCTTTTTGTCGATGAACGAACGAACGGTTGGTAGGTAGGTACTAGAGCACTAGTACTAGTCTTGTATAACTGTTATACAGCTCTTTGTGCCTTTTCCGATTACGTTCTTTCATCCTAAAAAGTTATAAGCTTATATGCATCGAAAAATCATATTCGAAAACGAAAAAGGAAATGAGCATTAAATTTGCTAGTCTGCCTGCTTGCCTGCCTGTCTGCCTTCTTCCTTTATCTGCATGTAATGGATTCAACATCAGCCAGAACATTTTATTGTTATCCTTTTGGAAAGTTCAAATTGTGAGTGTCTGTGTGCTACTGGCAATTTAGGTAGTGTCCCAGCGGGAAAAATTAAAATATTCATTGAGGAAAAACCTGCTTTTTCCTTGAGGAATGGAAGCTGTACCTGCCACTTTTCAGCTTATTCCTTTGATGAATTTAACATGGGCGTGTCATTGGCGGGAAGCACATGCCACTTTTTCGATGAAAATTCACTAACGAATTCACTACTTTAATGGAAGTTGTTTATTCACCGACTTAGGTGATGAAAAACATGGTGATTGCTTAATCTGTGAATTCACTACATACGGGTATTTAGCTTATTCATCAGTTCAATAATTTCGATGAAAAATCTAGTGAAAATTCAGTTATGAAATCACCAGGTTAGTGGTAGTTTCTTTTTCATCAATAAAATCCTCCCATTTGCATTGTATGTAATGCATCCTTTATTTTAAAATAAAAACAAACCCAAAAGCTGTTTCCATTTCAAATCAAAAATTTTTGGCGTTTCGGCAAACGCAATTTCTATTGACTTCAGTTCGTCTTACATGGACTTTTTTACAGAAAGTCACTGTGAACTGTATCCAACAAAATGAGAATTTATAGTTGCCAAAAAAATATAATCAACTTTGTGCATTACTATTCATCGTTGGAATCATCGATTACAATTCCCCATGAGTTTCACTCACATTTGTTTTTTTTTTTTTTTTGTTCTCGCCATGAACACTTTACTAAGCAGATGAGTGGATTCAAACAATGAACTGATGATCTTGTACATTACTTTTCCACAAATTTTTCATCGCATACTTTTCACTTTTAAATTCACCGAAATAAAGGGTCGTTTCATAAACACAAAGCAGAGAGTGGAATCAAAGCTACGAACTGAGGAAACTTTGCATTACTCTTCACCTACTAAATCATTGCATGTCGTTTCTCTTATGATTTGGCAAGTGAATGCATTGATTATTTCAGCAATAAATTTCATTGAGGACGATATTTCCCGCTGGGGTTGGATATCTATCTCTGTTGTATTTATGTGAAAATACAAACTTAAATGAATTTTGATATTTCGTTTTTGAAGAAAATCACTTAGGGATAATATATTTACGCGAGATAAAAGAAGAAAAATCATTTTTGAAGGGATAAAAATGCGAGAAAGAGTCCGCATGGATAAATGGCTAGAAAAGTTGAAGAACATTAAAACTGCCAGTGCAATATATTTGTACAAGCGTTAGCATGATTCGTTTTCTAGTTTGACCTCTCCATGGGAAATAATGGTATGGAAAAATGCTTTTAAGTCCATTGCATCCCCAAAACTTAGCTCCTTAGTTTTGAAGGCAAAAGGTATAGGTCTTTAAAAAGTTGTAGGTATTTATTAACCAAGAATGGATGGGGCCTATCCTTAGGCCATAAAGACATATGTATCGTAATTTGGTTTCATCACAGTTTCACACCAGAACATATCAATAATTGATCAGATTGTTCCGTTTGAGCAGGGCGATTGAAAGTCTAACATCACTTCATGCAACCTACGCATGGATATTTTTAGACTTAAAGGTCACCTAAGATAGATAGCGATAACATTAACAGAGAGTAGACCTAATGTAAGGCCATCAGAGAATTCAGTATCCGCAATTATTTTTCACGACTATAAAGGTTAACCATAAACAATTACTAAAGAAAAAGTAAAAAGAAAATTGAAACTTGCTGACTTTTAAACAGACTCCAACAAAGATTGTCCATCTGTGTCTCTTTTACTTTAATCCAGGGCTGGTGAAAGTTATTGTTGAATTCACTATCATTGGGTAATGTACGTATAATTACACCAAAAACATAAAGTATTAAAAAGAGACACAAGTTCTGACATACAAAAAATCTGTGTAAGGGTTGAGCAAGTATCAAGAAAGAAACTACCACTACCTGTCTATACTTTTTTAATTTTCAATTCTTTTTAATAGCTCACACCAATACTGATATCGATTCTTATTCTGAATTTAACGAAAGATATCTACTATTGCAGAATTTAGTCGATATCTAGCTTCCTATTCAAAATCTTTGCAAAGTGCACGATTTTGTTCGCCTTTTTGGGATACTTCGTTAAAAAAAAAACGCATATTAAAGTCTACACCATGGGTAGGTAATGAGAACATGAATTCTTCCACCAATAACCGCTTTTGAGGGGCGCTAATGAAGATTGAAGAAGTAGTACCTCATGGCATAATAGAAAGTGCGTTGGACTGTTATGCCGAAAGTCTGGGTTCGATTCACAGCCGCAGCCACCTAAAAACAGAAATTCCTCTCCATTACTGCCAACAACACGCACATAGGAATGGTTTAGAGTTGCAAGTCAGTAGGCCCTGGTCTTCCACGAAATGTTGCACCACCAAATTTGTTCATTTATTTTTAATGATGAAGCTTGCGCAGAGCGCTAATTTAGCTCGGGCCAGCCCTGTCTGTGTTATAAATCAACCATGACCATGAACTCGTGATTTTGATCAAACTTGTTATTACCATGAAAGGGAAGAAGTGGGCCCACAATTATGTCTGTCTCTCTGTCTACAAAATAAATAAGTTAATTTGGTGGCACAACAGCTCGTGGAGAACCAGGGCCTAGTGACTTACAACTCTCAATTATTCCTGTGTGCGTGTTGTTGGCACGAATGGAGGGGATCTGCAATTTTTTGACGAGCCCGAACGGCTAGAAGTACTTATTAATGCCAAGTAAACTCTTGGAGGATTTGTCAGTTCCTCACAAGAGGCAGTACCTCGGAAGAAAAATTTCTGTTTTTAGGTGGCAGCGGCTGGAAATTGAACTCAGACGTTCGGCATGACAATCTAACGCACTAACCATTGATTCCACGGGGTTAGTCTATCTGTCAGTCCGTAAAACCAGAGCCCAAACGGCTGAATCGATTTTCTTCAAACCTGGTAGATATGGCATTTTTTTGTCATAAGTTTAAGAACCAAAAAATCAACAAATTTAAGAAAAGACTATCTTAGATGGAAATCCATTTTTCATTAATGGTTATTGTTGGTACCTCAAGGGCTGCCAACCGTCCCAAAGTCATTCCTTTCATATCTGGCTTCGAATCCATGAAGGGTTGCAACCTGAGACACGGCAGCCAGCCTTCCAACCTCCCGAACGCTCCCGAACACGCTGCGTGCAGTCATCTAGTTTCCTTCTCTCAAACCTGGGAGTTGGGATTAAAAGATTCTCTTGGCTAGATCATAACTGTACGTTCACTCGATATTGCCAAGACAATGCAGTGTCGACTTGTTTCGGTTATATCGTCTCCCCCATTTGCCGTCCTTGCACTCAGGACCAAATACCCGTCGAAAAATGTATCCTTCAAATGAGCCCAATATAAGCTCTCCCTTTTTGCTTATCGGTGATCGGCCAACACTTTTCGCCATAAACCAGAACTGGCATTATTAGGGTTTTATAGGGTTTGGACTTCGTCTATCGTGTGTGGAGTTTTGAATCAATTTGTGCGCCAAACTGAGGGAGCACCGGTTGCTAAGGGGGCACCGGTTTCGTAGCTGAATGAACTCCTTAACTACTTCGAAGTTGTTGTTCTCAACAGTGAAGTTTTGTCCTAGCCGGTTGACAGATCTTTCATTGTTTGTTGATAGCATGCATTTGGTCTTGCCCTCGTTTACTTGAAGACCAACAAGTTTCGCCTGCTCTAAACTACTGTGAAGCCGCTATATCGGCCTGTTGGGAGTTGCTGATGATGTCGATATTATCGGCATACCCAAGAAGTTGAACAAATCTGTTGAGAATTGTGCCCTCAGTGTTAACGCCTGCCCTGTGCACTATTTGCTCCAGAACGAGATTGAAGGTATCACATGATAGCACATCTCCTTGCCAAAACCCAGTGCCCGTTAAGAATAGATCGGAGGAGCTTTTCATTTATCGCACATTGCATCGCGTATTTTCCAATGTCATGCTACACAACTGCTCAGTTTTCCCAGGATGAGTCCAAACTTGAAACTCGTTGGTCTTTCTCAGGATTTGCCTGAGTGTTGTGTATGGTCGAACGGCCTGGCAATAAGCAACACTGGTACTTGCCGATTATAGTTTTGCAGAATGGCTTAAGACGCTCACACAGTTGGATAGGATCTTGTATGCAGCATTTATCAGTTATATGCCTCAATAGCTCTTGCAAGACATGGGATCACCTTTTATGCAGATGGGGCATATGGAGCTGATAGACCAGTCAACGGGCATGCTTCCTTCCACCTTAACTTGGTTGATGAGTAGATAATGATGCATGCATCCTCAGTGGCGTCTTTAGGCATGGGCCCGGTGGGCCAGGGCCCAGGGCCCCGCAATTTAAGGGGCCCCCCGGACAGCCCCAGTATACCAACCGATGGTTATTTTTGAAAGTAGGTATGCGAAGTTGAGATTGGATTTATCTAGCTCTAATAAATAAGTGACAGGGTATTATTTTTTCATCCTTATCATGAAAGACCAATTGTTAATACTCTTAAAACTATTTAATTTTTTTCACAAAAAAAAAGAACATTTTAAGTACTTTTGGTGCCAAAATGAAATTCAAGAATAGTTCAATTTTTAAATAAAATAAATAATAAACACAATTGAATAAAAACTACATCTAACGCTTTTTCAGGTTTTGGGAAAAAAATGCAATAAAGTCTTAAGAGTATTAATTGGGCGTCCATAACAAAGAAGAAGAAATTATACTCAATAGGCCTTACTAAAAATCAAATTTAGTGTTAAGCTTAGAACAAAATCTCCGGATTTTAGAAAATCCACATACCAATAACGAATTTAATCTCCAGTTTAGTCGTTAGCAATATGTCAAAATTTAATACATGGAAATCCATGTTTAAAGTCGAACACTAAATAAAAAGTGTTGCCTTAGTGCTGTTTTATGGTATTTAAATTTGTATTTAATACTTAAATCTATTCCCAAGTTATCAGGTAGATTTCAATAGGTACCTATTTTCATGGGTTGGTCTTCAGATCCTTGTTTTACAGTGAAAAAGGAGAACTTTATATAGAAGTACTTTATTTATTGTTCTTATGTTTATGTATTGCAACAGGAACAGATTATTTATTTTTTTCATAAATATTTAGTACGTCTGGATTTACGTTGAATATGTGCATAATTTTTTGATTCCGTTGTATATATTTGCATACCAAATTACGTATTATCTAAAAAGCAATTTTTTGTGTTGAATGGGAAAGGATTTATTTTGAGTTTTTAGAATTTGTTTCATAGTTTTTTATATATTAAACATTATATAAGTTAAGCAAATCTATTTGAATATTTTTAAAGTATATTTATACTTTCACAAACGTCTAGTCAAAAACATAACGAGAAAAATTTCAAAATGGTTGTCAATCATGTGGGTTTTCTTTGGTCACTCTTAGTAGTCCTTTTTAACTCCTTCTGTATTGCAATAGTCTTTCAGTGGCTTCGTTCATTACAATCATGTTTTAGGAGTGTTTTTTTACTTCCCGCTGTCATTAAGGAGTGTCAGAGAGCACACCTTTACACCTAAACATACGTAGTCATTCTTCGGATTACTTGTCAGAGAAATTAATGTTTGAAAAAACGTTTCTCATAAAATAGCGTAATTTGTCATTTGAAAGTCAGTCGTTTCATATTTTATTGGAATTAAAAAGGATAACATTTCTAAGAAAACCAATGGAAACAACAGTACTCTGATAACTAAAAAAAATATCTACTAAATGGCAGGAACAGAAATAAAACTGTAGGAATCCCAACAGAAAATAATTTATTTCCGTAGCAATTTCATACTGGTATGTTCATATATCATAAAACTATTAAGTTTACTCAAAATATGAATGTTCTTGCATTATGGTTATCAACTATGTACATAAAATAAAATTAAAATCGTCCAAACCCTTTGATCAAATTACATACTATAGTACTGAAAAAGTTGCTGTTAAAAAAGAATACGGCAATACTTATCTTCACTCTTTGAACAATAAAAAAAAAATTGAAATTCATCTGTCATTTTGTCGAGCTAAGGAAAGTGTATTGAGATTTCAATTCGGTAAACAAGTGACAAAAACCTAATTAAACTAAATAAAAAAGTGTAATATAATTAGTGTAATGAACATTCGCAATACTTTATTAAACAAAATATAAAAAAGCACGCGGTGCTACGTTAAATCCTGTAAAAACGCTTATAATAAAGAGTGTACAAATATTTCATTTCAAAAGTGAGTTTTGTCTGATATTTCCCCATAAAGTAATGTGAAGTGATGTTTTTTAGGTTAATAAACTATCGTAGAATACTTTTCAATTGATATTTCATGATATTTTGCTTTAATAAATCTAATTTGTTGTAAATAAAAATATACTTCAATCGAGTGATTTAGTTGAGATTGATCTGTCAAATGAGAAATTCTCGTCCAGCAGGGACGGCCTCATTTTTGCTGGTGATGGCAAGGCGCTCAAATCCATTTAGTGTCTGAAGCGCAGAGTTATTTTCAACGTTTTGAATGATATATTCTTTAAGGTCTTTTTGCTGTTGGCCCCAACTATCATCTCAGTTTTGTATTTTCGGCAAGAAGTCTTGTCATTTTAAAAGTATTCTTAGATAATGTATTTACCTTAAGAACTCCACTCCACATAACTTTATGTAGAATATGAGACAAAACTTACTGTGAAATGAACAATTTGTTCACTTCGTATTATAGGTGTTCTTACATTATTTAATGCCGCATGTTGTCTTATACATATATATTTTTTAAATATAAGTATTTATGCAGCTTAAATAGCATTTTTTTTTTAACTTTTTTAACGTTTTAAAATCTCTACATTTTCCAATAGCTCAGCAAAATTGACAGAAGCACCTCAATGATTTTTTTTAATCTAGCTTTCCTTGGGCGCCCCAGAATTTAGCCGTGTAACTGCACGCCGACCCTGTGTCAATGCATTTGTGTTTGTGTATTTCTTCTTCTATGTTTTCACTTGTGCTATTGTAGTGTGCGGTTTTGTTTGATGGAATTTGATGCAAATTGTAGTAGATTCAAGGGAAGTCTGAAGATTTTGTTAGCAAAAGGGTAAAATTCTTTATTGGTAGCATTCCGTTTAAGCTCCACATTTTATTTTAACCTCTCAGTTAGCTAATAGTCGACATTAGTGTTTGATTATTAGTAAGGCCCAATAACTTGTTTTTTTTTTATAAATTAATATCAAAGCAAATAGAACTCGAAAATTTAAAAAATTACGTTTGGTACAAAAATTCCGCAAAATCGTTATCCGCACAAAAACTAATTTTAGATCAGGTCAAAAGTTTTCGTTTTTAAAGTTCTGTTGTAGTTTGGTAAAGGTAGAGCTTGTTAAGAATAAAAATAACCAAAACAAAGCAAAAACGAGAGAATTATAATTTTTAATTTGTCAACATGGAATCAGTCTTCCTTGCCCAATTTTGTTGTTAAGACTTCGTTTTCGAAACATTTTTAAATATCATAGGAACGATAATATTTTTTTTACGGCACTGGCACAACTGAGAGTAGCATGTGCATGTGCATTGTGCAATGTGAATATTTTTTTTTCATGGGACTATGTATCCCGTTTCAAGTTTCAAAAAAGATATTCCCTGAACGTATTTTTTAAATAAATGAAAAGAATATTTTCTTTAAACACAAAATCTTGTGACAACTGTCTATATAAGTTTTTAAAGAGCTACATGGTCAGAACTTAATTTTATCAATTTTATTTGCAAAAACAGGAACGTAATTTTCCATCGGTCGTTATTCAGAAATATTTCGACAGTTGAGAAACAAAAGCGTCTATGTATATTTCTGCTTTGAAATCCGCTTTAGGATGAAAAAACCATAAAATCACACTTCTATATCATCGAATTAAAGATGTCTTGAGTGTCGCGTGAAAAATGCAGATAAGATTCATTTAATCGAATTCTAATTGTAAAATATTCAAAATTTGCCTTAAACTGGCAAACTGTTTGTGAATAGATTTTCTAGCCTTTTGATACTCCCAAAATAGTTGAATGATAATAGTTAATACATAGTTAAACTTAATAAAAATTTGTGGTAAGACTTGTAATATGAAATAGTTTTCAATAAAACAAAATTTTAAGAGGCCCCCATAACCTTAAGGGCCCAGGGCCCCCAGTTGTCTAAAGACGCCCCTGTGCATCCTTCCAGCACATCCCCACTATGCTTATAGATCAGATCAGAACCGGCAGCCTTGTTGTTATTTAGCTTTTTTATAGCTAAGTCCACCTCTTCTATACTGGTACTGCATCTTCATTGACTCGAGTTGGATTCGCTTCTAGCCCTATTTCCCGCTCTACCTGGTGCCCATTCAGCAGGTGCTGGAAATTAAGCTTGAATTAATCTACCATTCCCTGTGCTTTGGCAACTTGGTCACCTTTGTCATTTTGAAGAGGGGAGCCTGCGTTCCGGTTTCAAGGTCAGCAGCCATTTGCTTGGTTTTTAATAAAAATTTTCAGGTGTTGTTTTGATCGCGTGACTCTTCCATCTCCTTCCAGGTCAAGGAAGGCTGGTGCATTCTCCTCCTTACTTCTCCTTGCTTGATACTCCTGTTTCACTGCTCTTATTTTCAGCTGCAGCATACGTGCAACTTCTGTCACCACATACCACATGTTCTTTTTCAGGGGTAGGGGTGGTTGGTAGCCCATAGTGGTTTCGGCTGCTTCTTTGATGATATCGTGGTACTGGAACCACTAGCTGTTAGCGTCTGAGGCAGTTTAATGTACAGCGGAGAGTTTCTCGGTCATGGTTGGCTCTCGCAACTCTATATATGCTAAGGCAACCAACGTCAAATTTATTCTTTAAAACGTTTCGTAGTCTTTTTTGTCATTTGACAGTCGAGCTTATCCCACAAGGATATGGTCAAAGTAAGATGTTAGGGGAGTGTTTTCCGTCGATTAACACGGTGTCGATTTGGTTGACGTATCGACCATTTGGGGAGGATGCTTTGTGGATTCATACATTGTGCTACTTATCACCGTATACCAACCTTTAGAAAGATCTATTAGTTGAAGGCCGTTATCATTTGCCTCTTCGTGGAGGCTATACCTTGCAAATAATCTACCGAAGGTGGTTTTCACTTCCAATTTAAATATTAAGGTCCCCGTGCAAATTGTTTACATCAAACTCCAGGCAGCCTCCGAAAGTTCTGCCCAGAAGGTCATAAAACTCTTCCTTTAAGAGCTTTTAACTCCATTGAGAGGGGCGTGTGCACATGGTAGCCTTATATTTTGGAAAGTGGCTTTGATGCGGATCACATATCAGGTGATCACTTATCGCTTTAAAGTCGATAAATTTGCTTCTTAACCGAGTTTCGACGACAAATCCACACCCTAACGTGTGAAGCCTTTCATCGTATACCGCGTAAAGACAAACTCAAGTTTTTGAGTTGCATTTGGGTTGTAAAGGGTTCTCCACTTTCCATCTACATATCCTCAATTCGATAGCCGTTTTCGTGCTGGGTCTTATTGCTATTTGAGTGTTATCAATATCATAGGCTCTAAGTGTCTCCCTCGTAGCCGAATTTTATTAACGTTGAAGCGAATTTAGCCCAACGATATAAACCCTAAGCCCGGAGGACCAGGTCGGATAATCCGAATCCAGTTACCCCGGGGAAATGAGCGTTGCCGTTGGCGTGGGTCCGTAAAGGGTTAACCTGATGCTAATATCTGCTTTTCAGCGCCCTGACAAGTACTGAAAATCTTTACTGACCTTATCTCTAAGTATGCTAGAGCAGTTCATGTAAGGTATCTGTCTTCCTGAAATAGTCCTATGCCACCAAGTACAAGTATCGAAATTAGGGGAAGAATTGCCAGGAAGCCATCAGAGATACCGCTTCTGACATTCGGGGTCTGACACGACCACCACAGCGAAACCCTTGGGTTTGTTGAAAAATGCCGGCAAGTACACGCAGCCAAATAACAGGCGTACAAAATTGCGCTGCATAGAATGACCAGAGCTGCTCGCAAGCTCTACAAACAGAAGAACACAAGCTTCTAAGAAGGAAAACAAAGAGCATGAGAGGCGCGTGATCCATGAAAAAGAAGAATGCCATTGCTGGAATGAAGTTCTTGCGACTGAGCTATTCAAAGCTGGCGATGAATTGGTTAGAAGTATGCAACGGCTCATCTGTAAAATATGGTCGGAGGAAAGAACGCCCGATGAATGGAACCTCAGCATTATTTGCCCGATCCTCAAGAAAGGTGATCATCTGGACTGCACCAACTACAGAGGCATGAGTCTGCTTAATATCACCTACAAGATCTTCTCTGCCGTACTTTGTGAACGCCTGAAGCCATTCGTCAACAACCTGATGGGTCCAGTCCATATCAGTGTGGCTTAAGGCCATTAAAGTCCAACATTGACCAAATATTCGAACTACGGCAGATCTTGGAAAAAACCACGGAGTTTCGAATAGATACCAACCACTTTTTCATCGATTTCAAGGCCGCGTATGACAGCATCCATAGAGATGAGCTATATAGCGCACTGTCTAGTTTTGGCATCCCTGCCAAACTCGTCCGTTTGTGCAGGATGACGTTGGAGAATGCACACTGCTCACCGACACCTTTGATATCAAAAAAGGCTTAAGGCAAGGTGACGCGCTGTCATGCGACTTCTTCAACATCGTTCTTGAAAGAGAAATGCAAAATTCTCACGTCAACACTAGAGACACAATCACTCTTGCCAATCGCTGTTTCTTTGAGCTAAGAAGGCAATTGAGAAGCAAAACCTTCTCTCGAGCAACTAACTAAACTGTGCTTGTAGAAGACGCTTATCATCCCGGTCCTGATGAGCGGTGCAGAGGCATGGACACTGCTAACGGTGGATGAGAATGCGTTAGGCTGTTTTGAGAGGGAAATTCTTCGTGTGATTTTTGATCAACAGTCTGTACAGCGACACCGATGAAAAGCCAACGACTCAGATGGCTGGGTCACTTAGAGGGAACGGACATCAATGCTCCAGCCCGGAAAGTCTTTGAATCCAACCTCGTGCACCATGGGACAGCGCAGTAAAGGTGGACAGCGTTAAAGGTGACGCACGCAAGTGGAAGAGGACTTCAACCAATTTGGCGTCTGAAACTGAAGACAGCTAGCAAGAAACCGCGCCAGCTGGAAGCAGCTTGTTGGTTGAGGACCTGGTCCACCCCGGACTGTAGCGCCACCTTAAGTCTGGCTTATATGTATGTATTCTATATATACTACTGAAATAAATCAGCCAATAAGTAGATGACTTAGCATTAAGAATTGGCTTGTTGAATTATTGATTCAAAATTGCTCTTTATGGCTTTTATTCCTATACAAATTGGTGTCTCACATTCGTAAGGACGCACTTTAGGTGTCTCTCCAAGTCAAAAATAAGTTATTGATACAATTCCCAGACACATTAAAAAAGCTTTGATAAAATATATATATAAAATATATATATGTAATTTTGAAAGATTTGTAGGTGCCTTTAGGCCTTTTCATTTCTTTCCTCCCCAAGGTCGCCTGATTCTATCTATTCCCTCTTACCTACAAAAGTGTTCATTCACAGAAAATAATCTTGGCCTTAATAAATTGACGTCCCTATGCGTTACAGCCTTTTATGTTGTTCTATTATTATTTATATCGCAGGTAACTTTATTTGTAAGGCGAGACATAATTCCCGGAATCTCATTGTTTGTTGTTCTATATCATCAGAATTCCGTATACTTAATTCAAATCTTATATTTTTTATTTTTTGTTAACGACTCCCAGACTTCGTTAAGCACACTTGCATCTCTAGTTAAAACGAACCAATGAATTTTATTTGTAAAGCACTCAAATTTTATTGGAATAGATACAAGGCTGTCTCTTTATCTTGATATTAAATTGAAGAATTAAAAAAAAAAAAACTAGAACATTCCAGGAATTCAGTGCTCAAATATTTAAAGTAAACATTTTCCAAGAACTAGGTCAAGAATTATAATGCCTTTAAGAAAAGTTCAGAAGTTCGAAACCTGCACATAAATTAAATATCATTTCGAAGCAAAAAATGTACAAAGGTACCTGCTTACATACAGTATATAGGAATAGGTATACTTGTAGGATATGATTTCAATTTTTACCTCAATGTTTCGCATGCAAGACGAGAGCCACCTTTTAACCAAAGTACACCCTTAAATATTGTTCCCCTTTCAACTTAGAAAAAAAAAATGCTTATAAAACATCTCAAGATGGTATTTTTTTTTTCTATTTGCTTCTGCTCCCCTTCTTGATCTCGATTTCAACTTTGAGTAGTTGAGTGAACACTCTTATTCAACACTTTCCATCGTGTACAGTGACTTTGCTGTACTTTGTACATTATTGTTCACTTAGAAGAAAAAAAATTGTTTTTCCTCATTTTTTTTTCAGAGCACAGCGTTTCTTACATTTCATTTGAAAAAAAATATCATTGGGAGAGTAGGAACATTCATAAATATACTAACTTTTCTTCCAGGCATATTTTGCCAGGCAGTGTTGGTAAAATTATTTTGATTTCATGTTAACTTAAGCCTAGTTTACAGTTCCCTTGCGCAAAAAAAAAATCTAAACAAATACTCTCGTATGTAAAAAATTATTGAGGTGTGAAATGCCAAATTAATTGTTTGCATGATTTGTTTACAGTTTCATGCAAAAAAAAAACCATTACTCTCATGGAATGTCATACAAAACAATGGACCGGCAATTGTTTTGCATGCAAAAAAAAAGTATGGTGAGTAAAATATTTTTGTTTGCATGGTCGGTTTACACTTCCAAGAAATAAAATATTTTTACCCCAAGGCATTTTTTGCATGCAAATGGTTTTTGCATCCAAAAATAATTATTTTCCATTTTTAGGTTTATATGTAGTTTATTTATTAAGGGTAAATTAATGACTAAATTGGTGGGGTTGTCACGGAAAAATTTTCCGTGACAAAATTTGTTCTTTCCGTTACCCAAACCTTTTCCTGCCTTTCCATTTCTTTTCTTCACTACAGGTGTTTCTTTCAACATGCTGAGAGGGAGAAGGGCAGCCATGGTCCATCAGCCAACGGTTCTCTCTCTCGGTATGTTGCAGAAAACAGGATTGATGATATGTTTATAAAGTGGATGAGTTTCCACTCACTTTTTAACAGAGGGGTGGTCTGCTATAGTGCGAAGAAGTGTGGGCGACAATTTGTCCCTGAATCCTATTGAACCAATTGACAGACGGGCGGTCTGCTCCAAAACCGATTAAAAGCACGGGTGACAGTAAGTCACCAATCACATTGATCAAGCATTGACAGATGGAATTGTCTGCTCAAAAAAAATGCTATACCAAACAAGGCTCGGAGGACGCTTGGTCCCCGAAGCTAAGACGTTACTCGTTTTGAGAATGGCCGAGTGCCCAACATATACTTATAATTCGTAAAACTTTATTCTTGTTAAAAATGGAACGTTATCGGCTTATCCTTATCCCCAAAATCTAACGAAAGTCCACCGAAGTAGTCTTTTTTTTTTGTAAATCGCGTTTAAGAAAATAATTGCCAACTTTTCCTTCAAAATATTAAGCCACTGGTCCTTAATTGTTTCACTGCTGCAAAGTTCCCTTTATTTTGTTGTATACACGGTAACTGGAGGGGACAAATGTACATATTTATTAATGCGAAATTGAATTCTTCGGTTTTTGACATTTTGTGTTTCTGTTTGGCTTTCTCTGTGGTATCACAATGGGCCAACTTATGGTCTAAGTGTGTCAGTTTTCATGACTGACAGCCACTTCAACCTAACCTAACCTTGGCTTTCTCTCAAAAAAAATATAAAATAGGGGAAAATTGGCTGAATGCGTTCATTGGTTTCACCGCTCCTGGGAGTGAAACCAGCGATCGGCGAACGCCATGATGACGGAGCAAAATGCCAGGGTGCTGTGTGTGAGTAAGTAAGACCGCTGGATTTCGTCAACGATATAGGCTATTGATTATGTCATATAATAAGGATGTAAGACGTTCATGGGATTTTATTGTAAAAATCATCAAAGGGGTCATTGAAGATGAGAAAACCGCAGAGTGCTATTAAATTGGAGGGTGCATTTTTTAGAGGGGGGTGCAAAAGCACCCTTTTTGGTTTTTTGCATATAACTCGAAAACGAAGCAAAATTTCGAGATAGTTCAACTTTTTTTGTAGAGAACAAAATTTACCATCAAAATGGATTTTTGAAAAAAAATAAAAAAAATTTTTAGTTAGCTAATTTGTAAAAAAATCATTGCAAAAAATTGTGAAAAATCGCATTTTTTGGCGTTTTTTACGTATTTGCTTATAACTTTCTTACCAGCAGAGATAGGTATAGGCATTGCTTAATATAAAAGAAAGATAATTAAATTTTCTTTAAAATTAATTAAAAAAAAAAACGGTTTGGCTAAAAATCGACCGAGAAATAGTCGTTCAAACAAGGCTGATGTTAAGTTTTAAAGCTTTATAAATGGCATTTTTGGCTTTTTTGATGGACTTGTTGCATTATACATTCAAACTGGGTATATAAGGGAGTCATGATCAGTTGAGTCAAAAATAAAAGTCAAGTTTCAAATTTTTCGCAGTTTTAGGGCTGCCATCTATTTTTTTCAAAATTTAAAATAATTGACAAAATCAACACACTTGCTTTTACAAAGACGGGTTTTGAGCACATGTTAGCGTATACCTTCTCGAACTTGAAAAAATAGTGTTAGACCAGTTTTACGGTTGAAGGTCCTTGCCAGACCAGCTCAACGTTTTCTAAGTAGGAATTAAAGAAATAACTTTTTTTTTATTTTGGAATACCTAACTCGTCTGGCACTATTTTGTCCATATAACGAAAGGCATAAACTACCAAATACCCCAGTTTGTGAAAGAAGATTTGTGAGTTTTGATAATTATTTAAAAAATTAGAAAACAAAAGGAAAAAAAATCGCCAACATTATAACATTAAAGGCCGTCTGGCATGCATTTTCGACAGCCAAACTCGTCTGGCACAATTTTGTCTCTATTTAAGGAGACATTAGCTGGCATAAATTGAAAACCCTGCTTTTTAGAACTAGGTTTGACAGTTATTTGAAATTGAAAAAAAAAGTAATACCTACTTTGAAAATGTTGAGCTCGTCTGGCAAGGACTTTCAACCGCAAAACTCGTCTGGAACTATTTTTTTTTTTTCATGTTCAAGAAGGTATAAGCTAACATGTGTTCAAAACCCGACTTTGTAGGAGCAAGTGTGCTGATTTTGGCAATTATTCTAAGTTTTGAAAAAAATTAGATGGCAACCCTAAGACTGTGAAAAATTTGAAACTTGATTTTTATTTTTGACTCAACTGGTGATGACTCCCTAATGCACCCAGTTTGAGTGTATAATCTAACAAGTCCATCAAAATAGCCAAAAATGCCATTTATAAAGCTTTAAAAACCTACATCAGACTAGTTTGAACCTCTATTTCTCGGTCGATTTTTATCCAAGCCATTTTTTTTTAAATTTATTTTAAAGAAAATTTAATTATCTTTCTTTTATATAAAACAATGCCTATACCTATCTCTGCTGGTAAGAAAGTTATAAGCAAATACGTAAAAAAAGCTAAAAAATGCGATTTTTCACATTTTTTGCAATGATTTTTTTAAAAATTAGCTAAACTAAAAATTTTTTAAATTTTTTTTCAAAAATCCATTTTGATGGTAAATTTCATTCTCTACAAAAAAAGTTTTGAGAATTATCTCGAAATTTTGCTTCGTTTTCGAGTTATATGCAAAAAACCAAAAAGGGTGCTTTTGCACCCCCCTCTAAAAAATGCACCCTCCAATTTAATAGCACTCTGCGGTTTTCTCATCTTCAATGACCCCTTTGATGATTTTTACAATAAAATCCCATGAACGTCTTACTTCCTAATTGCCCTGTTTTTTAGGACATAATCAATAGCCTAATAGCACAATTCAGCTCGTTAGCTGTGTGTGGCTGAAAATGACGTGATCGAAATCCGCGGATTCCGATTGTCTGAAAACACGGGGGTGCTTAGTAAAAGAGGATACCGGACAGACATCGAAAAATCTGAAAGGCACTTCTATACTGAATTCCATGATAGAGAGTTTGAATTTTTGAGAGATAGAAAAGCGAGAAATATAAAGTGTCGAAAGGTGAAGAATTTAATTTTGGTGTTATATCGAAGGATCGTATTAATTAAAAGAAAAGAAAGGATTTAATAAATTGGGAAAAAAGGAGGATAAAGAGGAACTTGGTAGCAGAAGAGGAAAGAAGGAAGGAATAAGGAGAAATTCTTGGCAGTTGTTGAAAAAAAGGATAAGTAGAGTGATATTTGTAGTATTTTTGATTATTTCGTTTTAATATTTGAGAAACTTATTGGTTGTCATTCGTTTCGGTTAATTATCCCTGAAATTGCGGGACACGTGACCTGTTCATTCTTTTTTATATTATTTCGGGACAAAGCGATAACGGTCCATTTTGCTTTAGAATTAACCATTGTTCACCAATTTTGAAAAGATTTTGGGTTTTCTCCCTATATTTAAAAAGGTTTCCCAAACAATAAAGCTTATATTATTCAAATTCCAATTCGGGAATCTAAATTCGGTGTTTTCCTGTTTCAAATTGCCTTCACTGTCGGTTCCGCTTCTCAGGTTTGCAATTTCCTTGTTCTACAAAAAAAAAATGCTGGCGCCCTTTTCTTTCCTTTTTCAGGAACTACGCCCCTGTGGCTATATATAAAAAAAATAATAACATTCATTCTTTTAATCAGTCATAAATAGTTTAATCGTTAAAATTTATTTGGTGGAACCCACCCCTTAATTTGAGCTAGTCGTGGTGGTAGCATCTGAAGTGCTACCTGTTGCACTTCGAGTTCGAACTTGCCTTCGACCATCTTGATTCGTCACTGTTAACTGCAACAACTTTAAACAACCTCATAAGCACAAGAAAGACGAAGTGCACACTCTATTAAACCTTTATGCTGCTAAACCTGCTTTATAGCACCGAGTGTTTGGCGATGGGCAAAACGGGAGACCTGATACTGGACTCCTTCGACAAAAAATTCTCTACGTATGTTTGGTCGAGGAGGGCGAATGGAGGAGAAAATACAACAGCAATCTCTATGAGTTGTATCAAGATGAGGATTCAGTCCAGAAAATCAAAACAAGTCCGCTACATTGACTCTGCAAAATGGAGCGAGTGGACAATAATGCTCAAGCTTAGAGAGTCTTTGAATACCAGTCCCCAGGTTAAGAGAACGAAGAAGACCAAACCTCCGGTTTAAGGACCAAGCTATCGTGAATGCCAGAAAGCTTGGTCTAGATGACTGGAAGCAGCGTGCTTTGAGATCGTAGAGAATGGAAAGCTGCCGTGTCTCAGCTTACGACCGTTCATGGATTGGGACCAAATAAGTAATTAGCAAGTAAATCTGGTCAAATACTTAATCTCATCTTCTGTGTTAAATAATAACAAGCTCATAATATTGTTTAACTTTTGGTTCATCATCATCAAGTCCTGTAACCCCGATTGGGGCATAGGGTGCCAACAAAGATATTTTATTTCCATAGGTTTTTTGATCTTCCAACCCGCCGTGTACCTTGAGGATTCCATTCAAAGGACCGGGCCCTATTTCATAAGAATTGACAGGTGACAATTCTACAAATTTGTCGCACTTTTCTGACAATTTATTGGTTCATAAAATATTGCTATGTGACATAATTGTCATATAAATACCACGACAAATTTGTCATGACAATTTTGTCATTGTCAGATTATGAAAAAAAATTATAGTTGGTGACTTTCGTGACAATTTTGTCATTGCAAGATTATGACAAACTTGTTATTGCTTTCTCAAAATTATGTACCTGGTTAAAATGAATTTTTACGTCAGAGATCTTGTGACAGTTGTATTGATGATAAATCTAGTTGATAAAGCTCTAGTCCATATAACAAACAATATAGGTACATGCATTCATATATAACAGTATTTTAACATTTATTTCATCATCATCGTGTCCTGTAACCCCGGCTGGGGCATAGGGCGTCAACAAAACGTCTCCATCCTTCACGGTCTGCTGCAAGGTACTTTAGCTGTGGCCACGTCTTTCTCTGGGATTCTGCTTCCGCTAAGACAGTTGATTTCCATGTTGTTCTTGGTCTTCCAACCCGCCGTGCACCCTGAGGATTCCATTCAAAGGACTGCTTTGCAATTTCATTGTTTGGTTTCCTCAGTGTGTGACCAATCCAACGCCATTTACGCTTTCTTATGTCGACGTCCAGCCGCTCTTGACTTGTCCTGCGCCACAATTCCTCATTTGATATTATTTGTGGCCAGCGAATCTTTAGGATGTGGCGAAGACAGCGATTCACAAAAGCCTGCAATTTCTTCGAAATGATTGACGTGACTTTCCAGGTTTCACAAGCATATAACAGCACGGATTTGACATTGGATTCGAAGAATCTCAACTTAGTGCGTAAGGAGATTTGACTTGATTTCCAGATTGGGGACAGAGTACCGAAGGCAGCACGAGCTTTATTTATTCTACTTTTAACGTCCAGATCCGTACCACCGTTTGCAGAGACAATACTGCCAAGGTAGTTGAACTGTTCCACTACTTCAACTGGCGTCTCCTGTAGAATAATACGCTGCTGTGTGGAGCGGCCTGTGAGCATTATTTTTGTCTTTTTGCTGTTTATTCTTAGACCACTCGACTCTCCCTTCACTTGCAGTGTTTGGCACATCCCGTTCAGCCCACTGATGTTATTTGCCAGTAGACATATGTCATCGGCATAGTCTAAATGACTGAGCCTTTCGAACGGTCTCCATTGAATGCCCTGTCGCTCTGCTGAACCTACACTGGCCGTCAATACGTCGTCCATCGCCAGCAGGAAGAGAATTGGCGATAGAACATCCCCTTGTCTCACACCCTGTTGCACTACAAAGGAGTCGGATAGCTGCCCATTGTGCAAAACAAAACACCTTGCGTTGTTGTAGGACTCTTTAATAATGGCAACTATTTTTGGTGGAATTCCTCTACCAAGCAACGATCTCCATATACATTCTCGGTTAACTCGATCAAAGGCTTTCTCAAAATCCACGAACATGAGGTAAAGCGGTGATTGAAATTCCATCGACTGCTCGAGGACGATACGCAGGGTGTTGATATGGTCGACACACGATCGACCACTGCGGAAGCCAGCTTGATGCCTCTTGAGTGTAGACTCGATTCTCTCCTTTATTCGCTCGAGAATGATGGTTGCCATTAGTTTTGGGAAAACGGACAAAACGGTGATACCACGCCAATTGTTGCAATTCTTTAAGTCACCTTTCTTTGGCAACTTAACAATCACACCATCCTTCCAATCCCTGGGATAGCTTTCGTTTTCCCAAATGTTTTTTATCAACGGATGTAAAATACTAGCCGCTGTTACGGGATCGGCTTTCAGGAATTCAGCTGGTATTCCGTCCAGTCCAGCTGCCTTGTTGTTTTTGAGGAGATTTATTGATGTCTGGATTTCCGATTCTGACGGGGGTTCGATGTCAATACCCCTATAGGACCTGCGCATCTCGTTTAGTTGGGGCACTTCAGCACTCTGCTCAACTGAATCCTCATTTAGCAGGGCACAAAAATGGTCCTTCCATCTACGAAGCTGATCCTCAATTGATACCAAAAGTGTGCCATCCACATCCATTACAGGATGATTGGTGTTGCTTTTTTTCCCGATAACATCTTTGGCTATTTGGTACAATTCCCGGATATCTCCTCTTCTGGCAGCGGTTTCCGCATTATCTGCGAGTCCATCTACCTTCACCCTCTTGTCACGTCTCACACAGCGATAGACCATCTTATGTGCAATGCGGTACTCTCTTCGCAAGTCAGCCTTTCGTTGAACATCTGCTTCAGCATTTATTTGGATTTTCAACGATTTGCGAAGTTCGATCTTATCCCAGGTGTCTTGGGATATCCAAGAGTCTCTACGTCTCGTTCGCTTGGGTACAGTTTCGGATCCAGCCTCCATAAAAACACTTTTAATTTCACCCCACATCTCATCAATTGTTGAATTCTGGATTCCGTTTAATGACGAGGCTCTGTCGTTAAGGGTGGTGACATAGTTTCGACATATGTTGGGGTCATTTAAAGCATTCGTAATGAATTTTGAGCTCCTTGCTGCATCCTGCGCTGGTTTTTGTACGGCAGCGGTTCGTAGTTTGAGACTCATCAGAACCAAATGGTGGTCGCTTCCCACATCGGCATTTCTTATACTCCGGACATCACACATAGACTTCCTCCATCGCTGCTGAATCATGATATGATCAATTTGGTTTTCGGTTTGACCATCCGGATGCACCCAGGTAATTTTGTTGCACGTCTTATGCTTAAATACAGTCCCACCTATCACAAGACGATTCGCGTTACAAAAGTCGACAAGCAAGTCACCATTTTCATTCCGTGACCCCAAGCCATTTCTTCCCATCACGCGTTCCAGTCCGTAATTGTCTGAACCGACTTGGGCATTGAGGTCTCCCATAACGACTATGATGTCGGCTCTCGGAACACTACTGTAAACTGAGTTAAGATGAGTGTAGAACGCGGTTTTGTCTTCCTCGGTCGCTTCATTTGTGGGGGCGTAGCACTGAATAATTGTGACGTTACGAATTTTTGAACGAAACCTTGCTGTCATTAATCTCGCAGAAATGGGCGCCCAGGAGATCAAACTACGCCTCGCTTCTTCGTTCAACATAATTCCGACACCATGCAGTCTTTGGCCACCCTCTCTTTCATCTTCCCCGGAATACAGCATTCTCGTCTGTCCAGTGTCTGATCTGTATTCAGCTCTTCCTCTCCACTTAGTTTCGCTTATGCCCAGGATACTGATGTTTAGACGAAGCATTTCACGCTCAACCTGCTCGTATCTACCATCGCTGTACAAGGATCGAACGTTCCATGCTCCGATTTTCGTACGTATGCGGTAGCCAAAAGTAACATTTGCGCTTCTTGAAAGACTTCTTCTATTTGTAAACGATTCACTTATTATTATGGCGTCTTGATTGACGCTCGTACATGAAAGATGCCGCACCCCCAAATCCGATGTGCGGTTTACTGCAACCGAAGCTACAGAAGGATTTTCTATAAAAAGATTACCTCTTGGGGACTCATTTCCATTTGTTGTCATAATTCATGTATTTGCTTATATCCTTCCACCATGGTGTTTTCCGAGATATGATTAATAACATACATAAGCTCAGATTTGACAGGCACACCCGCCTTTTGTATGGTCAAATACATAACTGCTCGAGGCCGCCCACTATGGGAAAACAGACGCCTTTTGTAGCCGCCCAATATGGGTTACAGACGCTACCTGCTGCTGCCGTTGGCCTTTTACCAAAAAAGCTCCTCCGCCACCAGACTATCATGCCGTTGACCGCTACCTGCAGTTCATCCGTCTTAAGGGGGCTTTTAACCATCCCAAGGACAAGTTTGTGCCCTGACCAGCAACGCTGGGTTGTCTGCTTATCCCGGCATCCATTCGGTCCCCTTGCACGTTAGCGTTACCCGCCCTCTACCACGCGGAGGTGTGCATAGGGATTTTCCTATCATTGAGCCTAGGGCCATATGGCGTCCTAGCACTCTCAAGTACTTTTAGAGGGCACATTTATTTAAAAAATAATAATATAATTTTTTCAAAATTCAGCTAAACCTAGGGCCATTAAATATATGAAAATAAATTGATGGAAATAGCAAAACATGCTAAATGTTTTTCCAAGTTGGGCAAATCAAAAAATTATTTCACATTGTTCAGCTAATGAAAGTTTTTTTTTCTTATTTGCAGGCTTTACGGTCCGATATTTTCTGAGCACCCACGAAAATTTTCTTTTAAGTTTCGACTATTTCTAGCTTATTATCTATGTACATGAAATTCTTTTTGAGTCAATTCATCATTTTCACTCTAAAAATATTGCTAAGCTATTAAACTCGTACCTTTCACTTCATTATCAACACTTGACCGAGACTTAATTGCTTGTCACAATTGTCAACGACAAATATGTAAATTGTATATTTTTGTCTGTCTCATAAAAAATTGTTACTACAAACGTCAGACAACTCATGACAATTCTCGGACTAATTCGTAACAATCCATTGTCATGACAAGTTTTTTATGAACCGAAAACCTGACAACTGTCGCATATATTCTGACAATTATACAATATTGTCAAATTGTTTTTGGGGCAGAAATTTGACAATTGCCAAGTTGTAAATTTACAAATTGTCACCTGTCACCTGTCTCAAATGTCAATTTTTATGAAACAGGGCCCTGCTTTGCAATTTCATCGTTTGGTTTCCTCAGTGTGTGACCAATCCATTGCCATTTACGCTTTCTTATGTCAACGTCCAGCCGCTCCTGACTTGTCCTGCGTCACGATTCCTCGTTTGATATAAGTTGTGGCCAGCGAATTTTAAGAATATGGCGTAGACAGCGGTTCACAAAAGACTGCAATTTCTTCGAGATGGTAGTCGTGACTTTCCAGGTTTCGCAAGAATCTCAACTTTGTGCGTAAGGAGATTTGACTGGATTTCCAAATCTGGGACAGCGAACCGAAGCTTTATTTATTCTACTTTGAATGTCCAGATAGTACCACCATTTGCTGAAACAATACTTCAAAGGTGGTTAAATTGTTCAACCTCTTCAACTGGCATCTCCTGTATTAAAATACGCTAATGTGTGGAGCGGCCTGTGAGCATTATTTTTGTCTTTTTGCTATTTATTTTAAGACCACTTGACTCTCCTTTTACCTTCAGAGCTTGACACATCCCGTTCAGCCCGCTGATGTTATTTGCCAAGAGACATAATATCATCGGCAAAGTCTAAGTGAATAAGCCTTTCAAACGGTATCCATTGAATGCCCTGCCTCTCTGCTGTTCCAACACTGGCAGTCAAAACATCGTTAATCGCCAGTATAAAGAGAATTGGTGAGAGAACATCTCCCTGTCTCACACCCTGCCGCACTTTGAAAGAGTCGGATAGCTTCCCATTGTATAAAACAAAACATCTTGCGTTGTTATAGGACTCTCTTATAATGGCAACAATTTTTGGGGGAATTCCTCTACCAAGAAGTGATCTCCATATACATTTACGGTTGTCGGTCAAAGGCCTTCTGAGGTAAAGCAGTGTAGTACCTCGTGGCATGATGGTTAGTGCGTAGGACTGTCATGCCGAAGGTGTGGGTTCGATTCCCAGCCGTGCCACCTAAAAACAGAAATGTTTTATCCGAGTTACTGCCTCTTGCGAGGAACTGACAAATCCTCCAAGAGTATACTTGTCATGAATAAGTGCTGTTCACTTAGCCGTTCGGACTCGGCCAAAAACTGTAGGTCCCCTCCATTCCTGCCAACAACACGCACCACAGGAATGGTTGAGAGTTGTAAGTCACTAGGCCCTGGTTCTCTACGAGCTGTTGCGCCACCCAATTTATTTATTATAAAGCAGTGATTGAAACTCCACTGACTGCTCAAGAACGATATGCAGAGTGTTGATATGGTCGACACAAGACCGCCCACTGCGGAAACAAACTTGATGCCTCTTGAGTGTAGATTCGATTCTAACCCCTATCCGCTCCAGAATGATGGTTGCCATTAGTTTTGAAAAAACGGACAAAACTGTAATACCTCGCCAATTGTTGCAATTCTTAAGATCACCTTTCTTTGGCAGCTTAACAATTACACCATCCTTCCAGTCGCTGGGATAGATTTCGTTTTCCCACACAGCTTGTATCAACGGGTGTAGAGAACTTGCCGTTCTGACAGGGTCAGTTTTCAGGAACTCGGCTGGTATACCGTCAAGTCCAGCTGCTTTGTTGTTTTTGAGAAGATTTATCGAAGATTGAATTTCCAGTATTCTAGGGGGTTCGATGTCAATACCCCTATATGATCTACGCATCTCGTTAAGCTGGAGTACTTCAGCACTCTGCTCAATAGAATCCTCATAAAGCAAGGCACAAAAGTGATCCTTCCACCAGCGCAGCTGATCCTCGATTGATAACAAAAGTGTACCATCTACTTTTGGCTAGTTATCTATATTTGATTTTTATTCTGTGTGTAAAAATTCAAAACATCTCTGCCCTGACCAAAATTTGTTAAAAATCAAGTTCTTTTCCTCTTCAATTAAATGTTATTTGTTACTTGTTTTACTTATAATGAGGAATTTATGAAAATAAACATTTTTGAAGAGACTCATGTATATTGCGAAAGATATAATGAATAGGTACATACCTACCTATATATGATATTCTCAAATCAAAATCAAATAAGTGCCCTTTATTTTATTTTAGTATTAAAAACCTCAAGCGTTTTTCATTCTCATTCAAATTATGTAGTTGTGCATTTATGCAAATACATAATAAATAAAATAGGGAGAATTAAACTATAAAATAAGCCCAACTTGAAAAACGAATTTATTCAAAATCAAAAACTCATGTTGTTATACAATATATCTATGCATAAATATATGCATAATTTAAATCAAATTTTATTTGATGATTGCCACAAAACATTTCTCTTCATCAAATTACTTTTAATCTCCTGGCATAGTCATATAACTCATAACTACCCTATTACTTAACCGTAGTATTTATATATGTTCATTCCAAGCCCATTCACTTCTATAGAAATATATAGGTAGGTGGTGGTAGGTAATGGTACACCCTTTATTAAAAGTTTGCACAGTGGAAAAAAAAATACTTACACAACATCATTATTTAATAAACATGTATTTTTTTTTATTCATTTGGTGGTTGGTTATGCTGTTGGATTTTTTGCAGCCCTCTAGCGGAGAAAATAATAATAATAATAAAAAAAAAAATGAACACGAAACAAAAACGAACAACATCGAACAAATTTTATTCAACAAAAAACAACTTCAACCATGTGCGTCCTTAACCGAAACGTGTATAGGAGTGTATATCTATGTATGTATACTTACTTTAGGTATATACTTAGCCAACCTTTTCTTTACTTCCCTCCTACACCCTATTTTTGTTCTATTCTCTGGTCAAAACATCTCATTCAGGTCAAGGATTCAACTGTATAGAGAGCTCACCCACTTCCTGCCTATGGTGGTGGCGGTGGCCATCTTTTGAAATGTCACCATCATAGTAGAATCAAAAGTAAGGACGATAGAATGAACGGACGGACGACTGTGACTACAACGGCAGGCAGTAAAAAAAAACACACAAGAAAAAGCAAATAATAATACAAACAAAAAAAAATACTAAAAACTAAAAAATGAAAATGAAATCGAAATGATGACAGAGCACATTAAAAGATGAATGAATCAAATGAAAATGAACTGCTCTCTTCTAATGTTTGAGGAGGTTGAGGTATATTCATGTAATCAGTGTTGCCATAAATGAAGGTTTTAGGTTTGTTTGTATTTTCAATATTTTCATTAATTCAACTTAAAATGAAAAAATGCCAGACGAAGCTAACTTATCATTATAATTTTTGATTTTTGATTATGTAGGCTTGTAAGTATGATGTGCTTAGTTTTGGATTCGTAAAAATAGACGAAAGATTTAAATAAATGACTGACATTACGATAATAGTAAGCACGAAAAAATGGGTCTCGCAATTCTCTCTATTCTACTGAATAGACTATTGAAGTATTGACTATAAGAGATGTGCGTGCTGCACGCATCGCTACGTTGCCATACTTGAAAACTTTCCTACAGGAATTTAGCCTGACATTTATATTTTCCTTAAAGACCTTAATTTTTGTAGATCAGAGATCTAAAACCGAGCTTTCCAATCGGTCAATTACAAGATTTTTAGTGCATTGCGGAATTTTTATCCACAATCCACTAAACCTGGTCAGTGGCTGACGAACAACCACTCATTACTGTGACACTGCGCAGCAAATTTAAAAATAGAGACATCGTGCAGCTCTGGGCTGCATGCAGCTCTTGAGCTTGCCTACTCCCATAAAAACTTACATAATTTTATTCAACAGTGCTGCATGAAAAAACCATATGGAGCTCACAGCAAATTAAAAGTATGAAGGATAGCAAAGTCTTGAAGTCCATACCGGCTTAAGCCGAATAAAAAAAATATAAATGCAGCTTCGAGAGTAATTGTGCTGGCGAAAAATGGTTTTTACTCTTTTCTAGGTAATGCCCCCCTGATCAAAGGGCACGGTAGTGCCCAGCCAAGTTCGTGGCACTATACCCTTTTTACAGGAACAAACTCAGGCGATTTTCAACCCCCCTATAACTTCAGTACTAATAAAGTCAGAAACTTCAAATTCGGAGTATTTGCTGAACTGATCAAACACAGGTGGCTCACCAAATTTCAACTCTTTAGCATCAGTAGTTCCCAAGATATAGGACTTCAAAAATCGCAAAAACTGTAACTGACTGACTCACTGACAAATCATCAACATTTTGGAGCACTTCCCGACATCGTAGAAACTTGAAATTTCGCACAACGGTAGGCCTTGTAGTACATACAAAGGAAAAAATCGAATATCTGCAATTTTCTATTCAGGGGGCGTGGCATCCACCCACTTTCTTAAATATTCTATAAATTATATGGAGCCTTTCCGATTGTTGTAGAACAATGAAAATTGGTAAGTCGGTAGGTTTTGAGGTACTTAGAAAGAAAAAAATTGAAAAATTGGAATGTTACATACAGGGGGCGTGGCATCCACCCACATTCTTAAAAATTCTTATAAATTATATGGAGCACTTCCGATTGTTGTAGAACGATGGAAATTGATAGGTCGGTAGGCCTTGAAGTACTTAGAAGAAAAAAAATCGAAAAATTGGAGGTTTCAGTTCAGGGGCGTGGCATCCACCCACATTCTCAAAAATTCTTATAAACTATATGAAGCACTTCCGATTGTTGCGTAGAACGATGAAAATGGGTAGGACGATAGGGCTTAATGTTCTCAGAAAGAAAAAATTGAAAAATTGGAATTTCGCATTCAGGGGGCGTGGCATCCACCCACATTCTTAAAAAATTTTATAAATTATATGGAGCACTTCCGATTGTTGAAAATTGGTAGGTCGGTAGGACTTGAAGTACTTAGAAAGGAACAAATCGAAAATTTGGAACTGTCCATTCAGGGGGGGTTCCATCCACCCACTTTATCAGAATTGCTATTATTTGTATGGAGTACTTTGGGTTGTCGTAGAACTATGAAACTTTGTAGAGACTTTCACCTGGCTAAATAAATCTTTGCAAAAAGGAGTGAAATCACAACAAAAACATAAATGTTAAAAAAGGAGCCAAGTTTTAAGTTCATGAAGTTTAATATCAAATATCTGAAGTAGAGTAATATCGAAACAATTCCAAATCATGACAGAAATTTTGTATTAAATGATTACTGATTAAAATTTGATGGATTTACTTGGCGAGTTTTCTCTTAATTACTTACTTAATCACAAATTTAAAATGTGTGAAATCTTGACCAGTGAACCCACCAAATTTTAATCAGTAATCATTAAATACCAAATTTCTGTCATGATTTGGAATTGTTTCGGTATTACTCTAATTAAGATATTTGATATTAAACTTCATGAACTTTGAACTTGGCGTATATTTTAGATCTCATTACTTTTTTTGGCTGACTTTTTACGCACAGGTTTCTTGTACACATAAGAACTTGGCTCCTTTTTTAACATTTATGTTTTTGTTGTGATCACAGATCACGGAATCCAACATCATTTGAGTGTATGGTTCGCCATCAGACCGTTTAAAAAATTCGTTTTTCATTTTGAACTGTGATTTTTTATAAATGGTATGGCAGGGCGAACTACACACTCAACTCAATCAGTATCAAATTCGTTATCTGTGTTGAAAGGAACATTATCTAGGGAATGATGAAAACACCTCCCAAAATTGCATTCATAATTTGTTTTCGATTCACTGTTTAATGACTTAAGACCCCGGACTTTTATATCTTGAATATAAGCTTACTTAAGCTTTTAATTCCTTTACTTCTTTGTTTGCTATCATTAACACCGAAGATCTTATGTGGACTCAAGATCTAGAAGCGATTTTCTTCAAACTTGGGACTTGTTTTGAATATTTGTTCAATATTATATCTTTTTACGAGAAGTGTCAAAACTCAATGATTGTTGACTCAATTTTCCGTTATGTGGACTTTTCGCCAAAAACTTTAATTTAAAATGAATCACAATCACTTCGCAATTCCCATAATTTTCTTTAACAAAATCGTTATTTATCAGCACTAACAAAAGTCATTGCAAGGCAGCTACCCGTTCTAGAAGAGCTACAATCAAATTTTAAAAACTTTTTCTAGGAAATTTTATATTTTCTTCTATAAAATTGCATACAAATACTTTGTACCAAATGTGTGAACAAAACTGTTCACATGTTAAGGGCTCTGGACCTTTGGCACCTCATATAAGGGAAATTAAAAAAAAAGTCATCTAATTGGTCAGAAAAGGTCAACTGATCCCAGAAATTGGCCAGCCCTAGATAACTTGTAATCGAGGCTTTAACTTTCTCAAGATAGCTCAAGGTCACGCTCGATTTGTGGCACCTTATTTATGGGTTAATACCACCCGAAAAGGCCCAAAGAAAAGGTAAGGTAGTTTCAGTAATGATGACTTTTTTATCAAATTTCCTTCATACGAGGTGCCAAAGGTCCCAGAGCCCAAGTTTAGGCCCTAAACTCAATGTACCATATACGTACAGTACAGATACGTTCTGTTTGCGTGTAGAGGAGAGGAGAAAGGGCGGACAACGGTCCCATTACACAACGGTGATTCTCTATTTTGCAGACCTGATAAAACCAGTAAGTTGAAAGTCAAGATTTATGGCATCAAGTGTTGCCCAGTAAGCAGAAAGGTCTTTTGAAAAAACTCTTTGAGAAATATTTGGTACTTTATGTGCGAAGTGCGAGAGTGGCAAATAGAGTAGAAGATTCGGCGCTAGGAAATAGAGCCCAAGGAAAAAGCGCCTATATCGATTTGGAATAATGTTTGGAGATATTACCCAAAATTGAAAAAAATATGGCCAAAATTATACAAAAACAATTTAGATGCAAAATATTTGGGCGATATTTCTACGAAGTAAGTCAGTGGATTCCCTGTTTTCATATCTTTTTTTTGTTTTGTTTTTGTCAGACTTTCAACAGCAAAAGGGTAGAAGACAGAGGAATACCTAGACCATAGAATGCTGCTTATGTATTTTTATGTCAGAATGACTTGATATCAAGTTAGCAAAGCAACTCTTATGGATCGAAAATGGATAGGTGCATAGTTTGTCGTTAATTAGTCGTAAATTAGCTGTGAAAATTTCGAATTTGTCGTTCTAAGTTCTATGTTTTTTGTTTTGAAAAGTGGTAAAAACTTCTAAAATTCAATATTTTAGTGCTTATTAATTTGCCGTTAATTAGTTGTGAAAAAATCAATTTTGTCATGCGATGTTTTCTATGTAATTTTGGCTTATTTGTTTAATATTAGCATTAAAAGAAAATAATTCTTAATGGCAAATCATCCACCTTCACATTTTTTGATTAGTGAAAACTGATTTGGTAACCTGACGCTCATAGAAATCAAGTCACCCTTAATTACATAGAAAACATCGCATGACAAAATTTAATCACAACTAAATTACGACTAATAAATGGCAAATTATCAAGGAATAACATATTAAGCTAAGAAGTTTTTACAACTTTTTGAAAAAAACATAGAATGACCAATGCAAAATTATCACAAATAATTAACGGCCAGTTAATGGTATATTATTAAGCCATGAACCAACCGGGTAAAAACAGATTTTAGCCCATTTTTAGATAGTACTTTGCCAACTTGATGACAAGCTACCACAAAGCCCAAAAAAAAACATAGAAAGCATTGCACGACAAATTCAAAATTGTCAGAACCTATTGAAGATTAATTAGTGGCAAACCATTAAGCCATAAACAGCTCGTTATTAGCAGTTTTAATCCCTTTTTAAGGAATGCTTTACTAACTGGATATGAAGCTAACGAAGAATAAAAAAAAAACATAGAAAACACTACACGATTGAATTAAATTTTTCACAACTAATTAACGACAAATTATTAAGCCATAAAACATTAAGTATAAGATGACACTACGCTTTTCGAGTAGTGTCAAGTTAGCAAAGCACCCAAAAAAACATAGAAAACAGAACGACAAATTCGATATTGTCACAACTAACTAACGACTAAAATTGCAAATTATCCACCTACCCACTCTTCAATTCGCCAAAGTTGCTTTGCTAACTTGACACTAATAGAAAACAAATAACTCAAAAACTCATAAAAAACATCGCACGACAAAATTGATTTTTCACAACTAATTAACAACTAACTAACGGCAAATTATAATGCACTAAAATATTGAATTTTAGAAGTTTTTACCACTTTAAAAAAAAACATAGAAAACATAGAATGACAAATTCGAAATTGTCACATCTAATTAACGACTAATTAACGATAAATTATTATTCGTCAAAGTTGCTTTGCTTACTTGATACTCATCCATTTACCTAAAGACATGGGGTCCATTTGGACTATTAAAGCTTGAAGTTGTTGGCAATTCCGGAACACATTTGATGCATACGTTATTTGTGTGGCAAAGGCAAAAATATCTACGACAACAACCACTTTCAATTTTTTCAATTCAACAAATTTTTGATGACTTTATACATATGTATATGACTTTTCTGATTAAATTTCAGCTTCATTGTTTTGAAAAATGTTTGAGAATCATTCATACATTTAGTTAAAAAAATTGTAATTGAATAATTTATCATAGATATAAAAAAATTCATAGAAAACACTGGGGTCCATTTGGACCCCATGTCTGGTTGTACCGACTTTTACCGTGTTGTAAAGGAGGGTTAAAGTGGATGAGCGATATACATTATACAGTATAATATTAACGTTATAATCAACAGACAGGCGAGTCGGTCCCAATTTATTATTTATTTATAACGAGGGGCGTCGTTCATGAGACGGTTGGTCTGCTCAAATTCAATACCATTTCGAATTGCGGATGACATTTGATCACTGACTGCTAGGATTTACTCATTTTGAGAATGACCAAGTGCCCAACATATTTTCCTAAATCATAATTATAAAAGATGGAACGTGAAACACTGGTCCCTAATCAACCCCAAACCCCAAATAAACGAGATGTGAAATAGAATTTCTTTTTTGTTTTCGGAAACTTTGCTTTTCTTTCTCAAAAATTGGGGCTTATGGCTGGATGCATTCACCGCCCGCCGCGCCGTTCATGGAAGTGCAACCAGCGCAGCGGTCGGCAAATTCCATGATGACGAGGCAACCGTTTGTTTTTTCAACTGCGTTAGCTCTCTCTAGCAAAGATGGTGCAGAGTAGCTGAATATTGACGCGACCGAAAACCACGGCCGCTGCTAGGCAGAAAGTAGGTCATCCAGGATATCTAATGGAAAACCTGGAAGGGCACTTCTACTGCTACTTTCGAGGAAACCAGAGGTTTTATTTTGAAATGCACAAAAAAAGGAGAAGAAAAGTAAGCGAAGTAAAAGAAGACATTCAAAGAGAAAAATTCGAAGAAAGGAAATTTTGAAGTGGGAAAAATTGAATTTTGGAAAGCAGGTGAAATAAATTCTGAAAATTGAGTTTTATATTGGAGGAAATTGGCATTTTAAGAAGCTAAGTATTTTCTTCATAAAAGTGAAGTGTTTAATATTTTGTACGTTCGATTTCGAAAAAATCAAACTTTTATATTAATTTCTTTGCTCGTTTGGGACCAAGCGATAGCAAAAGTTCAAAGTTTTTGTTCATTTGAAAAATGTTGGGTCTTACTCCTTCTCCTATATTAATCTACGTAATACAAATTTTATTTCATCTTTTAAGTCCATTAATTGGTTTCGGATTCAAAGCTTGCTATGGATGAATTTGGTTTTTTAAATTCTTAAAGTGCTTAGTCCTTGGGAGAATACTAAGTAGGACCAATTTATCTATTTTATTTTATAATTTGTGTTTTTGATATTATTCTTAGCAAATATATTGCAAATTCGCATTGAAATTCCTGCTGGTAACACTGTCTGAAAGTAACTACATAGATGACCATGGACCACAGCGTACGGAGAAAGATGAAAAGAGGAACAACAGCCCACAGTTCGTGAGATAGTTAGTTTGCGATATGTATATGAATCTAGCTATAAGAAGACAAAATTGGCATTTTCCTTAGCCATCCATACAAGAGCCGAAGTCTATTGGTCGTGTCCTAGTCCATGATGTGCTTGAAACTCAGGTTGACCTGACCGAGATAATTCACTTCAACTTGCAAAAGTGTACACAATTTTATTTAGTTTTTTTTTTATCTTTATACTCCAAAGAGGACAAGAGTATTTGATTTAGTGAAAATTGTTAACCTTGAGATGGCAAATTATAGTATAATAGGAATAGTAAAGATAGAAAAGTCTAAAAATTATTAATGTTGACGCATTTTTGTATTCGATTCTTTAAAAGGACTTTAATATAGATAGTTGGAATGGTTATTCTATAATACTTTAAGTATAGAATATAGTTAATGTGCAAATTACATAAATATTTAAATGTCCGTATGAAAGATGGAACACTCCAATGTTGCATTCTTTTATAAGTAACTTTCTGAAAGCAAATGCAAAAAAGGGGTACGCATAAAATCAGGATTTTTTTTTAATTAAAACTTACTGAGAGTTTCAAATTAATTGCAACCGGGATCACCCGTCTGGAGAGAATGCAAAAAAATGTACACAAAAAACTTTAAGAATCTTAAAATAGAGTACTAGAAATGATCCTACGTGTTCCTTGATTTTACTCAAAATCCATAATATGAAAAAAACTAAAGTAAAAACCTTTGAAAAGAAAATTGAAGTTGTGGGAGGCAATGGAGTAGGAGATGTACATTGTACATATAGTACGTGTACATTGCTTGAGTGTTATAACTTAAAAGAAAGAGTTTGAGTGAAAATTTCAATAGAACATTTCAAAACAGTGAAAATTAAACTACGTAATAGATCGGATTTGACATAAGTGGGCATATTCATAGATGTTGTTCCAGTTGTTGCTAGAAAAAAATGGAGTTTACCTGATGAAGCTTCAATAAAATAAACTGCACATTTGCCTATAGCAACAGTTTAAACAACATCTATGAATATGTTCCAAAGTACCTAAATAATTTTAAGACAAAGTTTTATATACATATTTCAGGATCTTAACAACAGTTGATTGTAAAAGTAGTTCAGCTACTTAAGCTTAATTCAGCTGTGTCCTCAGCTCTCATTAATTAATATTATGTATGTAAGCTTAACTCTGTATTCAACATTACTTGCCAGTCGCTGCATAGCCCTCAAACTATACACTATAATTAAGTTGCCAATGTAAATAGTTAGTTATAAAGAATAAAGACATTATAATATTAAGGCTTAGTACCTCATTACTATTTTACATGGTGTCAGGTGTAAATAAAAAAAAAAAAAAAAAAATAAACTTAAATATAAAAATCAATAATATCGAATTGATTGATTAGTCAAGTGAAAATGGCCGAGCAATGTATAAAAGGTCCAAATGCAATGGACTTTGATGAACCAGCAAGAAATTGGCCCATGTGGAAGCAGAAATTTGATATATTTCTGATTGCGGCAAATAAGAATGAAGCTGCAGAAACAGTCAAGGTGGCCCTATTTCTGCACCACATTGGGGAGAGGGGAATAGAAATTTTCAATGCACTTGCTATTCCTGAAGCAGGGAGAACATTGGTGAACGTAATGCAGAGGTTTGAAGATTATTGTATCCAGCGTCGCAATGTGGTTATGGAAACATATAAGTTTGGGTGCATAATCCAGAAAAAAGATCAACCATTTGTTGAATTTGAAACCGAAATACGCAACCAAGCAAGGTTCTGTGATTTTCAGTGCTCAGCGGCAGGCTGTGGGCAGTCATACGTAAACCGAATGATAAGAGATAAAATTGTTCTTGGATTAGACAACAAGAAACTACGGTCAAAATTGCTAGAATCCAGCCAAGATACGCTGGATGAAGTCATCACAAAATGTAAAGTAGCCGAATTGTCAGAACAAAATGTAAAACTGTTTTCTGCGGGGGAGCATGAGCCAAAGGTGGAGGTGATCAAAACGTTAGCAACGGGATCAAATAAGCATGGCAATCGAACTAAGAATTTGCCACCATGTGATCGCTGCGGAATGATAGCAATGGAACAACATGAAAAGTACTGTCCAGCGCTTGTTGAAGGGCGTAAATGCAGAGTGTGTGGTAAAACCGGTCATTTTGCATCAGTGTGCAAAAACAAGCTTCGGCGAAAGTCAAATAACAGATATCGAGTAAATGCTATTGAATACGAATCGGACAACAACAACGAGGGAACGAGTCACGCCGCAAAATCTTCTCATCAAGCAAAAAGTTACGGAGTTAATTCAATTAATCTTAAGTATTTTGATGAAGGTAATTTATATCAAGTAGAAAATAATTTTCTTTCAAAAAACATTTGTGATTGTAGAAATGTAGAGCAGGTTGGCTGGTATAAACAATTAAAATTCAACAATGTCAAGATCGATTTTAAACTGGATACGGGTGCAGACATCAGTTGTATTCCGCGGAAATATATTGAAGAAATGAATTTTTTAAATTTAATAGAAGAATCAAGAAATAATTTGTTTGCGTATAATAATAATAAAATAAGTTCGTATGGGAAAATAACATTGCCGTGTGTTGTAAATTCTAAGCAAAAAACAGTAGTCCCAATTGACTTTGAAGTAGTTGACAGTAAATTCCAGCCCATTTTGGGTCGTGCCGATTGTGAAGCCTTGAATCTTATAAAGCGAATTCATGCTATGTCCATTAGTAAAATGCCAAGTTTAAAAGAAGAATTCATTGTTCAGTTTGAAGATATTTTTGATGGCTTAGGACGCATTCCTGGCCAATGTCACATCCAATTAAAAGATGATTCCAAGCCGGTACTTACTTATAAAAAGAAGATACCATTTAGTTTGTATGATCGACTAAAGGCACAGTTAGAATTGATGGTAGTTGATGGTGTTATTAGTCCGGTGGAGCACCCAACTGATTGGGTAAATAATCTCCAAATTATAGAAAAACCAAATGGGTCATTACGTTTGTGTTTGGATCCCAAACCGTTGAACGAATGCATTCGTCGTGAGCATTTTTCAATTCCGACAGCTGAATCCATTAATAGTCGACTTGCAAATAAATCAGTGTTCACGGTAATGGATTTAAAGAATGGGTTCTGGCAGTTGGAATTGGATGATGTAAGTTCAGATCTGACAACATTCATCACTCCTTTTGGTCGATTTAGGTGGCATAGGGTACCATTTGGTATAAGTAGCGCACCTGAGCTTTTCATGAGAAAAATGGTCCAATTATTTGGAGATATACCAGGTGTTGAGATATATTTTGATGACTTGTTTATATCAGGCTCAAACTACGAAGATCATGATCGAGCACTTGCAAAAGTTTTAGAAAGGGCAAGAGCAAACAATTTCAAATTTAATAAAGATAAGCTTCAATACAGGCAGAAAGAGGTAAAATTCATGGGTCAATCAATATCAGCGGGGAGTATAAAACCAGATGACAGATATCTTAGGGCCATTGTGGAATTACCACCACCCCAAGACAGGACAAGTGTGATGAGATTTTTAGGCTTATGCAAATATTTAGCTAAATATATACCAAATTTATCTATAATAACAACAAGACTAAGAGATCTCACAAGAATAGGAAAGAAGTGGAAATGGGAGGCAGAACATCAAAAAGAATTTACTAACATAAAAGATATAGTCAGTCAAGCACCTGTGCTACGATTGTTTGATCCAAAGCTACCTCTAGTCATACAGGCTGATGCTTCTAAGGATGGAGTAGGCTGTGTCCTTCTACAAGCAGGTCAGCCAGTAGCTTATGCATCAAGAAGCTTATCGGCAAGTGAGCAAAAGTGGGCTCAAATAGAGAAGGAGCTGCTTGCTATTGTGGTCGCTTGTGAGAAATTTCATTTTTACATTTATGGTCGGGAAGTAGAAGTTCACTCGGACCACAAGCCTCTCGAGACATTGGTAAAAAGAGAGCTAGACAAAGTAACAGTCAGGCTCCAACGAATATTTATGTTCTTGCTAAAATACCCGGGCCTGAAGATTAAATATGTGCCTGGAAAGCAATTATTGTTGGCTGACTGTTTGTCTAGGGCTTACTTACGTGCCGCAGAGGTAGAGAAGCCTGAAATGAATTATATTGTTCACAGTCTTGTAAATCGAGTCTGTATGTCGGAATCGAATAAATCGAGTTATCAAAAAGCAACTCTCCAGGATGATTGTTTAAGTCAGATTTTGAAGTTTCATGCTACTGATTGGCCCAATTATAAGACGCTAAGCTCTGAATGTAAAAAATTTTATAAAATTAAAAACGAAATAAGTGTCAATGATGGGATTTTGTTTTTTGGTGACAAGTTAATTGTACCTGAAACACTGAGATGTCAAGTCATTGATATGTTGCATGCCCCTCATTTAGGCATTGAAAAAACTCGACTGCGTGCAAGGAGATTATTTTATTGGCCAGGTATGGCAGATGAAATAGAGAAAAAAGTTCAAAAATGTCGTGTATGTGAAAAGTATAGGTATAATAATCCAAAAGAACCATTAAAACACCATGGTTCACCTGAGTTTGCGTGGGAAAAAATAGCTTTAGATATCTTTGAGCATGCTGGAATTTCATATTTGGCAGTAATTGACGCATATTCAAATTGGTTATGTGTTGAACGGTTAAGAGACAAATCAATAGGTCATATTATTAATATTTTGATGGAAAAACTCTTCACAAAATTTGGGTTTCCTTCTGAAATTCGGTCAGATAACAACCCATTTAACTGTCGTAAATTTAAAGAGTTTGCAAATGATTTCAATGTCAACCTTACATTTTCCAGTCCGCGCTATCCGAGGAGTAATGGTTTAGCGGAAAAGGGTGTGGCAATAGGAAAACGAATATTAAAGAAATGTTATGATGATTGTCGAGAAAAGGAGTTAAGTTATAGAGTTTTGGAATACAACGCAACACCATTGGCAAATATGTTACTGTCACCTGCTCAGCTTTTTATGGGACGTGAAGTCAAAACGAAGATTCCTACAACCACGAGCAATTTAAAACCACATGAACTAAATAGGCAAGAAATTAGCACCACCATTTTGCCACCATACTGACATGTATGGACATATTTTAATCGACTTAAAATCAAATCTTATAGTTCAAAATTTGATTTTAATTTCTATTTGCAACGATTTGTCTGTTTTGTAGTTTAGGGAAATAATACGCATACGCCACAGAGTACCATTTGTATAAGAGCCGTGTATTCTTGTATTGCAAGAACGAGCAGTAGCTTAAATTATTATAAATAATAAGTACATATAGTTTGAATATTAGGGTGGTCATATTAAGGTCCAAATAAAAAAAATATTGTTTTTCATATTTTTATTTTCATCTCCTTTAGTGTCTGTAGCAGTTTAATTCAAATATCTAACTTTGTTTGCTACTATGTGATTCACGCTAAATGTGCCAAGCAAATTCAGGTCATGTAAAGGTTGAAAGTAAAAACGGAAAAAATTCTGTAGGGGAGGGGTTGTATACTTCCTCCCGCTTCGCAGGAGGCGAAATTTTACACAAAAAAGTACCCCAATTGGAATAAAATATATTAAAATACAACGACGACACTTATTATGTCGGTAGCTTTTTTTAAAACAGAAGTCTAATCTTATGGGTGCTTTTTTTTTCAAATTTAGTTCTTTCGATGAACAGTTTTGGTTAAAATTGTTCTCAAACTAAAAATTTTGAAAAAAATAAACTAAAAAGAAAGGAGTCTTTTATATTTTTTTTTTTGTCAAGTTTCTTCAAAATTCTTATTATTTTGAGGCGATATGAGCTTTTAGGAAATTTTGAAAGCTATCAATTAAGGCGCAACTTTGAGTTTGTAACGAATAAATTGTATCATTTCAAGCTCATTCGGGTGGTTAAATTCATTTTAAATTTTCAGATTTAAATGCCATCTACATATCTGAAAACTTCAAATTTCTTCAATTTACGTGCACTGTTGCCTTAGCAACATCATATGTTACATAATTGTATAAGTTTGAAATCAATCTGATGGTTAGTTTTTGAAACGTTAGAACAAATCTAAGAACACATTTTCATGGGCAAAAGTTTGAAATTGAATTTGAAGTGTTGCCGTTGTATATAAGCAATTTGTTTTCCTAAACGGGAGCAGATAAACCCCTTTCTTTAGATAAAACATTTTTGTACTGTGCCCTTTTACTAGAATACTTTATTATTTTACTTCTTACTTAAAATCTTTTACAGTAGCCTTTCATTGGAAAGAGATGTCAAAAATGTTGAGAAAACAAATTCCATAAGATATTTAGGCTTACAAAGTCGAACCAAAAATCCAGCCCTATTTCTTACAGCAGCAGAGAAAGACGCATTAACGTTTTTCAACGCTCATTTCGAAATGGATTTAGACTCTTCAAAGGGTACTCTTTACGAAACACAAACAAAATTTTACGCAGTATTATTTGTTGATATAAATTTAATTCAATTTAATTTGCCTAGACTAGAAATTATTTGCAATTTTAATCATCTTCATGGGACTATAAGAGAGATATGTTTGAAAGGTTTCAGGTTTATTTTTACAGTGGATAGATGACACACCAATTGTTAATTTAATAATATGTATGTATTATTTTTAGCTCAAAAAAACCCTACTTGCCAAACAACCACTAGTAGACCAGTCATGTTAGCCATAAAGTTAGCAAAATTCCGTAAAAAATTGCGGAAAGCTGGATTTTGCTATATGTATGTATATATCCACCTCATGGCATTCTAAGGAAACTTTTAAATGTGCCCATCAATATGAGTGCCACTTACAATTTTACGAGGCCTCCTAAATGGTTTTTAAGGAATATCTCCCGAACGCTCACTCTTACAGAAAATATGTCAAGAACTAGGTCGCAGCTTAAATAATTTGCGTCAAGTAACTTTTTTTTCATAAGAATAACTGTTATCGGGATGATTCAATTGGTAGAGTTACGGATTTTATGTTTTGTATATACTTAAAAAGTACTCTCTTACACCACCTTCAAGGTGTGTATAAGGTGGTGAGTTTTTCTTGTGTGGTATCCTCCAGGAAAATAAGAAAAAGTACTAAAAATATTAACAAGGTATTAGGTTTCCCATCGATCTGGGCTCCACTACATTCATAATACGGGGTCAAAGGTAACGAAACATGGCATTTCGATTCTACATCAAATGTGACAGAAAGCTAAGGGTGGGTGGGTTGAGAAAAGAAAAAAGTGTGCGGATGGAGTTTCTATTCCCCTGTTAAGCCAGAAGAGCAATTTTCTAAAAAAAATTACGTAGAACAGAAGAAAAAAAACGGTAGCATTAACAAAACTATGTTATCCTTTTCTATTAAGCCAAAAGTCGCTTCTGAGTGAACAGTTTTGAAAAATTAGTTTTTAAACTCAAAATTTTGAAAAAAAAATAAAAGAAAATTTTAAACTTATTTTTGCTTAGTTAAGTAGGTAGCTACTACTTTCAAAATTAAATGCTCACATTAATTTGCAGGAAAAAACAGAAAGCCGTTGTATTTTGAAAACAAAGAGAGTACTCAATTACTTAAAACTTAAAAAAAAATGTATAGTTAAACCATTTTTAACCAGGTATTTGTTTTTACTAAAAACTGTTATTAATTTCGGATCTGCACGTGAAATATCCGGACCTCAAACAGACCATGTGCAGCGGAGCAATTAGTGGAGAACCTGGATAGGCTAAAGGCTGATGAAACAGCCATGGGATGCAGAGGTTCGTTTGCTCCCTGCATCCCATGAAGTCGTTTGACTTCTTCTTCGGTGAGTACTGCAAGGATTAGGGTCAGCGGCTCTTTGGTCGTGGTTTTTGTAGTAAGGGGAAGACTTGGGCAAGAAGTCTTGGGCTTCAGAAATGTAATAGAGCGCCACAATCCGCATCAAATCAAAATACCAAAATATCTCGTTGATCTGTGCCCACGCCTCACGGAAGACAAAGATGACTCAACCAAGAAAGACTTTTGGTTCGATAGCCGGAGGATACGGTCTGCGCGACAACACTTCCGGTAACGGATTCAGGCTGATCAACTTTGCGGCGACGCGTAATGTCATCATAGCTAGCACTCGATATCTCTGAATAAACGAACCGTCAACCAGATTGTTCATGAAGCGATAGACACCAGATACTCTGCCAGTATACTGGATGCCCGAACGTTCCGAGATGCCAACATTGACTCTGACCATAACTTGGTTGTAGCTCTACTACGCGGATATCTATGATGCCACAACGCTATGAAAAGATTTGATGTCGAGAAGTTAAGACCACAAGAGATTGGCAGGACCTTTGCTGACCAAGTCTCTCAATCTACCCAGGGCTACAAGGCCAAAACGGAAGCCTGCCGAGATGAGAGTGGGAATCTGGTAGTAGACACACAGTCGGTGCAAGGATATGGAAACAACATTTTTCTAGATTGCTAAACGATGAAGAAAGCCAAAATTCCGCTGTTTGATGGAACAATCCATTAAACCTGGGCAACGATGGTCAAAATTTCCCTCTACCCGACCTAAATGAAGTGCAGTTAGCGATTGCCAAGCTTAAAGCGAACAAATTTGCTGGCGCAGATGGCCTGCCACCTGAGCTATTCAAAGCAAGGGGAGATGACTTGGAAGGGAGTATACACCAACTTATATCCAAAGTTTGGTCGGATGAAAGTATGCCCGATGAATAGAACCTCGGTATAGTGTGCCCAATTCACAAGAAAGGAGATGCTTTGACTTGTACGAACTACAGTGGTAAAAGTCTCCTCAGCGACGCATACAAAATCCTATATGTACTATAGGCCCGGCAACTCAGCGGTCGATTAAATGTTCACACTCCGACAGATTTTGGAAAAAACACAGGAGGTTCAAATCGATACACACTACCTCTCTATCGATTTCAGAGTCGCATATAATAGCGTATAGACAGAAACGAGCTATACAGAGCCATGTCGCATATCGGCATCCCTTTCAAAATCGTCCGATTGTGCAGGATGACGATGAAGAAATCTCGCTGCTCCGTCAAAGTCGGCAAGAACAAGACAAAGCGATGCTTTATTATGCTATCTTTTTAACATCGTACTTAAAGCAATTGTACACAACTCGCAAGTCAACAACAGAAGTACAATTTTTCAAAATTCCGTTCAACTATTTGCTTATGCAGGTGATATTGACATAATTTTAAACATTTGCATCAATACTCCTGTAATTTTTGACATTGATTCACCAAACCGTTTTTATTCATCAAATTTTCAAAGTTTTACAAACAAATTAAAAGGACAAATAATTGTTTTGTCAACTTTTTTCACATTTTTTTAGATACTTATTTCACGTAAAAAAGTCAAAAAAGTATCTTACTTTAAGCTGAACTCTTTCTATCTTTTTTTAAATCCATTTCTTTCGTAACTTTAAAATAAAACGCACAGTTCACTTTGCTAGTCAGAATTCAACTAACTTCTTTTCGTTTATTGATCGCATATATTCCTACCTATCCGGCAGCCAGCTTCCCCTCTTACATATTCCAGGTTACTTATTGTTCGTTTTCTCTTTTTTACTGCCACAACTCGGCTATCCTGACATTGTAATCGTCCCGATTTACGCCTAGTTAATAATTTATTATTCATCCAAGGTTTTATGTTTGCCGCCTCCCATATACCCTCATATGGAGTTTGTGTCAACTGAAAACCCTCAACGTCCTTTAAGCAATATCTATCATTTGGTAATACTTTGGCTACCTCATACGGACCCTTGAACTTAGGAGCGATCTTTTTACATGCACCCGGGGTTGAGATGAAGTTCTTTATCATAACATAATCCCCTACTTTATATTCTTTTTGCACTCTATTTTTATCTTTCATCATTTTATTATAGTCTTGGCCTTTTTCTATCTTTTGTCTTGCTTCTTCTCTCATTTGATCTAAGTCTCTAACCACCTCTTGTGCATTTTCATTGTCTAAACATTCTTTCAAAAAATCAATCACCACCCCCCTTTGGGTGACACCAAACAACAATTGACTAGGAGTAGTTCCTATGCTTTTATGACTAGTATTATTCATTGAAAACTCGATAGTTGGTAACACACCATCCAATGATAACACTGTCCCGGCACTAGTCAATTTTGCAATCATTGGAGCAAGGCTTCGATTGACTCTTTCAACCTGTCCATTTGCCTGGGGGGAACCTGTTGCTATCTTCACATGTGTAACATTGTTCGCATCAAGAAATTGTTTAAACTCTTCAGATGTAAATGCACTGCCTCGATCAGAGACAACAATTCTAGGACGACTGTAAGAATTGAAATAACCCTTTAAACATGCAATAGCCTCTCTAGCATTTGTAGATTTTACTGCAAATAATCGTACAAACTTAGTAAAGCCATCAATCACGAGGAAAACATACTTTTTATTTCCACTTTTTAATGATACTGGGCCAAAGTGATCAATATGAATCATTTCAAAAGGAACATTTCCCTTAGGTATGTTGTGAAGTAATCCCTCATGTTTGCCAAACTTGGGTGAAAATGCTATGCACTTCAAGCAATTACTTATATATTCTTTTACTTTCTGACTCATTTTAGGGAACCAATAGGTTTTGAGTATATTATTCAAAACTTTTTCTCGACCAACATGGCCCATCTCGTCATGATACAACCACATCACATTAGTTTCCATAACCTCTGGTACATAAAATAAAATCTGCTTTCCCACTTTTCTATACACCAACCCATTTCTCATCTCATATAGCTTATCTTCCCTATTTTCTAACTCTCGTCTGATTTTCTTTATGGTTTCGTCATTATTTTGTTGGATCGATCAATTTTGTTCGAATCTTTTTTCTTCTAGGATCAAAATATTTGGAATCCGACTTAACGCATCCACATGTTGCATTTTCGAACCATTCCTATGCTCTAACACGTAATCGAAATTCTGCAATTCGAGAGCCCACCTTGCAATCCTGGGATTAACTTCTTTTTTGTTAAGGGTTAAGGTCAAGGAATTACAGTCAGTAATGATTTTAAATTTAAATCCATGAAGATAGACCCTAAATCTCCTTAACGCATAAATGATCGCCAAAGTTTCAAGTTCAAAGCTATGATACTTTGATTCATCATCCGTAGTACGCTTTGAAAAATAAAAGATAGGATGAAATTTCCCATCTTTTTTCTTTTGTAGCAATATTGCACCGAAACCTAACGCACTTGCATCGCAATGCAACTCAGTTTCATCCTTTGGGTTATATAATGCTAACACAGGCGATTCACTCATTTTTTGTTTCAATTCTTCGAAACGATCCAGTTCTACCTCACCGAATTTAAAAACTGCATCCTTTCGAATTAAGCTATATAATGGTTGAGCAATCAACGAGAAATCTTTAATGAATCTCCTAAAATAGGAGCATAAGCCTAAAAAGCTGTGAACTGCTTTCACATTCTGTGGTATGGGGAAAGTCTTTATAGATTCCACTCCTTTTTCATCCGGTTTGATGCCTTCATTTGTAATAAGATAACCTAAATAACGTATCTGTGATACCATAAACTGACATTAATTAGTTAAAATTGAACACGTGAAAACCGAAAGCTAATTTAAATAAAATCTTTTACACCTTAATGTTTTCACACTTTTTGTTTTATTGTTTTTAACGCAACGCAGTCGTGATGCTGAGGATGGACTGCAAGCAGTCCGAAATGCATACAGGTGCGTGTTTTAATTGTTTTTCGTCTCGTTTTTAATGTTTTCGTGTCAATCGCGGATTATTTAAATGTCGTTGCGTTAAAAACAATAAAACAAAAAGTGTGAAAACATTAAGGTGTAAAAGATTTTATTTAAATAAACTGACACTTGTCTAATCTCAATTGTAATTTATTTTTAACCAATCTTTTGAAAACTTCTATCATTATATCTAAATGCTCCTCTTCCGATTCTGTAGCGATCATTATATCATCTATATAAATAGTAACTTTCCTTTTCCTAATCAAATCCTCAAACACCCTATTTATATATCGTTGGAATTCGCATGGCGCATTCCTCAACCCAAATGACATCTTTAAATACTCGTATTGTCCCATTGGGGTTACGAAAGCTGTATACTTTACCGATTCTTCGTTCACTTGAATATGGTGAAATGCGCTTTTCAAATCTATTAACGTAAAAATCTTTTTATTAACCAACCCATCCAACAAGTCATCTATAAGTGGGATGGGATAGTTATCTTTTTGTGTCATTTTATTTAGGGTTCGATAGTCTACACATAATCTTATATCACCTGTTTTTTTCTTTACCAGTACTACTGGTGAAGAATATTCTGACCTACTCTCACGAATCACTCCCTGTTTCATTAAGTCGTCTAAAATAACCTGCACCTGTTCTTTTTCGAAATAGGACATTCTCCTTGGAGGGCAATGGAGTTCAACCGGAGTTTCATTTCGTACTTAATCTCTGGCACTTCGGGACGAGAACAGTACAAATAATGTTCTTTAATAATTTTAAAGAATTTTTCTTTTGTTTTATATAACAATTCATTATTTTTTAAAATGATATCTTCTTCATTAAATGTTGGACCAAGTTTTCCAATACAATTATTATTTAAATTTTGTGCATCATCAACTATTATGTTTAAAAATTTGTTACATTCATTTGTATATATATCACTTGTCTTTTCATTTGTTTTTTCTACTATTTTTTGTAGTTTTAGTTTAGCTTTCTTTAAGAAATCCCGCCCTAAAATAGCAGGATATTGCATTGTCTCATCAGATACTACTAGCATTTCCATAGGTATACTCTCATTTTCAAATAAAACATTTAAATTTATTTGTCCAATTATGGACAAAGGACTTTTATTAATACCACAATACGAACCATAGTTTGATATATTTTCGAAATTAAATTCATTTTCTTTCATAAACATACTTAAATAACTTAATTTAATCAGGCTGACTGGACTGCCGGTATCTAATAGCGAATCTAATGATAAATTTATACAATTAATATGATCAGATAATATAAAAATTAAGTTTCTTACGCAGTCTTCTTCGGAATCGGAGTCAATATATCCGATTGCTGGCACCTTCTTTCTCTTGGGGCATTGAGCCGTCAAATGCCCCATCTCAGCACAAACGTAGCACGCACCTGGCTTCCTTTTTTCTTTTCTGCATTCGGTCGCCATAATGTCCCATCGAGTTGCAGTTAAAACAGCGAAATTCCTTCCCGATGACACCTGATGCCTATCGTGATGTTGTTGCTGTCGGCATCATTTTCGGCTTGGTTGGACATTTAATTGACTTGAAAGCTTCGAGCAACTGCGTCTTCCTGGTGAAGCATTGTAATCTGGCACTTGATGCCAGCCTCTCGTCCGGTATTCCCTCGATTATATGTTCGATCATTTCGTCCTCCTCTATTTGAAGTCGGCTGCCAAGAATTATTTTTTCTTGAAAATAACCCTGAAAGGTTTCGCCCTGCAGCCACTTTCTCAGCTCAAACACTCGTTTCCGTTGCAACTTAGATGAGTGATCGTCAAAAATCTGTCTCATCTCTAACATTAGTTCATTAAAAGCCACAGTTGTCACATCTCTTCTTGAGTGAAACCATTTGAGTGCCTTGTCTTTTAGTTTAAGAGACACTAGCACTCTCATGTCACTGTCATTCAATTTGTAAGCAGCGCGAACATTCTCCAACTGCTTCTCAAAATGCTCAAACGAATCGCCAGTGCCTTTAAAGTCGACAACGAGCTCTTTAATTTGACCTACATTTTTCGTTTCTTTGTGCTCATTCATTTTCTTCAGCCACTCATTTTCTTTCTTTAGCAATTCATTTTCCTGTTCTCTCAGCCTCTTCATTTGTTCAATTTCCTTTGCCAATCGTTTGCTGTCGTATACGTTCTTTTTTCTTTCATTTTCATTTCTATCTTTTTCCTTACTGTTGGCTGGCTCTCTTTCATTTGTGTTCTCGTGTTCATTATTATCGTCGTCTTCATCATCGGTATCGTTGTTGTCTGCTGCTCCATCGTTGTCTTCCCCGGCATCTTCGTTTGTGTTGGTAAGCGACTCAGAGTCACCGCGCATATGCGCTGGAACTTCCATGAGTCTCAATATTAGCTCCGCCTTGTTTCCATTGGTTTTCAACCCCAATGCATTCAACCACGATTTTAACTGTGGAACGGTGTATTTCTTGAAGCTATCAACATCTGCCATCGTATGTATTGTTAAGCCAGGACCTGATGCCTTCAAAAACATCAATAGGATCATTGGAAAACAGCCACAGATGCCAGAAGCCATTATCAGCAACAACATTGAAGCAACCTCAACCCAGGACAAGGTGGAAGCGTTCGCCAACTACTTCGAAGGTAACTTCACACCGAACCCACCTACTGACCCGACCTTCCTACAAGAAGTAGAAGCATCAATTCAGCAGACCCTACAGCCAAATCCGGATATAATCAGTTTCGATGACACCAATCCAGCTAGTGATCCCACCGATAGTCCACATCTATGCAATCTAGAGGAGGTAGCAGAGATCATCGGCAATTCAAAGCCAAAAAAATCATCTGGACCAGATGGTGTTTCCAATTACATCCTGAAAAGGTTTCCACAAGCAGTAATGATTTTCCTCACAATCATCCTTAACAACTGCATCAACAACTGCTACTTCCCCCAGACGTGGAAAACAGCGAAGATTGTGGCTATCCCGAAGAAAGGTGCTTCCAACCTAATATCCAACTACAGGCCAATATCACTTCTCAACAATATCAGCAAATTACTGGAAGAAGTAATCCTCCGGAGGCTGAAGTAATTCTGCAATGAAAACTCAATCATCCCTGACATGCAGTTTGGCTTTCGAGAAAAGCACTCAACGCTGCATCCGCTGCTGAAGTTCCAACACGATATCACCACCTCCCTCAACAGTAATCGTGTCACCGTCGGATGCTTTCTAGATGTCGAGAAAGCATTTGATAGCGTTTGGATAGAAGCCCTAATACATAAACTTCATCTATTACAGGTACCACTGCCACTAACAAAAATTCTTTTTTCTTTTCTTTCTTTCAGGAAATTTTTCGTACAACTAGACAATTGTAAGTCAAACATGAAGAATATCAGAGCCGGAGTCGCCCAAGGTTCAAAACTTGGCCCCTTCCTCTACAGCCTGATGACATCCGACCAACCTGCCCCAATTGGATGCGAGAACCTGCTATATGCCGACGACTCGCTCACCTATGCATCATCAATGTCACCGTTTATCGCCGTCCGACAAGTAGAGGCCCACATCAACAGACTCTTCAATTTCTACACGAAATGGGGCATCCGAATCAACACTTCCAAGTCGGAACTTGTCTGCTTCAGGAGGCCTTCAACTGGTAAAGGTCTTCGCATCGCAGCCAACTGCAGAAATCTGGTCTTGAGACTCCCTGACGGATCCATCATAGCTGCCAAAAAGAATGTGAAGTACCTGGGAGTCCAGTTCAATGAGTTGCTAAGGTTCAACCCGCACTCAAGAAATGTACTCAAAAAAGCCAGCTGGGCCTTTCACCGTCTACATCCATTGATGAAGAAAAGAAAAGGACTAAGCCAACCAACGAAGTTACTGATCTACAAGCAGCTCTTACGACCTATCATCAGCTACTCCTTCCCAGTCTGGTTTTCAATCTCCAAGACAGCCATGAAGGAGCTTCAAGTATTCGAAAGGAAGATTCTCAGAATTTGCACCGGACTGTACTTCGACCGGCAGTGGCGGAAACACTACAGGAACGAACATCTCTACTCCGAAGCCAACATAATCCCGCTGGACAAATACCTAGTCCTTTCAGCAAAGAGACTAGTACGGAACATCATCGACCACCCGAATCAGCTAATGAGAAGGATGACCACTGAACAACGACATCCGGAGCCAAGGTACCTCAGTGTAATGGAAACACTTGATGACAACATAATCATGGACAACGAGGAAGCAGTCTCGTTCTACGCTGACATTGGGTCAGCCTTCTACCGTGGCTAAACGCCAAAACTTCCCCCAACCTACACCAAAAACACCATTGACAACCGGGAATGAACACTCTGAGGACGATTAAGTCAGCCGACTTTTAATTTAAATTTTTTGACATGTAATTTATATATCTATAATTTGTTAAACTTAAGACATTGTGTAACGTTAGGCCCCCTATGTGCCAACAAATGTAAATTTATCATAGTATCATATTAGTTATAAGCCAGATTGTATATATTATGTTCAATAAAAGAAATTGAATTGAAAATCGTATGTATTGTCTGTGTTGCTTTTTTTTCGTTCACTACCTATTTCTTTTGTTTCTTTTAGGGCGAGACTCGAGTCTCGAATTTATTTAAATAAACTGCGTACGCTGACGCCAACGGTCGTTTGGGTTTTTCCGTTGTATGTAGTTTTTGTGTGGATTTAACCAGCTCACTCGCGAGGGTCAGACAGAATATTAAATTTTGTGTGTTTTATAGGTACGATGCGACACAACTTAGGACACGTAGCTACAGATATAAATACACTCGCGAGGGACTCTAATTTTTTTCCGTTCAATTAGATTCTTTTTTTTTTTTTCTTTATTCTTTCGCTTTGTCTATTCTTTCGCTTTATAATTATTATTTTATATTTCTTTACCGGTGGGTGAAATCGCACTTCTGAATTTTAAGCTGAACTCTTTCTATCTTTTTTTAAATCCATTTCTTTCGTAACTTTAAAATAAAACGCACCGTTCACTTTGCTAGTCAGAATTCAACTAACTTCTTTTCGTTTATTGATCGCATATATTCCTACCTATCCGGCAGCCAGCTTCCCCTCTTACATATTCCAGGTTACTTATTGTTCGTTTTCTCTTTTTTACTGCCACATTACCAATGCAAAACTTTAAAAAAATCGACGGGAATTGATTTTTTTTTCATAATCATTTTGATGACGACTACACAATGACTATTGAACTCCATTAACCGTTATTGTTAACTTTACACAAGCTATTTAGTATTGGTAGGGGCTTATATACTTCAAAACGTACGAAACAAATATATTTAGACATTTTCTTACCATCAAATAGTTAAAGAGCATTGACCCTTTAGGTGGAAAGCAGTAAATTACAAATTAAACAAGGCTTACCTGAAACGAGAAGAAGAATGAAAAAGGTTAGAATAGAATTAAAATAGCTTTTAAAAAAGTGTTAAAACAAAAAACAGGACCTAAGCAATATACATATAGTTATTCTATTGTACTCACTCAAGTAAATACTCCCACAACTTTTAAACAATATCTACCTTCAACCTTAACTAAAGGATCATTTTTACCCATAACATTTATAAAATGCTATTTTTAACTATAGATGAAGGTGGGGTAAGCAGTCGTATTTCATCTTTTTATATTATTCTAAATAAGTGGATGAAAATATTCCGGATGTTGATGTTACAATCTTGAATTTTTACATCTCTTCAAACAACATTAATATAGAAACGGCTGACACATTTTTTTTCCCTTCATCATCCAGTTAAATATTTATTTTCCTAAATTACATTTTAAAAACCATAAATATTTCTGTGGTAATTTCTCTTCTTCTCTTAGATCTCAAATTTAACCAATTTACAAGCCAACAGTTTTCAGCAATTTAGGTAGACTGTTATCAACACAAATATAAAATCTAAAAAATTCACATTTCCTTAAAACAAGAATATGAATAAATATACAAAAAATAGTAATTAACAAAACGAACCTCAAATTCGTTAAACAACCGCATAACATGCTTTCATATACAGAAGGTAGATATACTCATAGGTACATATAGTATTAAATTAAACAACGATTTGGGAGCCACAAAACGTATACAAAAACCCTTCACAAGTTATCAGGAACCTTATACGACACCGAAAGATAAAAAAAAAAACAACACTAACGACTAAAGTCGCCCAATTAATGGTCAAAATGGTCAAAAATGTTCCATACCCCTCCACCCAATTTAACTCTGCCAACTTCAACCACCCACCCTTACCGAAAAGCAACCCCCAACAAAAAAAAAGAAAATTTTATTTGTTTAACAGAAGTTGTTGTGTGTCAAGAGAAGTTAATACGATGAAACATAAAACTGACGAAATAAGATTTTGAAGGTCGTAAGGAACGGAAATGTCAGCAGATTAATATAATTAAAAGTTTCAGTTTGATAAGCTCCTTGTTGGTCAAACAAGGAGTTTGGGTTAAGGTGCATGAAGGCATAGAAGCATGATGATGAAGCACTTTTGGGTTATGGATGGTGGGCTTGACTTGAAGTTTGGCCGCACTGCGATGATGATGCTACGTTTATAGGAATTTATTTCAGAGAGAGAGAGTTTAAGTTGGTTCTTTTCTTTTTTCTCAGCTTGTCCTATATTTCTTTTATAATTAATTAACCTTTTCTGTGGACTCTACTGTGAACCATTTTCTGTGATTTCACTTCAGGTAGGTATACAATATATATCTTCTCTGTGGGTTTTAAGAAAATGGGGTCAAGCAAACATAAGCAATCTCTTGGTTGGTCAAATTGAAACTTTATCGTTTTACCAATAACCTTGACTTGATAATCATTATTTTTCAAAAGGATGATGATGTTCATCAATGTGAAATGAAAATGAGATGAAACTTAAATGCTCCTTCTGAGTCGCATGAACTCGATACTGAAAATAGTGAAAGTGACATTTTCAATTTTGATTTCTGGAATGTGAGGAGTGAGGACGCTTTTTGACTTTGGATCTAAATATTGGAACTTGGGAGCACTAGTTGGAGTTCTTCTTTCCAAGGCATCACTCAAAATATACATTGGTACATAAGTTTTCTGGGAGCATTTAAGGTAAGACCGCACTTGACGGAACTGCACTTCAACGGAACTGAACCGCACTTGAACTTCAAAATATTTGTATATGAAATTGTATGAGCTACATATATGGTACTTAGTGACAACTGAACTTCACGGTACGGCACCATGCGGCAAAGTTTATAATCTGACCTGACCAACTTTGTAACAGCCTGAAGTTCCGTTGCCGGAAACAAGTACCGCGAAACGTGGTGTTTGGTTGTGTACTTTGTTTTTTTTTGTGCCTGGTAGGAGGTAGAACCTACAATTTCGAAATACTTCGTGTTGAAAATAAAAAAGGAGAGATTATATCGGTCACGAGATCATAGCATTATTATGTTGATTGGTTGTTAATTCAAAAATTTCCAAACAATTGCATTACTCATGGCATTACTTATAGGCAATACTCTTTTATTGTTGAGTGAAGCCAATATGTAATGTCGATTAGCTGCAGCTCAAGTGCAGTATTATAAAACAAATTGCCGTAGAGTGCTGCGCATTGTAACGCAATTCCGCTGAAGTGCAGTTCCGTCGAGTTCGATGTGCTTTTTGCTTTCCAGCTGAGTTTATGCTTGCCGGTCTTACCAGGGTCGTCTTGAAGAAAACAAGAAATATCAGAGTAAAAGGTTTTAGAACCATATTAAAACGCCCTTAGTGGCACTATTGAGCAATAACAACGCCTTTGGTGGCACAAGTCAGCAGGAACTATACTTTTGGTGGCATTATTTAGGAAGTACAACGCCCTTGGTGGCACTATTCAGCAAGTACAACGCCCTGGATGGCACAAGTCAGCAAAGTACAACGCACTAATCAGCAAGAACAAGCACTTGGTGGCTCTTTTCAGCAAGTACAATACCCTTGATGGGACTAATCAGCAAGTACGACGTGATGGCACTAGTCAGCAGTAACTAGGAACCTGGTGGCACTATTAGGCAAGTACAATCCCCTTGGTGGTACTATTCAGCAAGTACAACGCACTTGGTGGCACTTTTCAGCAAGTACAACACCCTTGGTGGCACTTTTTAGCAAGTACAACACCCTTAGTGGCACTAGTCAGCAGGAGCTATGCCCTTGGTGGCACTATAAAGCAAGTACAACGCCCTTGGTGCACTATACAGCAAGTACAATGCCCTTGGTGGCAGTATTCAGCAGGAACTAAGCCCCTAGTGGTAATTATGACATTTGTCTGCAAACCAAGGCCCTTTACCACTGCTGGTTGAATTGGTCTTTCAAACCAAGCCCCTTATACCATTTGTGGGGGGAAGATCCGTGGAAAACTAAAAGCTGAATTGTCCGAAACGACTTGACTTGTCTGTGGCCGGAGTATATAACTAATCAGGCTAACTAAAATACCGTCTGACTTTGAAAACCTATGGTGGAAAGGGTGCTTTCCTGTTGCTGATCCGAGCAGGTCCACTTGTTATATTCCCGGTAAAGACTGAGTGGGAAATGTACCAGGAAAGAATGACAAAATAATTATTGTATTGATTTTCCTGTGACGTCACATGCTTATGGTGAATGTGAATTGTATTGTGATGAAAATACAACTCTCGCTGAATATTAACTGGCGATGAAGGGTTTGTCCTTTTTGTTTTGCTGTGAAAGTAACGTGGAACACTTCGTCAGAGTTAGGTTTTACCTTTTGGATAAAAATTGACTGAGAAACCGTCCCTCAAACTAAGCTGTTTTAAGTTTCTAAATGGCATTTTTGGCTGTTTTGATGAACATGGTTAGTGATGTGATATGACGCTCAAACTAGGTGAATGATTCATTCTTGACCAATTAAATCAAAAATAATGACCAGATTTCAAATTTGTTGCAGCTTAAGGGTTACCACCTAATATTTGTATCAAAATTTTAAATAATTGTCAGAATCACTTCCTCTTATCTACAAAGCCGGTTTTTGAACATGCATATCTTAGATTGTACCTTATTTAACATGAACAAAAAATAGTGTCAGACAAGTTTTTCAGTCGAAAATGCTTTGCCAGGTGACCTAAAACGTATTATAAGAAATTACTTTTTATATTTTTCCAAAATTTCAAATAAGTCTCAAACATTCTTTTACAAAGCTGGGCTTTCACTATATCAAAGCTTATGTCCTCTTAAATATGGAAAAAATAGCGCCAGGTGAATTTGTGCTTGGTGGACGCTTAAAACTTTAAAAGTAGGCAGGTAGGTTTAGTAAGAAATGATTTTTTTCATTTTTTTTAATAAGTATCGAAAAAAGTATCAACATTTCATTTCCCTAGTTCATTTTGCTCTTCTAAACTTAGCAATTTGAGATATCAGGGTTATTCAGAAAAATGAGATCTAAGAGACCTCACCAAATATTGCTCTGTCAAAAAGTGAGCAAGCAGATCCAAAATATATTTTTATTCCTTACCAATTTGTTGAGGAATCCTGTTAATGAGACTGAGATTGCTGAAGTCTGAATATGCTAAATCATTTTAAAGAAATCAATACCCAAGAAAATGGGAAATTTTATTTACAAGGCAAATTTTTATTAAGTAGTCTGCATACGTCCTTACTTCTTCACACTTCACGGGAAATGAGGTGGACTTCCCACGGAAAAACACTAATGTAGCTTTTCGAAATGAGGGCTGAATTCAGAACTTTCTTAATTGGCGAAAATTTTGTTTTTAGGACAGGTTGTGTAGTGAGCGTTGGCAACTGAAATTGGTGTATCTAGCCGACGGACTTTCCCGACGATATTTTAAACGAGTTTCATGTTCACCTGCTTACCGATTTTCTTCAAATGTGGAATATATATCGATACCTTCCCGTAAGAATGTATTAAGCGACATTTAAAAAAAATTTAAGGCATCGAAAAAAACCTCTTGTTCAGTTATATATTTGTGTTTTTAATGGAATAAAAAGATTTGGCACAGGATTTTCAACTCAAAATCCCTTTAAAAATCTGTTTATTACAACAAAATACGCAAAAAAATAACTAAGCAAGCGGTTTTTAAAAATTTTAATTTAAAATTCTGAAAATGTCGCTTAATACATTCTTACGGGAAGGTATCGATATGTTCAAAATAATCTTTGAAGAATTATGTTTAAAATTAAAATCGGTTCACCCGTTTAAGCTCTAGCTTGATGTTAGGTGGACGCTCAGACGCAAATTTTAAAATGGAGTTATCGTGTTTCTACCAAACACCACATATATAAATTTAAAAAATTCTGCATACATACAACGAAGTGCTCGCGAGGAATTTTTGCGTAAAAAGTGCTCCGCGACTGAAAAAGTTTGGGAACCGCTGCCCTAAAGATTGGAATACACGACAGAGCCAACGAGCTAAATGGCCCCGTGCCTATCCAAAATCTGTGGTGTGTGGGGTGGATCGGCCAACGATCCATTTGGATTTTCAGCCAATGTTAAATCCGAGCGAGCCAAATGGATCGGATGGCTTGGTCGTGTAGGTCGTATATGGCCACCTGTTTTTATGATAAGTTGCAATTTTATAAAAATTTTCAAAAAAATTCTATTCAGGAACAGTTATTTTTGGTTCTTAAAACAGAAATGTTTTATCCGAAGTACTGCCTCTTGCGAGGAACCAGTGACGTCTTTAGACATGGGCCCGGTGGGCCAGAGCCCAGAGCCCCGCGATTTAGGGGGCCCCCTGGACAGCCCCAGTATACCAACTGATGTTAATTTTTCAAAGTAGGTATGCGAAGTTTAGATTAGATTTATCTGGCTCTAATAAAATAAGAAAAATAAGTGATAGAGCATTATTTTTAAATTTATTACTTCTGGTACCAACATGAAATTAGAGAATAAAAACTATATCTAACGCTTTTTCAGGTTAGGAACAAACAAATTAAATCTTAATAAAGTAAATAAAGTCTTAAGCGTAGTAATTGTGCTTTCATAATAAGGAAACGAAAATTATACTCAATAACTTGTTTTGTTTTGTTTTTAATAAAATGATATCAGCCCCGGATCTATGGGGGGGCAAACCGGGGCCTGTGCCCCGGGCGGCAGCTTACAGGGGCGCCAAATCTATGTGACTGAAAAAACTGAGAACTTCGACGCTTAATGGAATGAAATGAATTGAGATGCGGCAATGGAATATCAAATTGTATTTCTCCGTCAACCGTTAGCAGTTTTTTCTATATTATTTCCCCATTTAAAATAATTTATAATTAAAAATTAAAAAAGAAACGAGCTATAATACATTGTTCAAAGTTCTTCTGGTGTTTTTTAACAATATTTTTTTTTGCATTGTATGTAAGTGTATTTTTACAAAACTTCCCCTCCTCCCTTAACTGTAGGAGATAGATTCTACTTCTTCGATAATAAAACATTTGAACTGTGTCCCTCTACAAGCGTCGCACCACGCCGTACAAATCCTAGTCTTGCCTAAAGGATTATTTGCTGGATACTGACAACTTTATTACACTGTATCTTTAGATCATTTTTAATTCACACAAAATCTAAATACCCACAAAAATGTAGGAAATCAGGTGCTCTTAAAAAAACTACTTAGTAAAAATGTTTTCGTTCATAGGAACAAAAAGTGAGATACACGCTGAAAACCCATTTTTACAATTTTCGACAACAATTTTTCATAATGTCGATAATTTTTGGAAACAAAAAATTGAAAAGATATCTTTACTTACAAAATCAAATAAAAAATGCTACTCTCCGAGAAAATTGGATTTACCTTATTAAACGCCCTTTTTCAAAATGGCGGATAACACAAAATTTCTCACCAGCCAAAGACTGCTCTCACGCGTATCGAAGACCAGCCAATCTAAAATTACTTGTGTTTTGACGTTGCTTAGCTCTCGTACTATTAAGGTTTGAAATTTTGTGTGTCAATTGCATTGAAATCGTCCAAGGAACAACAAAGTTATAATATGTAAATATTTTTTGAAAAAAAACCGGTTGTGAAATATTTTTTTTTTCTGTTACAATTCTGTATTAGCTATCCCCTGAGTAAATTTCATTGCAATCTCTCAAGAAATAACGAAGTTTGCAAAACGTTGACATATTTTAGAAACATCCTATTTTGAAAATATTTTATTCAGTTATAACTCTATCTCAGCTATCACTTCTTTCAATTTCATTGACTTCGCTCAAGGAACAACAAAGTCCCGAGGATTTAAAAACTTTTTTCGGAACTTTTTGCTTCGATACTATATTTTGCTTAACTTTGGCTTTTCGAAAGTGTGTCCTATCGTAAATTTACATTTTCTTTTCTTCGGTTCAGGGAATGGATCTTCAATAGTTCTCCCATGATAAATTTGGGAACGAACTATATTTTACAGATCCTTGCAGATTTGACTCAAATGAAAACGAATTTTATTAGGGACCAAAAAATAAGATTCGTGATCGAATCAAAAATAAAATTCTATTGAATGTTCACGGCAGAACGAATCATATTTTATCGTTCTACGAACCTTGGTTGTGTATCGTCTTTGTTTAGGCATTGTTAATTTTCTTATCTATAGTAATAAGTTGGTGAATAGGTACGGACTGCACATCCATTAAAAAAGTTTATTCTCCCAGTGACAAAAAATCCAACCAAGCAGATATGTGGTTTCTTTCATTTCTATCGAAAACGGCAAGGGCGCCAAAATCGAGTTTTGCCCCGGTTCGGAAAAATCGTAGATCCGGGGCTGAATGATATCAAAGCTAATTAACTCAAAGATTTAAGAGTGTTCCGAACTGAACAAAACCAGTCATTTGCTAACCTTTTTTTTACGAAACCCTTGCACGTCATTGTTCCTTTATAGTTTATACCCTTCATTTCCCGGTCTATTAAAAAGGTAATTTTGATTCTCCCGAAATAGGTAGTTAAATGGTAAAAGTCAATACATAGTTAAATTTAATAAAAATTATGGTAAGACTTTTAATATGAAATAGTTTTCAATACATTTTTTCAAGAGGCTCCCATATCCTTAAGAGCCCAGGGCCCTCAATTGTCTAAAGACGCCCCTGCGAGGAACTGACAAATCCTCCAAGAATATACTTGTCATGAATAAGTGCTTCTCATCTAACCGTTCGGACTCGGCAAAAAACTGTAGGTCCCCTCCATTCCTGCCAATAACACGCACACAGGAATGTTTAAGAGTTGTAAGTCACTAGGCCCTAGTTTTCCACAAGATGTTGCGCCACCCAATTTATTTTTTTATTTTTGGTTCTTAAAAAAAAATACAAAAACTTTGTACAAAATTTGAAAAAATCAATTGAGTAATTGAGGCTGTAGCTCAACGGACAGACTTTACTACGATAGAACCTAGAGTAGTACGATCGCAGAACTCGTTTCTGCAGGAGGGCCTCATATATGTTCGAAGTAGAATTGACTGTTACTACTAATTACCCTGCAATGAAAGATTTTTCCCACCAAGACATTCCAACGATTTGACGGCAGTAGATGAATTCACGGAATGGAATCAACGATGTCGTCTGAAGTTCCAGTAGGGCTGAACTACATACCTGGTGAACTCTGACTATTTGAAGCTCAGGCATATACAGAGCAAAAACTTCAATACTGGAATTTTGTTCGTGTATCATTAAAAATTTATAAAAAATTTTATAAAAATCTATTAAGTGGTACTGATTTTGTCTAACTAAAGCTGCCTATGTACAAAAAGAAACTTTGGCCAAATTGCTTGAATAGAATATTATCTCTAAGATCAAGTCATAAGATGATCTAGCCTCATCGCGGTCTCAAATAAAGGTTTAGAGTCGTGAATTAAGTTAGCTTAAAGACCAGAACAGTTTAGGTCATGTATCAGTTTTCCTTTTTTTTTCCTAGCCTTGAAAACATCTGCGACTGCGACGAGAATGTATTGTCTGGTCTGAAATTTACCCACAGCTCGATTCTGGTTCTGTGAAAAAGTATCGATTAAATGGTTTCACTTTTTTGATTCGTTTGGCACAAAATAATGATTCACGTTCACTGAATTAAAATGTCAAATAATAATTAAACGATACACTTTCCTTTGAAAACTGCGATTCTCTAATTTTTCTTGTATTTTCCAGGAGAAACGAGAAATGCACATAATCCTCCCCACAACCATTAGGCCAAAAGGTAAGCCCACATTGAGCTTGAAACATCTAAGTATACAAACGTTGTTTTAATTCCCAAATGGATAGTGCTGTTCTGATCAGGATTAAATGAGATAATCAATTTGCTGCCATTTGTTGTTCCACATCTGAAAATAAGGTTTATGAATCTAGAAACCATACTTACAAAATTAACACTTCTAAAGAAAGTAAAATATCTTCAAATATTTCCACTTAATTAGTAGCCTTACATACAATATCCAGCTCAGAAAATTATTAAAAGGAACAAATATCAAAGTATTCATTATCGCCCCTTTTTTTATTATAAACGTTTTTGCCAAGCTGCCCAGCCTATTCACTTTCACCAAATCGGAGCAATTACTTAAAGCCACAATTAATTCAATAGGCTTTTGCAAATCAACGCACAAAGCAAAAGTATTAACTTGAAATTCCAGCTATAAATAAAAAAAAACTAGATGGTAATATAGATTTTGAAGGAAGAAAACTGCCCAGAAGGCAGAAATACAGAAATGTACAGAAATATTTTTTCTAATACCTAAGATTTGATATTCTAAGAACCCTAAGCTGTTTTCTTGGTTTTCTATTTTTATATTAAGTTATTAATTGGACTCTAAATGGAAGTGAATAAAATACACTTTTAATAAATTTATGTAAATGTCGAAACTACCAGGAAAAAAATTAAATCCCTATTATAATATATTTTCCATCAAATTAATTTTTCTTGCGAATATTTTGTCATCAAATTTAATAAATTGCTATTCCGCCTCTACCGTCATAAAAGCGGAATGTTTACTCAAATTTCAATTAATTTTTCATTTGATTTTGATTTGTTGAAGGAACTCAATGAATTTTTTGTTTTCTCTGAGAAAAAAAAAACAAATGAAAATCCAAGAACAATAAAACAAAGACACCCTATGAATTGTACTTCAATCAAAGTTCAGGTACTTTCTGAGTCTACCATAATAATATGCCGATGGCGTAGACTCACTACACTCGAACGAACAATTGAAATTTTGGTCAAATTTTCTAAAACACTCCAAAACCGATGGAAGATGATAGGGTGTGAGCAGACTTCGTCCTCCCTCATCATCATCATCATTGTGGCGTCTTTCATTTCAAATTTCAAAATTGCCTTGGAGAAGAAGGAAAATGATGAGGAAAGTTAATTGAAAACTTTAAATTGCTATTGGTATACAATTTCAAAACGTGTAATGGAAATTGAGGAACTGATTTCATCAAGTTATTGTTGTTGTTGCTGATGGTGGATGTGGATGTGGATGCGGATGTCGTCGTCATCGTCATCGGCTAGTCATACATTTTCAAACAAAAGTAAGGTTTTCTTTAGTATGTGGGAGGTAGTCCATGGTTGTCTACAAACACTGTGAATTTGAGGATTTCGATTTAAAAAGTGATGGTAATAAGCACAGAGAATGAATTTGGAAATCTCAAATAGAATGGATGGAAATGGGATAGAAAAAGGATTCGTTTGATATAAAAACCCATGATAGTTCTACGCACTAACCATTTCTCCAAACTATCTCAAAAACTTTACGACCATCTTATGCCAAACTTTAAATTTATTGTTTTTTAATGCAAGTTATTCCAAATTTAAGTGATTTACACCATCTGCTAAATTAAATTCAACTTTCAAAGCAATCAGTAGAAACAAAGACGTTGTGTTGCCTATAAGAAGTTATGACTCTAAAACTCGTTAAATTTAATTGTTTCTTAACTCACTTGCGTGCTATCTAATCAAATATTTAAGAAATATGTAAGTCACAACAAATAGTAAGTAGGTACTCGTATATGGCAGAAGTTCCTATACCAATGTTCCTATGCTATAGGACGACCTTACTTCATAGAGATAATAAAAAAACAATACAAAGAAAACTAGGTTACTAATCACAAAATTGTGCGGTTTCCATGATAGGTTTACAAAATTAGAGGAAGCTTAAAATTCTGGCGAAAAAATCGATATTGTCATTTATTAGATTTTGAAGGTTTTATTTTGAGCTAACTGTAGGTGGCAGAATATTCAATATAATATGTTTTCCTTGATTATTCGCAGTAGGTAAACTTACATTTTTCGTATTTTGGAATCAACCCAAGTGGACTTAAGTCGCTTTTCCCCTGAACCCTTCAAAAACTGCGTGTCATTTGTATAGAAAAAAAAAAAAACGAAAATGCTACGAAGTTCAAAATATTATAGCAGAAACTAGTAAGAGAAGTTACCAAAAACCAACACAAAAATCGAGATCAAAACTTATATTTTACTTTTTTATGGAGCCATTTTCAAAGTCATTTTTATTCAAAACCAACCAGATAGCCATTCAAACTTTAATATTTCTTATATTTTTTCGTAGTTTCTGCCCGAAAGTCTATTTTTACTTGCGATATAGACTATATAAGGCAAGTTTTTGATTCGTGGAAAAAAAAATTTTGAGACAACAATCAAACATGATATTACGATGATAGAGAACACCAAAAAAGTGGGTGGCACAATTCTGTCTGTCTGTCTGTCTGTTCGTCTACAGCCTAAACGGCTCGATCGATTTTCTTCAAACTTGGTTCATAGTGGTTCATAGAACTAAAAATAACGGTACCTGCCATACAATTTTTTTTAGCAATTTTACATAATCGCATTTTTCTCAAAAACGACTCGACAACTTTTCTTAAAAAAAGATTATTAAATTTAGTTTCGTAAAGGCTTCCTTTGGGTGGAAGACCATTTTCCAAAAATGGTACCTCCCAAAGAACCATTTTTTAAATTTTCGATTTTCTTCAAAACAGTTCGACCGATTTCAATAATTTTTTTTTATACAGAAGCTTCCAAAGAATATAAATACTTTTGCGAACCAAAATTTTTGGAAAAATATTTTTTGGATTTTCAATAAATGTTTCAAAATTTGTTTTGGTAAATCAAATATTTCGAAAACGACATGATCGATTTTTTTGAAACTCGATACTTAAGAGTTCTATAGTACTCTCTGAAATATTTTTAGAAAAATTTTACATTTATGAAAAAATAACGGTACCTTTCATACAAAAGTTAAAATACCGCAAAGGAAACTATTTTTTTGCTTAAAAACGACTCCTACGATTTTGATTAAAGTTTTTTCATATACTAAAATTAGTGCGATCTACTACCAAAAATTATAAAATTTTACACTTAGCAACTATACCTGTCATAGAACGTATTTTTTTTTTAATTTGAATTTTCTCGTTATCAGCTTAACGGATTTAGATGAATTTTTGTATGTACAAACTTCAGATAAGATTTAATCACAGCAAAAACATAAATATTAAAAAAGGAGCCAAGTTATGTGTACAAGAAAAGTGTGCGTAAAAAGTCAGCCAAAAAAAGTAATGAGATCTAAAATATATTCCAAGTTTTAAGTTCATGAAGTTTAATATCAAATATCTTAAGTAGAGTAATATTGAAACAATTCCAAATCATGACAGAAATTTGGTAATTAATGATTACTGATTAAAATTTGGTGGGTTCGCTGGTCAAGTTTTCATACATTTTAAATTTGTGATTAAGTAAGTATTTAAGAGATAACTTGCCAAGTAAATCCACCAAATTTTAATCAGTAATCATTAATTACTCTACCCCTGCGGGTAAGGGGCAAGAATATACCCGAGGTAGGCATGCCTGTCGTAAGAGGCGACTAAAATCCAAACTCCGTATACTGAGATTGATGTATACATAACTATGCAATGAGCAAAACAATAAGATATAGTACCCCAGGTGGCAGTCCAGGTTCACTGGAAAATCCACCCTCTTCGGAGGTCGGCTCTATAGATTCTGGGGAGAGCCAATTATTGCATTTAATAAATCCCTTCCTAAAAAGTGCAAGGGTGTCTCGATCACCACCATCTAAATCGAGTATAAAACCATCCAAATTCGGGCAAAAGAGTCCACCCGTCACGCCAGCGCGCGCCAAAAAAGACTCAGATAAAACAAATCATGAAAAAGATAATAACGAACTTCGACGAAGACTTGATGAAGTAATGGAACTTTATCAAGAGCTAAAGAAAGAAGTCGATCTTCTTCGAAAAGAAAATGAGATGTTGAAAGGCAAAAATTCTCAAATAAACTCCAAAGCCAGCTTGCCAGAAGTCAATAATTCTAGATATGAAACAGATGAAGAAGAGCTAGCACGTGAAACGAAAATTCCTCAAAGAAAAGATTAAGTAAAAAGCGTAAAGCTGGCTCTTCACCTGAGGCAGCCTCGTCTTTTGAAATAATAGTTTCACCAAAACAGGCGACAGTAAAAGAAAAACCTGTTAAGGAACGGCCCCCGCCACCGATAAATGTTATCGGTATTGAAGAGTATAACAAGTTGCAAACCATATTAAAGGCATTACTACCATCGGCTTTTAAAGTTATTTCGCTCAATAACAACAAATGGAAAGTATGTGTGAAAGACCTCGAAAGTTATCGCCTTCTGTCGCGAAAACTAAACGAAGAAAAAGTAGAGTGGTATACCTATGAAAATAAGTCGGAAAGACCCTTACGTGTTGTGGCGAGAGGTTTACACGCATCATGTTCAAAAGACGATATCATTAGTGATCTAAAAGAGCGCAACTTCAAAATCTTAGATGCAATTAACATCGTCAAAAGAGAGAAACAGACAAAAGAGGGTGAAACAAAAGTGGTACAGCGTGGTCTTCCACTATTTATACTTTCGTTCGATAAGACTGAAAAACTAGATGAAATTTATAAAATCAAAACAATTCTAAACATCGTAGTTAAGATCGAACCTCTAAGAAAGAGCACAAGGTTAGTCCCTCAGTGTAAACGCTGTCAAGAATTCAATCACACCCAAACTTATTGCAAAAAAGACCCAAGGTGTGTAAAATGCGCCGGAAAGCACTTAACCGTTGACTGCATCGGAAAAAGTGAAAGTCCACCGACGTGCATTAATTGTAATGGAAATCACCCGGCAAACTATAGAGGCTGCGAAGTAGCTAAAGAATTACAAAAGCGGCGATCAAAATCTGCCAAAACACAAAGAAACCCACAAAGGCAAATAGAAACCGTAATTCCCAAAACTTCCAAATCTAGTAAAGCTTCAAAACCTAGTATCCGTAAGGAAAAGAAAACAGTGTCAATACCTTCGGAGAATATATCAAAGCAAGGAAATGCAGAAACATATGCCCAAATAGCGGCCAAAAATATACCCGCAAACAACGACACTGAAACAGACCCGGTTTCAAAAGTCTTTTCAATAATTCTGTCGAAACTTGAGGAACAATGTAACACAAATAAACTTATCTTTGATAGGTTAAGTAAGCTCGAAAATTGTTTTCGACCCAAATCTCTCTCAAAAAATTATGATGGAAAAGTTTAAAATTCTTACGTGGAATGCCAACGGATTATGGCAAAAACTTGTAGAATTAGAGATGTATATGCAGGAAAATGATATCGACATATGCTTGATATCAGAAACGCATGCCAAAAATGAATCAAATCTTAAAATCCACGGGTTTCTTGACTACCACGCTGTTCATCCTTCAAATAAAGCAAGAGGTGGATCATCGTTATATATAAAAGAGTGCATTGAACACTCAATAGGCCTGAAAATAGAGGTAGAATCGATGCAATTGAGTAGTGTTCAAGTTAGAACTAAAAACATTCTTCTCAATGTCTCTTCGATATATTGCCCTCCGCGTTGCAAAATCGATAAGAGTGAATTTACGACTTTGATAAAGTCGCTAAGCCCAAACTTAATTGTTGGTGGCGACTTTAGTGCGAAGCACACCTTTTGGGCTTCAAGATGCATATCTCAAAAGGGTCGAATGCTCTATGAGGCTGGAATGGAAAATAATTGCGATTTTCATTCGAGTGGAAAGCCAACTTACTGGCCAACTGATCCGTCAAAAATACCTGACTTAATCGATTTGTTTATGGTAAAAGGAATACCCTCTAACCGTATTGAAATTTCAGAAGGCCATGATCTGTTCTCTGATCATTCTGCAGTCATACTCACTATGAGCGAAAGCCTTGTCAAAATTGAAAAACCACCCAGGTTAACAAACGGTAAAACCAACTGGGAAGGATTTAAGAAAGATATCGACGACAACATTGAATTGAGGGTATCATTACAAACGCCTCTTGAGCTTGAAGACGCAGTAGATACCTTTGTTGATATAATACAAAAGGCAGCATGGAATAACACACCTTATCAAAGGGTAATGCCGCGCTATAAAGATATAAAATATCCGCAGGAAATAAAAGATTTAATAAAAGATAAACGAAAAGCACGTAAGAAATGGCAGCGAACCCGTGCTCCTCAACACAAAGCTCATTTAAATCGCTTGTGTAATATGCTAAAAACAGCGATATCAGATTTCAAAAACCGTGAAGTTGAAAATTACCTTGAAAGCTTGTCAGCTGGGAAAGAATCCAACTACTCACTTTGGAAAGCTATAAAAACAACGAAAAAACCAAAGCTTCCAGTACCCCCGATTAAGAAAAGCCAAAACGAATGGGCTAAAAGTGACAAAGAGAAAGCGGCGGTATTCGCCGATTACCTGGAAGAAACATTTAAACCTTCCGATGGGCAAGCACTCAATGAAAATATTAATATGAGTTTTAGCTCAAGTGAGAATTACAGAACCAGAAATGCTACGCTTGCTGAATTAAACAGAGAAATAAAGAAGCTAAAGTCTAATAAAGCTCCGGGGTATGACTTAATAACAGCGGAAATATTAAAAATGCTTCCTAATAAAGGATTAATTAACCTCCTTTATATAATAAATGCCGCTCTAAGGCTAGAATATGTTCCAAGCCATTGGAAAGTTGCGGAAGTCATAATGGTTTTGAAACCTGGCAAACCATCTCACGAAAAGAATTCTTACAGACCGATCTCGCTTCTTCCAATAATATCGAAAGTTTTTGAAAGAATACTACTCCTGCGCCTGCAGCCTATAATAGAAGAGAAACGATTAATACCTGAACATCAGTTCGAATTTAGAAGCAAGCATTCAACAATTGATCAAGTGCATAGAATAACTGACGTAATTGAGAGAGCTCTTGAAGAAAAGAAAATCTGTTCGACGGTCTTTTTGGATGTGTTGCAAGCGTTTGACAAGGTGTGGCACGAAGGCCTCAAATTCAAATTACGACAAGTTCTGCCTGAAGGACTTTATAAAATTCTTAACGAATATCAAGAAAACAGACTTTTTCGTGTAAGACACGGAAATGAATATTCTAATTTCAAAAAAATAGTGGCTGGGGTACCACAAGGTAGTGTTTTGGGTCCAGTTCTGTACCTTCTATTTACACGTGATATACCTCAAACAGAAGACACTTTCGTAGCAACGTTTGCTGATGATACTGCAATACTAGCAGTAGGCAAAACGATTAACGAAGCTACGATTAAATTACAAAATGCTCTTAATAATGTTAATGAGTGGACAAAAACATGGCGGATAGCGCTCAATGAACAAAAGTCAGTCCACGTGGACTTTACGTATAAAAAAATAAATAGATTGCCCGTCTTTCTTAATACCGGTCGTGTACCATTTGCGAATGAAGCAAAATATCTGGGAATGACTCTAGACGCGAAATTAAAATGGAAGCCGCACGTAAAAAAGAAATGCGAAGAATTAAAAAGTAAATTAAGAGATATGAACTGGCTACTCGGTAAATATTCCAAGCTTAGTATTGATAATAAGTTGATTTTATACAGGCAGGTACTTAAACCTGTCTGGACTTATGGTATACAACTCTGGGGTTGTACCTGCGATACAAATTTAAATAACTTACAAACGTTTGAAAATAAATTGCTTAGGTCATTTGTAAATGCACCATGGTATATAAGAAACGAAGATCTTCACAGGGATCTCGGGATTCCTACGGTTCGAGACGAAATTAAGAGTTTCGCGCGAAAACATAGAAATCGGCTATTAGATCACGCTAATCCAACGATTATTGACATTCTTGACCAGTCGAATTTAGTACGCCGTCTGCAAAGAACAAAACCTTCCGACTTGGTGCGGTGAATACAAAACCGCTTTAAAATCGCGGAATAAGCAGAAACTTTCACCGGAAAGTTACCTGCAACACGTTACTTAACTTCGTTAAAAATAAATTGCTAGATAAGTTTCAACTTAGTTGCAATCGGGAAGTGGAGGTGGTTTTAGTGTAGTAAGAATCTCACACTTCTATAAGCACGCGTTTTCCGGTCCTCATAGAGCCTGATGCAGGTTTTGCACCTACCCACGGTAATAAAAAAAAAAAAAAAAAAATTAATTACCAAATTTCTGTCATGATTTGGAATTGTTTCGATATTACTCTACTTAAGATATTTGATATTAAACTTCATGAACTTAAAACTTGGCATTTATTTTAGATCTCATTACTTTTTTTGGCTGACTTTTTACGCACACTTTTCTTGTACACATAAGAACTTGTGTCCTTTTTTAATATTTATGTTTTTGTTGTGAATTCCTTCCTTTTGCAAAGATTTATTTTGCCAGGTGAAAGTCAAGCCCTACCGCTCTACAAAGTTTCATAATTCTACGACAACCGAAAGTGCTCCATACAAATAATAACAATTCTGATAAAGTGGGTGGATGGCACCCCCCCCACCTCCCCCCCCTGAATGGACAACTCCAAATTTTCGATTTTTTTTCCTTTCTAAGTACTTCAAGTCCTACCGACCTACCAATTTTCATCGTTCTACAACAATCGGAAGTGCTTCATATAGTTAATAAGAATTTTTAAGATCGTGGGTGGATGCCACGCCCCCTGAACTGAAACTTCCAATTTTTCGATTTTTTCTTCTAACTACTTCATTGTTCTACAACAATCGGAAGTGCTTCATATAAATTATAAGAATTTTTGAGAATGTGGGTGGATGCCACGCCTCCTGAACAGAAACTTCCAATTTTTCGATTTTTGTTCTTCTAATTACTTCAAGGCCTACCGACCTACCAATTTGCATCGTTCTACAACAATCGGAAGTCCTCCATATAATTTATAAGAATTTTTATGAATTTGGGTGGATGCCACGCCCCCTGTATGGAAAATTCCAATTTTTCAATTGTTTTCTTTCTAAATACCTCAAACCCTACCAACTTACCAATTTTCATTCTTCTACAGCAATCGGAAAGGCTCCATATAATTTATAGAATATTTAAGAAAGTGGGTGGATGCCACGCCCCCTGAATAGAAAATTGCAGATTTTCGATTTTTTCCTTTGTATGTACCACAAGGCCTACCGTTGTGCGAAATTTCAAGTTTCTACGATGTCGGGAAGTGCTCCATAATTTTGATGATCTGTCAGTGAGTCAGTCAGTGAGTCAGTGAGTCAGTCAGTTACGGTTTTTGCGATTTTTGAAGTCCTATATCTTGGGAACTACTAACGCTAAAGAGTTGAAATTTGGTGAGCCCACCTGTGTTTGATCAGTTCAGCAAATACTCCGAATTTGAAGTTTCTGACTTTATTGGTACTGAAGTTAGAGGGGGGCTGAAAATCGCCTGAGTTTGTTCCTGTAAAAAGGGTGTAGTGCCGCGAACTTGGCTGGGTTTTTGGATTTTTAAAAAAAGTTTAAACATTTTTTTTTTGAAAATTCGATATCTCAAAAACGGGCTGACAATTTTTTTTTTAATTTTGTTCTTATATGCTCATAAATATATTTGCATACCAAAACTTGTTCCTAAGAATGATTTAAGAATTTTATATATAAAAAATATTTTTTTAAAAAACCGCTCCAACGATTTTAAATTTTTTTCCCATACAATCATATTTAATCAAGAATTAAGATGGCATACTTTTTTTCACCTCAAACTGTCACAAGAGTTGTTTTAGCCAATTTAAATGTCATATTTCATGCTTCTCTACATTTTTCTCTCATAATTTCTAAATTTCTTCTTAAACCCGCAGTGTCTTGAACATAAGAGCAAGTACGTGCGGCCCAGTCGTGCATTTTATTTGGTACTACATGGCAAATCAAGCATTCCTACCAAGTGTTATATTAATCGACCCAGTCGTGCAATCTGGTATAGATGCATTCAAAAGGCAGATACTTACTTACTTACTTATCCAGCTCCCGATCCATGGAGGGTCCCTGCGTGAGATAATGCTGTCTTCCATCGGCTGCGGTCCCTCGTTCCAGTCTTTTATACCAACCGTTCTTGCGTTTGTAACCGCCTAGTCCCCGTAGCGGAGGTTCGATATTCCTGGTCGTCTCGAACTTGGGGGCTGAAATTCGAAGATTTTGCTTGGCTGGAGCCATGTTAGTCATTCACTGGATTTAGCCGAGCCAGTGTACTCGACGTGTTTTGGCTCTTTGGACTACATCGACATTTTGGTATAGCACGTACAATTCGCGATTCAATCTTCTCCTCCAATCCTCAATCACTTTAAGACCAACGCGTTTCGCCTGTTGATCAATAGCTGTGAGTGCTTCAAGTACATACAGCTCGCTTTGAGCGGCCGATGATGTCGATGTCGTTCATATAGCCAAGCAGTTGAGAAGACCAGTTGAAGATAGCGCCTTCCATGAAAACACCACTCTTGCGCACTATCTGCTCCAGGGCTAGGCTGAAGAAATCACATGATAGTGTATCTCCTTGTCTGAACCCTGTACAACTTCTGGAATAGCTGAGATGAGCAGTTACCCATTTGCACGTTGCATCGCGTATTTTGTAACATCATGCGGCATAGCTGGATCAGTTTTTTCGGGATTCTAAATTCCGACATCGCCAATAATAGCTCTTGGCGAGTAAGGCTTGTTTCACACATATTCGGTTTCATTCGGTTCGGTTCGTTTTCGGTTTCAGTTTTGAATTTTCACACATATACACATATAAGGTTCCCTTAAGGTTTTTATTCAAATATCAAATTTTAATAACAAAAATATCAACAAACTTTAGTACTAGTTATTAATTCCAAATAAAAACAAACAAAAAAACCTTATAGAATCGAATATGTGCGAACGATACGATAAATTTGTGAACCCTTGAAAACGAATGAAACCGAAAATGTGTGATACAAGCCTATGCAATCATATCCGGCTTTGAAGTCGATGAATAGATAGTGGGTCTCGACTTGAAACTAGTTGGTCTTTTCCAGGATTTGCCTAAATGTGAAGATTTGGTCTATCGGTGATCTGCCTGGCCTGAAGCCACACTGGTACGTGATTAGACGCTCACATAGTACATTGGGTAGGATCTTGTAGGCAACATTAAGCAGGGATATGCCTCTGTAGTTCTTGCAGCACATAGGATCATAGGATGAGCTGGTGCATGCACCCTACTAGGACATCTCCTCCATACTTAAAGAGCTCCACAGGTTGGTCATCCAAGCTGGCGGCGGATTTGTTGTTCTTAAGCTTGTGGATAGCTTTCTTAACCTCTTCAGTACTGGGCGCTGGGACTGGATCTTCATTGTTTGGTCTCATGCTTCTTTGTTCCCCTGCTGGAAATGCTGCTTAAACACGTCTACAATTCCGTGTGTTTCAGTGACTAGGTTCCCTTCACTGTTTCAAAGAGCTTGTTTGCCAGTCCTATAACCAGATGCCACTTGCTTGGCTGTTTTGTAGAACTGGCGGGTGTTGGTGGCGGTGCTGGACTCTTCGAGATACTTGAGCTGAGAGACTGCAGATGCTCTTTTCTTTCTGAGCAGGGTTTTTTCTCTTTCCTTCTCTTTTCACGGTAGTCCTCTCTTGTTGCTATTGTTTTCCGTTGCAGCATTTGCATTCCTGCATTTTCCGTCTCCTGCTTCAATACCGCGCATTCATCATCATACGAAGGGTTCTTTTTTCTGGGTGGTTGATAGCCTATGGTAGTCTCGGCTGTCTCCTTAATGATGTCGCGATACTGGTTCCACTGGTTGCTGACGCTTGTGGCTGGGTGTACGGCAGAGAGTTTTCCGGTCAATTGCTCACTGTAGTCTCTGGCTTTATCAGATGTGCTTTCTCGATGTTGAATTTCCTCCTTTGGGTGGTCTTCGTTTTCTTTTCGTTGGACAGTCGGGTTCTGAACTTTGCCACAACAAGAAAGTGAAGTGGCCAGAAACAACGTTTGCACCTTGGAAAGTTCACACGTCCAAGAGGTTCGATGCGTGCATTACACCAGTTAGTGTGTGGTTTATTTGATTGGTGGTTTGACCATCTGTAGATTGCCAGGTTGTTGTGTGTATCCTACTTCGTCTGGGGAACCTAGTGCTGCTTATTACCGTACTACGAGCTGCAGCAAAGTCGATTAGTTGGAAGCCGTTATCTGTTGTCGTTTCGTGGAGGCTGTGCTTTTCAACTAATCCACCAAAGATGTTTTCGTTTCCAACATTAGCATTGAAGTCTCCGAACACTACTTTTGACATCGTACTCTGCACAGGCTCCGTAGGCTCCGTCCAGGAGCTCGTAAAACCCCTCCTTGTAAGACTCCTCAACTTCATCGGTAGGGGCGTGTGCACATATAAGGTTGATGTTTTGGAAGGTAGCTTTGATGCGGATCACAGCCAGGCGATAGCTAATCGGCTTAAAATCGATAACTATTGATTTGAGTGGATTTCCCACGACGAATCCGCTTCCTAGCATGTGCAGTCTTTGATGACAGCTGTAATAAATGTCGCAATCTTTCTTTTCGTTATACCTGATCCTATCCATCGTATCTCCTGGATCGCGATAACATCTGCCTTGTACTGCAAGAGGACAGATTCAAGTTTTTAAGTAGCACTTGGCGTATAGAGTGTCCTTACATTCCAGGTGCATACTCGTAGGTCATAGTCCATTTTCGTTCCTGGTCTGGTTGCCATATGAGGGATTCGTTTTCCGAGGCTTCATGCGTCTCTCTCATAACAATTGTTTGTCGTTAGCCCAACGCACTAACCTCCAATCTGTAGGGCCATGGGCTTAATGTTGCGATTCTCTCCTTGATCAACATTCGCACTTACAAGTTTAGCAAGTCAAGGCATAAAGCCAAGACCAGTATCCAGCGGCTATTAGCTTGGAGGTATTGTAAGCGTTTGATGTGTAGGAAAAGCTAATGTTCATAGGCTCCCAGTTGCTACAAATTTTGAAATCTATACGAAATCGTTTGTTTCAATTTTAATAAATAAATGAATATGGTCATCCAGAATTCAAAGATACATCAAAATAGCGAACCGCACACCTTTTAAGTCTGTTTGTTCAGTAAAATACCAAGTTAGGCAAAGTACATCATTTTAATAATATTTGTTTTAGCTTTTCCTCTTGCTTTTATGGTGGCTAAAAGAAATAAAAATTAACAAACTCAATTTTTCCTAGAAGCTAGAAGATAATATGAAAAATAAGGTTACGCATACGCCACAGTGTCCCAAATCGATCAGCCGAAGCCATTCATAAAACATTAGTGTGGGTTGCCACTGACGTCACCGTGGTTGTGTGTCGCAGCAGCAAAGTTTGCAGACAAAAACCGAAATCGAGAAAATATCCACGCTGCAATGAATACGGAATAATAATTGAGGCTGAAGCTCAATGGGAGTAGGTACGCAGGCAGGTTTCTGTCAATGTGGTTCCTAATTTCCGCCACCAGGCAACGTAAATCACATAGAGCAAGCTGAGGGAGCCCAAAGCCTACGTGACTTTGCTTGCTAATTTTCCATAGTTTTCCTCCATGAAATCCATTCAATTTGGGTTGTTTTATGCTGTTGGTTGGAGAGAGTACAGCAGTGGGTGTGTGAAGATGTGTATGTGTGGGTATTATAGGGGGTGTTAAAGCAGTATCTCTGGAAGCGTTGAGTCTTTTGAATTTGTTTGCAAACACACACACATATACTCTCTCACATTCTAACTCCGTTTAGTCATAAAAGAGTCGTTCGTAGTGTACAGTCGTTCTGTAGCCATGCTCTATTTTTGAGTTGTATCCAGATCAAGGACTAAATTGGAAGATTATGAATTTGTCAGCACAATACCAGTGACACTCGGTTAATGTGGTTGAGGAAGCAATAGCGGCAGCAGTTGCCGATGCTGTTGCCGTTGCCGAGGGGATCTTGTGAGGGAATACTCGCTGGCTCTCTGTTGGCACGTAAATGTACCAAAATACACACATATAGATAGATACAAGCTCATAGAAATATTATATATGAACTATGTAGGTACTTGTGTATCTATTTAAATTTTTTTTTTTTTTTTTTTTGCTGTTTTATCTTCTTTATATCTTTCGTTCCAAGCATCCAAATGTATTTCGGTGGACAACAGAACGTTGAAAAGTTGGTTTTGTCTCTTGGTCCATTTGCCATGTAAAACCATTGACCCAAAATGATTGTTAACTCAACCATTTGAATGTTCATTGTTTGCATTGAAAATTTAATTTTTCACTTTCATACTGCAATGTTTGTTGGAATTTAAAGTGTGTTAGTATTTGTTTATTTATATATTTGGGAGAATCAAATGCAGGCAGGATATACCTCCAACTTATTCTATGGCAAAAGGATATAGATACATATGCACTAGGGGAGATAGGATAAGATTCATTGCAACTGGTTGCGTTCTAATTTCGGTCTGGTTCATGAAGTATTTATGACATACGGAAGATTTGGTTCTGCATAAAACAGAAGTTGAGTCAAAACCAAAAGATAAAATTTAAGTTAAATTGTGTAGAATTTAAATTGAAAATTCCCATCAATAAAATAAATGTGGGGGGGGGGGGAGAATGTGTGTTTGGCATCATAAAGTGTTGAACCAAATTATATCATACCAAATCATACAATGTAGGTGCCACTGTATGTTCGTATGTATTTCTCGTCAGCAGCTTGATGCGATTCATATAAATGTGGAAGCAGAATTGGTATAACATTCAGAAATCTCAATATTTATATTGAAAATGAAGAAAATTAAGGCCAAACCGAAATTCATACATTTAGGTGGCACATATAAGCACTTATGTGACAGTTTACGCTGAGGAAAAGGTAGCACATAAGAGTTTAATTAGATCTTAGCAAAAGGCTTTAATTGTTCGAGAAATAAGTCTTAATGTTCTTAAAAAAGTAGATAGTCTTTTGACAATAGCTTTTAATTGAGAACTTTTTTAAAAAAAAGTTTTGGTTAGCAAAGATACAGCATCAAACCATTACTTACATAAAAGCCAAGTTCTACGAGCTCCTCGACAAGACTTATGATATGAGCAAATCAGTGCTTTAGCTATGACAATAAAATTTTGTCGGTGATTTTAAAACAAAACAAGGAAGAAAAGACGTATTTGGTGGAACAATTGGAATATAAAGCCTCAACGGCTCTACTCCGATAACAAACTCTGGTTAATCGACTTCATTGCGCAGTGTTATAAATTGCGATATCCTGATTAATCAACCATTAAGCAGGTTGACTATACAAAAATTAATTTGGTGGCGTAACAGGCGGAATAGAATCATGGCCTAGTGACGAACAACTCTCAACCATTCCTGTGTGCATGTTGTTGGCAGGAATGGAGGGGACCTACAATTTTTGCAAAATCCGAAAGGTTAAATGAGATGCACTTTTCATGACAACAGATACCCTTGGAGGATTTCTCCAGTTCCTCGCTAGTGGCAGTACCTCGGACAAAAACATTTTTGTTTAATGGTGAGTGCGGCTGGAAACCGAACCCAGACCTTCGGCATGTCAGTCCAATGCACTCACCATTACACCATGAGATACTTCCCAGATTGACAATATTGCTATTGACGAAAGGCACTCGTTCAGTGTCATATTATTGTAGCCAACGTAATGCAATGGATATAAGGCCCAAAGACAAAACCGCTAAATACTGGTACGTAAGACGGCTACAGTCACAGGAGATGACCAGGTCCTTTTACCATCAAGTCCCAGAGAACCTCTTCAAAAGACCTATCTAACCGACATTAAGCATTGAGAACCAGTTGAAACATTGCCAGAAAACCATGAGAGATGCCACCTATGATTTACTGGGTCCAACAAGGCCACCAGAACTAAACCCCTTTTTGGATGAAGAATGCTAGGAAGTACATGCAGCCAAGAAACAGGCATACACAGCTGCGCTGCATAGAAGGACCAGAGCTGCTCATGAGTTCTACAAACAGAAGAGGAGAAAAGGAACAATGGTTTCTCGGAAGGATCAAATGAAGACATGAGAAGCGTGAAATCAATGAAGTTCGGAAGTTTAACCTTAAGCAACGTAAAAATAACCTCCCAAAGTTACAAGGCACGAACCAAAGGCTGCAATTACGATGCCCTTGTGGATGAACTGTTCAAAGATACAGCTGATGAATTGGTTAGGAGTATCCCAGCAGCTTATCCACAAAATATGGTCGGAGGAAAGCATGCCAGATGAATGGAACAACATCCTCAAGATAAGCGACCCTCTTAACTACACCAGCAACAAAGGGCATTAGTCAACTTAAGATCGCATGCAAAATCTTCTCTGCCATATTATACAGTTGTGAACACGAAAATAGCAGTGGGTTTAAAATAAACGAAAAAAGGATATAATGCTTAATCGTTCGTGAGGTTAAGGTTCAGTGTTGGAAAGACGTTGCACATACTGGCAGGATCAAATACCGCGATAAAAAAACAAACTTGGACTCATCTGCCCGCAAAATATTAAGCACACAGGAAATCCAACATAGTTTCTTGCATCTACATGCGTTTCTCTTTATGTTTTGTGGTGAGACGTGGCTCATTCATCGACATGCTTGCCCCCAAATTTTCCTCTAGGAGTCTTCATCTCCAGTTCATATCACTCATAAACAGATTGAGCTGTTAATGAATCTCAGTTGCCGATTTTTCTGAATTCTCTTTGGACAACCGCACGATCCTCCTTCCGTCAAGAGGTGTTTTTTTTTTCTGTTTCCATCTCTTACTTCTGGGTTTTGCGCATATTTTATAGAAATTGAGATCATATAAGCCGAACAACAACAAATGTGCTGGTATGACTTGCCTTCTCTGAGCAGCAGCAGAATTAATTTGCACTTCTCATCAGTGAAGTGTTTAATATGGTCCACTTTTGCAGAAATAAAATGTTACAAATTCTTGTTTATGTTCATATTTCTTTAAAAACATTTCGTCTACTAAAACTCACTTGCTTTCAGCTTATAGCACTTCAAAAAAGTAAAATAAGTCCAATATTTATACAAAATACTGCTATTTCAATGTTCACTTCAAAAACGATGCCCAACGATTAAATCTACCGCTATTCTGAAAGCATGAAAAATTATTATCTATAGTTATCTCTTTCTTAACATTGCTAATGATTTAGGCTTTGACTGAATGCATTCTTTTTTAATAGGAAAGTCTAGAACCAAAAGTAGAAAGCTTTCAACAATGGGTCGTATGCTAAAAGATGAGCAAGATCTCTGAGTCCAAGTAAACGAGCTTGAACTCACATGTGAGATCGATCGAGCAAAGCCGAACTCGGACTTGATTTTATATGCAAAAAAATGAGTTCGCTCTGAACAGCTCTAACTCGATGAATATGAGATCGATCTCAAAGCTCTTCGTCTTAAATAGTTGTGACTGTTATTTCTGTGCGTAGAAGAAGAAAAAACACACATTTCTCTGAACGCGGAAACGAAAAATTGGTGTTTAAAATTCAGTTGGATTATGTTCGTAAGCTTTTGCGAGTACTAGGGGTTTAAGCAATGAAATGAGATGCTACATGTATGTTTATAAAAACCGATTTGGTGTATACACAAACGGAAAAAAAAATATTGACAAAGTGGTCAGTATAAAATTGCGATAATCAATCAAATATTCAAATATTTTCTATTTTTTATTTTCTTAAAGGTTTGAATTTCTTTTGAATTTAAATTTTTGAGTCAATTGAATGTATAAGTCATGTAACATGTTTTTTCAGCTTCACTTAACTTTATTTTGTGTTGGTGTACAATTTTCTTTTGCCTGAGATATCAGGCTTAAACTGAAGGAGATACCTTAGTCCTTGGTCACTAATATTTAAGCAAATAGTGACAAAATACAACATTGAAGGGCGGCTCTAAAAACTGGAATATTCTAAACTCTAAAGGAATCTTAGAGGATTTTATGGATTTTCTTTCGCCGTTTAGAAAATCGCAAAAAAACAACTTTTGTGATTGTTTCTTGGTTATTTGTTTACCTCTTTGCAAATATGTATCGAATTATTACCTGATGGTGTTGCAGACTTTCATATTAATATACATTAAATATTCCTTTAAGTTTTGATGTTAATTTATTGAACGGGTTTTCAATTTATTTTTACTCTTATTTTCTAACGGTAAAATATAAAAACATAATCCTATACAATTTCAAAAGGTTTTTTTTAGAATAGCTACGTAGGAGGCACTCATTCGAGTTTGAGTTTTGTATGTTGTCATTATTTGCTGAAATATTAGTGATCAAATATAAAAAAAAAACCAAGGAATAGAAAATTTGAGCAATAACGGTAACTACATACTTAAAAAAAAATATTTGCCAACAATCCTCTGTACAGGAAACATGAAACCGCAAAATGATTTTTCTTTCACCGCAATACGGCCACCTACAACCAAAATACAGCTCTTCAAAAATCCCTAAAAAAAATTGAAAAATATCTTGTTCCCTTTTTTTGACAAGAGTAGGTAGATGCATAACATTCAAATTTCCAATCTCCAATTTTTATAAACTTAATTTGTAACAAAATTAAGCTGAAATTCTGGTATCTTGACGGTTGTATATGAGCTGAGTAAGAGAAAACCCATGCTCAATCATTTGTGAGATCGATCTCACGCAATCAACTGTTTTCTCACCTTTTTGCATAGCATACCGAGTTCTATCTCATAAGAGCTTTCAAAGTGAGATCGAACTCATCACTGTGAGATTGAACTCACCACATGAGATCTAACTCGGTCAGTAACTTTTTTTTTGCATACGAAGCTAAGAAAGTTCTCAAAAAAGTGAGAAAACAGCTTGAACTCATCTTTTTGCATATGACCCAATGTCTATATAGAGACGAGCTATATATACCTACAGCAATGTCAATAAGGCATCCCAAACTGGTTCATTTGTGATGACGATTGAGAATGCACATTGTTCCATTAAGGTCAGCAAAAACTTCACCGATATCTTTGATGTCAAAAAAAGTTTTAGGGAAGGCAATCCGAAGCCGTCATCTAGATTCTTCAACATCTCGCTTCAAAGAATAGTGCAAGACTCTGTCACATCAACACAAGAAGCACTATCTATCAAAATTCCGTTCAGTTACTCGCATACACCCACAATATTGACATAATCGGACAAGCAAACACAATTTCAGTGGTATTTTTATGGGTATTGAGAAAAAAACAAAGAAGATGGGCTTAACGTAGCGTATGAAATTGAGACCAAATATATTCTGTCAACAAGAAAATACACCCAACACCGACGCCTCGGACATAAAATTATCATAAACAACTATAATTTTGAAGTTGGCAGTGGCTTTGCGTATCTAGGCTCAACTTTCCACTCAGTGATCACTACCAACTTCAACATTGAAATCAAGCGAAGAAATACTTTTTCCAATCGCTGCTTCTTTGGTATATAAGAGAGCAACGGGGAGCTAAGCCCCCTCTTGAGCAAGTAATGACACTTATCTTTCTAGTCCTGATGTATGGTGCATAGGCATGGATATGAGAATTTCTTAGGCTGTTTTGAGATAGATGGGGAATGAAGAAGAAGATTCAACAACGAACTGTATTGGCTGTACAGAAACACCAACCTAGCCAAAAAAAGGGAAAAGCCAGTGGCTTAGGTGGTTGAGTCACCTAGAAAAAACGTCAAATGGACATTAATTTTCCGGTCTGGAAATGCTTTGAGACCAACTAGGGCTGGCCACGATACCAGTAAAGTCTAGATATCATTTAGTTTTGGCATTGGAAACTGCTAAAAAGCATCCCAAACGATACCGAGACGCTACCGAGCCGGTACTGTAGACGAGACTTTGTTACACGAGACCGAGACAAGACTAGATTGTAAGAAACCGATACCAAAACCGAAATTATACCGACATTTTTCAGTTTTGACGATATCTTAAACCATACTTACAAAGGTATCGTGGCCAGCCCAACCAAATCCAACGGTGTGTAACGGGTGTAGTATATGAAAAGACAGCGGGACAGGTGGCTAACGCAAATAGAGAAGAGGTCTTCAGCCAACTTGGCTAGTGAAACTGGAGATTAGTAGTCAGTCCGAAATCGAGCCAGTTGAAAAAAGCTTGCTAGTTGAGGCCCTGGATCAGCAGTAAATTGTAGCGCCACTTTAAGTTAAGGTAAGTACCACTTAATTCAATTATTTTTTTTTTGTGTTCAATCATATTTTTATTTTTGTGGAGCAAATCAACTCTTCAATATCGGGTATAGCAATAACCCCCTTATTATTCCATTATTTTACTATCATGTTATCATGTTACGATAAGGGAGTTTTACAATATATGAAAAGGATGTGTTATCTGTCGTTAGAGAGGCTCGAGATTGACTATAAATTTGGTATAACTGCTTCAATTTTTAAAAATAAAGGATTTTAGCTATGAATGATAAGATAAAACACCTGAAATATTATAAGGTGGTCGGTGAAAAATGTTTCTTCCTTGTTCCTACTTGGTTTTAGGTTAGGCACCATTAGGGTAGGTACATTTTTAATTCAAATTATCTAAATGTTACATGCGTATTCAAGTTTGGTATCTATATCCGTAAAAAAAAAAAATAAAACTATGTAGGTATGTACTCGCACAAAAAAATTTAAGAGATGTACCTATCACATAAGGGAATCTAAATTTTTTAAAAAATTAACTGCCTTCCGGCAATAGCTAACGATGCTTCAACAAATTTTTATCTTTTAAGGCTGGTTTGGGAACGGTTCATTGGGAAAAAAGGTACTTTTTCCACTTGTATGTAAGTATGTAATTATGTAGGTATGAACATCCTGCTCTGCTATGAACTGAGTGAAATGTATTTTGAAAGGCAATAACTCATCAGAACCCCACATTTATTTTTAAAATTTTTACATACATACATATGTATGTACATTATGGTAGTCGTGAAATAAAGGTAATCGCAATTGGGCCTAAGTTGGCTCTAAATGAAGAAAAAAAAAATCCCTAAGTTTTACAGATTTTTATTTCATCCCCTAAAGTTGCTGTGAGGGTAAATTAAATTTCCCCTTTTTTTCATACTAAGAAATTCACATAAAAACAGCCAAAAAATTCAGACCATTGAGGTGGAAAGTAGAGAAGAAAAAATCCTAAAAGAGGAGGTAAAATCTGCCCCTACTTGGCCGGGGTAATTAAATATAAAATTGAATAAATAGGAAAAAAATAATTAAAAACACTTATTGTGTAGTTTATTTTCAAATAAAGTTCTTTCAATAAACAATTTCAGTAAAAGATGTTACATACTTAAAACTTTGAAAAAAAAATGATTTTTTCTTCAAAATGCTGAATGTGAAAACAAACCGTAAAAATGGACTTCTGGCCGTTTGTTTTGCAATTTTTTTTTTTTAAGCAATTAATTTATTAAATTGCCCCTCCCGTCCAAGTGGGGGGAGATATTACCACTCCCCTAGAATTTTTGTCTTTTCTACTTCCTACCTACATACTCTGATTTTTTTGGCGGACTTAAGCGAATTTCCTACAATGCAAAAAAGGGGAAATTTAATTTACCCCTACAGTGACTATAGAAGATGAACATACAAATCTGACAAAATTAGGAAATTTCATTTCTTCATTTAAAGCCGATTTAGGCACATCCAAATATAAAACTAAAAAAAAAACTGTTATAACGACCACCCTAATGTACATTCAAATAAACGAAAAGAGTTGGTCTTACAATTATGTCTGCCAGTCTGTCCGTTGAACAAGGCCCTGCAGAAACCTTGGGTATGACAGTATTTTCCAAAGTAATTTGTCATGGAAGATGAAGAATAAAATAAAAAAAATAAACGACTGGGTCGCACTTACTTGCTCTTATGTTCAAGACACTGCGAAAATCATAGGAGTCGTTTTCAAGCAAGAAAATATTTTCCTTTGCGGTTTTTTCAGTTTTGTATGGAAGGTACCGTTATTTTTTCATAAATGTAAAATTTTTTCTAAAAATATTTTAGAGAGTACTAAAAAAGTCTGAAATATCGAGCTTCAAAAAAATCTATGATGCCGTTTTCGAAATATTTGATTTTCCAAAAAAAATTTTGAAATATTTTTTAAAAATCCAAAAAATATTTTTTCAAAAATTGTGGTACGCAAAACTATTAACATTTTTTGGAAGATTCTGTATAAAAAAAATAATTGAAATCGGTCATACCATTTTGAAGAAAATCAAAAATTTAAAAAATGGTTCCTTGGGAGGTACCATTAATAACCATTTTTGAAAAATGGTTTTCCACCCAAAGAAGGCCTTTACTAAAATAAATTTATCGAATTTTTTTTAATAAAAGTTGTCGAGCCGTTTTTGAGAAAAATACCATTATGTAAATTTGTCAAAAAAAAAATGTATGGCAGGTACCAATATTTTTGGTTCTAAAAAAAAAATGAAAAAAAGGTGTCGGCAGAATCACCAAAAACCACTATGTACCAAGTTTGAAGAAAATCGATCGAGCCGTTTAGGCTGTAGACAAACAGACAGACAGACAGACAGAATTGTGCCACCCACTTTTTGGTGTTCTGTATCATCGTAATATCATGTTTGATTGTTATCTCAAAATTTTTTTTTTGCACGAATCCAAAACTTGCCTTATAGTACCTATAATCGCAAGTAAAAATAATCAAAGGGCACGGTAGTACCCAGCCAAGTTCGCAGCACTACACCCTTTTTAAAGGAACAAGCTCAAGCGATTTTCAACCCCCTCTAACTTCAGTACCAATAGACTCAGAAACTTCAAATTCGAAGTATTTGCTGAGCTAATCAAACACCAAATTTCGGTTCTTTAGCATTAGTAATTCCCGAGATATATGACTTCATATTGGCAAAAACCGTAACTGGCTGACTCACTGACAGATCATCAAAATTATGGAGCACTTCCCGACATCGTAGAAACTTAAAATTTCCCACAACGGTAGGCCTTGTGGTGCATACAAGGGAAAAAAATCAAAAATCTGCAATTTTTTATTCAGGGGCGTGGCATCCACCCACTTTCTTAAAAATTCTTATAAATTATATGGAGCACTCCCGCTTGTTGTAGAACTATGGAAATTTGTAGGTCGGTAGGGCTCAAACCTTAAAGCACTAAGAAAGAAAAAAATTGGAAAATTGGAATTTTCCATTCAGGGGGCGTGGCATCCACCCACATTCTTAAATATTCTTATAAATTATATGGAGCACTTCCGATTGTTGTAGAACGATGGAAATTTGTAGGTCAGTAGGGCTCAAACCTCAAAGTACTAAAAAAGAAAAAAGTTGAAAAGTTGGAATTTTCCATTCAAGGGACGTGGAATCCACCCACTTTCTCAGAGATGCTATCATTTTTATGAAGCACTTTCGGCTGTTGAAGAATTATTAATATTTCTAGAGCGGTAGGGCTTGGTTTTCACCCGGCAAAATTAAATCACAACAAAAACATAAATGTTAAAAAAAGAGCCAAGTTCTTATATGAACAAGAAAACTTTGCGTAAAAAGTCAGCCAAATAAAGTAATGTGATCTAAAATATATCCAAGTTTTAAGTTCATGAAGTTTAATATCATATGTCTGAATTAGAATAATATCGAAACAACTCCAAATAATAGCAGAAATTGGTATTAAATAATGAATGATTAAAATTTGGTGGATTTACTTGGCAAGTTTTCTCTTAATTACTTACTTCATTTCAAATTTAAAATGTATGAAAACTTGACCAGTAAACCCACCAAATTTTAATCATTCGTTATTAAATACCAATTTCTGTTATTATTTGGAGTTGTTTCGATATTATTCTGATATATAATGGTCTCAGATTCCGTGATATGTGATCCGAGGAGCTTATCTAGGGAGAAGTGAAAACCAATTTCGGCTAACACGATTATCCTCGAAGTTGCATTCATATTTTTTTTTTTCCATGCACTGTTTCTCGCAAAGACCCCAGTTGTGGACTGCAAGACTTTGATTTGTTCAATAGCCTTCAATGAAGCTTTCAACGCCTTTACTTCTTTTTTTGCTATCACTCACACCCAAAATCTGCTGTGAGCTCTCGGCCTATTACAAATATTGTTAATAGCCCGGGAGGTAACGACAGATTTCATCAACCCATTTTCTCAAGCTTAATTTTTTGTGTATCAATTATTTGAGTGAAATAAAAAAATATTTTCAAGGTCTTACAACATAGTTGTACAACGGGGGGTTACAAGAGGGGTGCAAAGTCCGCAAAAAAATGACAAAATTAACTCATTTTCTCAAGCTTCAAACTTTCTGTACGCATTATTTGGGACTCAAGAAGCAAAAATTATGATTGGTTTCATCCTTGAGAAAATGAGTTGATTTTTAGTTTTTTTTGCGAGTTTTAGGTGGTTTTAAGACGACCTTCGTTGTATAATGAAGTTGTAAGACCTCATAATTTTTGCTTCTTATGTCCCAAATAATGCGTACAGAAAGTTTGAAGCTTGCGAAAATGAGTTAATTTTGTAATTTTTTTGCGGACTTTGCACCCCTGCTGTAACTTCCCGTTGTAAGGGTGCGTTGTAAGACCACCAAATTATTGATATAGATTAAGGGTACTACACATACAAAAAAAGTTAAGCTTGAGAAAATGGGTGTGAAATTTCTGTCGTTACCTCCCAGGCTATAAGGAAATTATACATATTTTTTTTCTCAAAAAAAAGAGCTTCTACAATTTTGATAAAACTAGTTCCATAAAAATTAAATTAAGCAACTATTAACAGTACAATTACTGAAAATTGTTAAACTTACAGTGGCGTGCACATGTAATTAGAAACAATTTCTTAGCCACTTTTCTTCCAATCTTTCCATTTTTCTTGTCCTGACTTAGGGCCAGTTTTTCAGTGCGAGAGTTGACTCCAGAGACGTGTTTTTTAGTCAATTGAAATCCTTAGTTAACTCCAAGTTAATTCATCTACAAATTCAAAATAGCCTGTTTTGTTTGTTCTAAATTTGAAGAAAATCGGTTCACCCGTTTAGGTTATTTTCAAAGTGCACGATTTTGTTTGCCTCTTGGGGAAACCTTGATAAAAAAAAAACGCATTGCAATGTCTACCTCTTGGTAGATGAGGAAATAACTTCTTCCACCAATAACCGCAATTGAGAAGTGCTAGTGATGAAGCATGTGCAGGGCGCTTATTAAGCTTGGGCCGGCCCTGGTCGGCAAGCTTTGACATCGCAGTAATATTTGTTTTCATCATGTAAAACTCATGAAAAAATATTCAATATTTTAAATATTTTAAACTTACCTACCTACCACCTTTTAAGACGCTTGAATTTTGAAAATAAACATATTCATGACCCGTTTATAATTATGTACACGATCGACTTTTTGCACAATTTATGGGTTTAATGAAAATTAGGGAAAAGATACGGAAGGAAGAAAAGTTGCTTTGAAATCGTTTCTAGTTGCTTGCACGCCACCGTACATCATGATCTAGTGGTATATACCTATAGGTTTTGCAAATATCCCAAAAATGAGGTACCAAAAATCGCACCTTACCTGCATGACCTTGGAAAAAACTAATAATATATGACTGATCAATTTCTAGAACTATAGACTATAGTTGACCTTTTTTGACCAATAACAGACTCATATACTTTTTTTTGCGAATATCTCATATAAGCGGGTACCACCCTGCCACCGTCCCAGAGCCGTGTTTTCTAAGTCTAGACAACTGAATCAAAATAAATCAAATGTCAACTTTTAGGAATAATTGGAGGTAATATATCTCCTTCCATACAGGCTTTGATATTTTTAGAGGTGTAATATGTTTCAATCAGATTATTATCTCTTATAATTGGAATCATCAACTAAACTCTTAAAAATAAATTCTGATTATGTAGGTACATGCATGATACTCACTCTTGACACAGAGTTAAATGAATTTAAGTCTAGACGAATTAACACAGAATTATTGTGGATTAAATGCCAGTCCTGCCTTAAAGCATTCAAGTGTAAAACAATAATCAGAATTGGAGAACTGATACTTCTGTTGCTCTTGTTGACTGCTAAAGTTGGTAGAGGATGAAACGGTAGAGTATCAGACAGACACCTTTCATGGATCGGGAGCCCAGTAAAAAAGTATAGCTTGGTTTTAAAACCGGGAGTTAGTTCTTCTAACTCTCCTGGCTGGAGCCTTGTTGTTCATTCGATTGCCACTTCTGATCAATGTTTAATATAATTTGTGAATAAAAAAAAAAGTATTTTTAATGGCAGAGGTGTTATGCTTTATATCTTCAATGTCTAGCCTTGCTTACTTAAAAAACTCACCCGATACCACTAACATCACATTTTTCAAATAAAAACTCGAAGTAATAAGATTTATTGCAGTTTTTGACTTTTTTTTGTTATTCATCATCAAAATTATTATAAGTCCAAACCCTTCCATAACCCCTCCCCCCCATCATGATGAAATCCTTAAAATCTACCACTGTTCTGTATACAATGCACGTTTTTGGCTTATTTATACTTAGAACAATTCAAAATCCTTATTTCGTTGGATTTAAATATGAGCATGGGGATATGTTATGTAAATCCCGCGTCTTATGATGAACATTATTTCTGCATGTTTTGATATTGTTGTCGTTTTTACATGCTTCTTTGCCAATAAAGGAGCATATCCTACGCAAAATTGCCCAAACTGACACCATTAACCTTCTAGAGACTGATTAAAACAACTTGTACGACACGCTGTCTTCTCAACGAAAAAAAAATTTAGAAAATTCTTATACTTTTTGATGACGTGTGCCCTTGAAACATTATTTTTTAACCCCCCAAAAAGGAATAGAAACGGAAAAAATATACCCTCACATTGTACACACGTTAAATACATGAAAATACCTACCACCCCAGCCATCAGTGTTGTTCCTTTACTAACACACACCCAAATAAAACAACACACATCATTGTCTAGGGAAAAAATGGCAAAATTCAGTGTTCTTCATGATGGAGAAAGTACAAAATTATAGCAAGGGGGGCTTTCTTATAAACGCAAAACCAGCCAGTCAAGCCAGCCAGCGTGTGTTTATTTGCGTAATAATGTCATTACACAGAAATAATAAATCCACCTGCCTCATGCCAGGACACGACATAACAATTTTAAGAAAGACCCTAAACCACCCATTGGCACGAACCTACCCACCCTCAAACCCATCATTATAAATACATGTCCGTAATTTATGCCAATGGTGGAGTTGGTTTATTGTGAACAACGAAAAAGTGGTCCTTATCACCGTGCATTGTTGTATGTACCTTGTCGTCGTTGTCGTTGTCGTTATGTCGACGTCTTCGTAGGGTTATTTTGTGAAGAATGGTTTCATGTCCCGTTCTTGCTAAATATTTTTTGAAAACAATTTCATCTTATTCTTTCTTCACACCTATTCACTTACCTTCGCAACTAACTTTCTCGTTCCCTTGCAATTTTTTTCGTCTTCGTTTGGAGGGAATCATATCCAACACCCATGTTTTTTTTTCTATAGAAACCTTCATTGCTATTTTTATGATTTCAACTTGAAGAATTAAATTATTTCTACAAAGTTGATTTTGAGTTACTAATTAGAAATTTGAAATCTAACAGGATGTAGGTACATTAAAAATACATACACTATGCACTCACACACTCTTTTTATTTATTTAAATCACATAGTGTATAGGTGTTAGGGTGGTCCTTAAAAAGATCATTGTTTAATACGAGTGGGTGCGCCCCCTAATTTCTTCCAAATAAATAAAAACAAAAAATCCTGTTAGGTTTTAGCTCATCATTTTACCGTTAACCCGGCCCCCAAGACGAAAAACTTTTCTTCAATAAAAATCCGAATTTTTATAACTTTGGTAATAGGTAGTTAGGTAGAAATGGTGGCAAGAGCGTAACACTCGCTCTTTGCCCAATTAGCACTGGATTGCGCGCGCCGTTTTGATACAATAATTCGTTTGACCTGTCTATGAAAGCAGATTAAAGCGTTCCTTGCTTTGATATAGGACGGCTGTGAAGTATGGTTGAGGTACCTTGTGAGTCAGTACAAAAGACAGGAATTGGGTCATAGGACACTCACTCGATTGGATCAGATCTCGCCCGAGCTCGGCAGATTGTAGAATAGCAACGAAGCGTGATCGATCCGATCGTGTGATCATCATTGCCATTGAGCATCATGAAGCCCCGCAGAAACCCGGGTTTCGATTACTAACTTTGGTAATAATTGTTAGAAAAATTTAAATGTTGGTTCAAATGTAGTCACTCAATTGAATTGTTTAAAAAATTGTGTAGGTATTTGAAAAAGTTTTACCGTAGTTCTTTCCTTATTTACAGACAAAAGAAAAATTCTAATTTTTTTAACTTTCCTCAATGGGGATAAAATTGAGTTTACTTTTTCTCTTTTACGCATGCATGGCAATAAATAATATTTTCTCTTTCCTGCTTGTAAACATTGAGTTGCATTTTAATGAAATGGAATGAAACTTAAGAAGAGTGGTGAAAACATAAGGAATTGTTTTAATTCCATTTATAAGAAGCTCGGCCAAGTTAGTTATTTTAATATGACAGTCTTAACATATTTTGTGAAGCATATCTAGAATGTGTTTCGACATGCGCGATCATATTTACTTTAAAGTCATAGATGCTACCACCCTAAAAATTCACGCGCTTAAAAAAATAAAGATATTTACATTTTTTTTTTTTCATTTTCTTTCTAGATAAAATACTCGTTACTGAAGTAAAAAAAATGTTAATTGCATTTTGTTGGGTTATTATGTTATTTAAAGAGGTCTACACAAAATTATGAAACGAATCTGCGATTATTTAAGCCCAAATTGACAGGGTGCCTCTTGTAAAATAGTTGCGCAATTATTTATTTTGTAAGTTTCTGCATTTTATTATTTACATAAGTCACAAACAAAAAGAGATAGAAATTTGTCTGAGTGCTGGGTCTCATGGTTAATATGTGTAAACATCAACGTTTGTTCTTACCTGCTGTCACGGCCAGCGCTTTAGCACCAGTGGAAACCCGAAAATTTGCAGTTCAGAATTTAAGTACGGCGGATCGAGAAACAGAGTACACCAATTGATTAAGGATGTGAATATTACTTACTAGTGTCACGTCTGACGTTCTGGGTCCACTATAGAATATTTTTAGTTTGACAGGTGTCAAAATGTGCCAAAACTGTTGATACGGTGGATCGAAAAGCGGAGTACACCAATCGATTTAGGAGGTGGATATTACCTAGTGTCACGCCTGACCTTTGGGGTCCACTAGAATACTTTTAGTTTGACAGGTGTCAAAATGTGCCAAAAGTTTTGGTACGGCGGATTCGAAAAACGGAGTACGCTAATCGATTTAGGAGGTGGATATTACCTAATGTAACGCCTGACGTTCTGGGTCCACTAGAACACTTTTAGTTTGACAGGTGTCAAAATGCCAAATCAGAATTCCGAGAATACGTGCTACGTAAGATGCTATACTCCGTAACGTTGCACAGAGGAAAGTCCACGTTTTGATTTCACATCACATATTATAAAAGCTTTTTCTACTATACAGATCTGATCAAAAAGTTTTATAAAATGCGGCTTATAACAATAATGTTGCCATTCGGTCTCAAAATATAACCTAACATGCGTAGCAGATAGACAAACAAACCAAAAAATATACAAATATCCATAATAATAATAATAATAATAATAATAATTATAACTATATGCCTGTAAGACCTAAGGTCTTTTAAATGCAACCTGAATTGCACGGCACTAGTTAGAAAGAGTAGGAGGATAGGAAAGATTTGGCACAGTGGATTGAGATCAAGGTGTTTATTATCTCATTAAATCTCACGGGTGGCATCCAGTTAAGCTGGGAGAATATAGAAAAGAATGCTGCCTAGAATGGGGCTCGAACCCACACCTCTAAGTTAGCAGTCAAGCACTACATCCACTGCACCATTGCCACCCGCAAACATTAAACATTTAAATACAAATATTTTAATTTTTTAATGATAATGAGACCCTGTAAGAAATATACATAAATAAATTTATAATTTTTTTTCAAATCTCTAAACGTTTTAAAAAGTTCTTAAAAAACTCTTAAAAACTTCTTGGATATAGTCACTCTTCCCCAGAGTCAAATCACACTTAATTTCTTCTTAATAAGACACCATTAAGTGGTCATTAATTACTTTCTAGGTCTTAAAAAAAACTAAATGTGAAACCAGTATCAATGGCAACAACTGTGTTCAACAAGTGCATAGCAAGACAAGGGGAACTTTATAAACTGATCAGATTATGGTGCAGGAAATATGATTGAACTTAGTTTGCTTCCAAGAATAAATTAATGTCAGTTTTTTTCTCACTTATCCCAACAGTTTCTTGAATTCAACATTTTTAAAAGATATAAGTAACTTCTTATAGTGAGATTTCGTTTCGCTATACAGAAACATAACTTCAAGTTGACAGATAAGAAATCAGTGCAACAATGTCCTTAAAGATATTTGGAAGACCTCTTCAAGATGTCTTTGATAGAGCACGCTAGTAAACTCTTAAAATACTCTTATTTTTAAGGAGTTAAAGAGGTTTTGAAGAAGTTTCATAAAGAGATATGAAAAAATAACTTCAAAAAGGGGTCTATAAGATGTATTTTTAAGTATTGGCTTTAAATTATCTTTTTAAGAATTCAAAAAGTGCTTATTAAGTGCAATGGTATCAAGAAGACTGAACTAAGATGCCATTAAGAGCTGATAAATTTATTTCAGAACTCTTCACGAGTTCTTGTGTTGCTTGGGAAATGACAATAACTTTTTTTCACGGAGACCGTATTGACTTGGTTATGGTGTCATTTGATTCAGCATTAAAAACATGCGTCATATGCTAGTCCTGTGAAGCTAGCAAAAAAATTGTTTAAAATTAAATAAAAAATGAGAGTTCCCGGTAGCAAACAAAGAGTTCTAGAGTTCCTCATACTTTTTTTTAATAGTTCTGGCGAATGGAGTGTTAAAATTCAAAAAAAAGTTTTTTTTGCTAGCTTCACGCAGCAAGGACTTTTTTGAGAAAAAGAGTTCTGAGCATGTTTTTCATCTTAAAATCAAGAGTTCTGGAGTTCCTGATGGGTTTTGGTAAGAGTTCTACAAAATTGAAAAAGTTAGGGCAATTTAAGGTGCCCATTGACTTAGAACCAAAAATGTTCAAAATCCACAAAAATCGAAAAAAAGGAGCTCTGATTAGAGTTCCGGATAGCAAACAAAGAGTTCTGAACATTTTGTTAATAACTTTTTTTTCTAAAACTAATTTTTCAAAAGTTATTCGCAAATTTAGGTGCCCATTGACTTAAAACCAAAAATTTTCAAAATCCACAAAAATCGAAAAAAGGAGTTCTGATTAGAGTTCCGGATAGCAAACAAAGAGATCGAACATTTTGTTAATAACTTTTTTTTAAAACTAATTTTTCAAAAGTTATTCGCAAATTTAGGTGCCCATTGACTTAGAACCAAAAATTTTCAAAATCCACAAAAATCGAAAAAAAAGGAGTTCTGATTAGAGTTCCCGATAGCAATTCCAGAATGCCAAACCGACAAGTTGCAACCCTTTTCTTGATTCTGAAGTTTGGGTTTGGTTGCATTTGTGCACTTAGTTGTTGCATTTGAGTGATAGAACGTTCACACAGCTGTTCTCTGAATATTGATATTCCTCTATAACAGCAGCGAATTGCTGTGTTCCTTGCCGCGTTTCAAACAGTTTCAGACCGCCACATTTAGTGCAGACCCGTTCCACAAGTGAAAAATTGTACTGGTCCGCACTAAATCTGACGGCCTGAAACTGTTTGCGACTAACTAAGGAACAGGTGTAATGTCTCCACCTTGGGTTTTTATTTTGAGTAAACTCCGTAGATATCTACAGCAAGGTATGAAGATGACGATAATAGAGAGGATGGAATGTTTCCTTTTGACTCCAAATTTAAGTATAAGTGAAAATGACAATTCCAAAATTAAATAACAAATAACATTTGACAATTTTGACGTTTCAATTGTGCGCATGTATGCATGCTTCTGGTTGTGATTCTTTCTTCAAACCCAGAATCTTCAGAAGAAGAACTGTCTGTCTATTGCAAAATGAACTTTTTCAGAAGCATTTGAAATGTTTCCGGACGCTACAGGAGTATCAAACGAAAACACTATCAGACATTCGTAAAAACGAAAAGACAAACTGACATTTCGTTCGTCGATTGAGCTATTTCCACTTGTCTTTCATTGACAATACTCTTTAGTTTATATTTCGGGCACTGTTTCATTTTGTAAAAGCAGCGAGGAAATCAGGAAATATCATCCAAAATGTGCAGTCTTTTTTTGGGTGTTATTTCCAAATCGATTTAGGCACTTTTTCCAAACGAATTTAAATTTTGATTTATGGTATTCAGTTTTCTTATAAAATCAAATATTTATGCAAGTATGCCAAGTGGGCCACTTAGAACAGCTCGACGGGCCACATGCGGCCCGCGGGCCGCAGGTTGAGTATAGCTGGCATAGACGATATTCGTCACCAAAGTTACGTCATTTCGTCATGAGGGCCCAGGAAAAACTCAATCAAGGTGTTTTTTTTAGACGTGTGGTTTTCAAGAAGAAATAAAACGCATGTAACTTAATGTTATGGCCAAAAATATAGCTTTATTATAAAGATAAGGGTTTGCCATTATGTTTTAAAAATTATTTCGGGCAAGTTGCTGCCGCGGCTGGCTCGAATCAATTCCAGCGAGAGGCCCAATTTTCAACCACGAATTTTCGACCACCAATTCCCGACGCGATGGTGGATGTACTCATTCGTATCTTCTTCGATACTCTGCTCCACAACAGCAATAGCGTCTTCGGTGCGAACTTGGGTGAACCTTTATCACGTTTTGTAGGGCTTGTTGCATTCATTACGAAGAGGTGTTTCAACATTTCACTTCCCAAAATCTGGACCAAACCAGAAAACGATTTTTTTGGACCTTCAGCTATTGCAAAAAACTCTGACTCCACCACTTTTCCATTTATCCGTTTTGGATAAACAACCTATTCAAAGGTATATATATTACATATTGTTTGGGTAAAAATCTGGATTTTATAAACTAAAGAATTTCAGAAAATACTTTTTCCCCATTCTCTGCTATACTTTAATCCGAACTTATTATTTTTTTATATTTTTAAAAAATAATATTTATTTTCCAATTTTTTTTTATCAAAATCTGTAAAAAATTGGATGCGAAAAAAATTTAAAGCAATTATATGAAAAATTAGTTTAAGAAAAAAAGTTATAAGGAAAATGTTCAGAACTCTTTGTTTGCTATCCGGAACTCTAATCAGAACTCCTTTTTTTCGATTTTTGTGGATTTTGAAAATGTTTGGTTCTAAGTCAATGGGCACCTAAATTTGCGAATAACTTTTGAAAAATTAGTTTTAGAAAAAAAAGTTATTAACAAAATGTTCAGAACTCTTTGTTTGCTATCCGGAACTCTAATCAGAACTCCTTTTTTTCGATTTTTGTGGATTTTGAAAATTTTTGGTTCTAAGTCAATGGGCACCTTAAATTGCCCTAACTTTTTCAATTTTGTAGAACTCTTACCAAAACCCATCAGGAACTCCAGAACTCTTGATTTTAAGATGAAAAACATGCTCAGAACTCTTTTTCTCAAAAAAGTCCTTGCTGCGTGAAGTTAGCAAAAAAAACTTTTTTTTGAATTTTAACACTCCATTCGCTAGAACTATTAAAAAAAAGTATGAGGAAATCTAGAACTCTTTGTTTGCTACCGGGAACTCCCATTTTTTATTTAATTTTAAACAATTTTTTCGCTAACTTCACAGGACTTCATATGCTAAGGTTGCACCAAAGTTATCTTTTCTGTTTGATACACCACAGTTTCCCCTGCTCTCGCCCTCAAAAAAACACCCTTTCATGTGAAATATTTGTATAGACTCTTTTGATTTTTCATTCTCATAATACATGAAACATTTTCATCAAGTTTCATGGTGGTACAAATATTTTTGTTTTATTTATCCTATTTTACCTGTACTACTTACTTAATTTCTAATAATACAATTTTTTCAGTAGGCATATTTTCTGCATTATGGAAAATCTTTTTTGACTTTACTGACTGGCCGACATAAGGAGTACCTATGTATGTACATTTATGTATGTCTACGACTTTTTTAAATAATGTGTCTAGAACAGGAGCTATTGGTTTTATTGTTTTTCAAAAAGTACAAATTTTAAAATATAAAAAATTAACTTAAATTAAAACTGGATATACTTTTTCTATGATGTGTTGTTTTTTGCACTTATCAACAATTGAAATAAAAACAAAAACAGTAACAATTATTAATTGATACGGTCCAAAAGTAGGCAAGGCAGGCAAGGCACTCAATTTTTTTTAAAGAAATATCGCAAAATTTAATTGCTTTAGGCAACAAATAATTTTTTTAATCAAAATCTTTCAAATTTACATCTCGCATGAGATTTAAATTTGATAAATATTGATTCATGGCATATTGCAAGCTAATTTTACGGCTGGGAATCGAACCCGAAGGTGTGGGTTCGATTCCCAGCCGTGCCACCTAAAAACAGAAATGTTTTATTCGAGGTACCTACTGCCTCTTGCGAGGAACTGACAAATCCTCCAAGAGTATACTTGTCATGAAAAAGTGCTTCTCATTTAGCCGTTCGGACTCGGCAAAAAACTGTAGGTCCCCTCCATTTCCTGCCAACAAACACGCACACAGGAATGGTTGTGAGTTGTAAGTCACTAGGTCCTGGTTCTCCATGAGCTGTTGCGCCACCCAATTTATTTATTTTATTTTATGGCAGCACAACTATGAACTTTGCAATTCAGAGTCCGATGCACTACACACCGCGCCAGTAAAGCCACATGTTCTGCTCAATCCCAATGCAGGTTCCGTTGTTTATCAATTGCAACAGTGACTAGCATTTTTATTAACACACACAAGCTTGCTAATGTTCAGTCGGCATTGGGATTGAGCAGATTGGCTTCAGTGGCGCTGTGTGTAGTGCATCGGCCTCTGAATTGCAAGGCTCATGGTTCACACCCAGATGACGGCAAAGAGTTTTTCAATTAATACGAGCATAACCAGACTAAGCACCACTGTAGGAGTCTGATGATTGAGGTGGCTCTCGTGAAATAGCTATAACTCCAGCCTTATAATATACTTGGTGGTAACACACTTGGTGGTAAAAATCTCACTTTTTTTTTAAATCCCGAATAAAGAGATCTCGCAAATCAATAATCTTGGTATTCTATTCATAGTCCAGCAAATACAAAATATCGCTTTTTACAATCTCGCATTTACATCTCAAACCCAAAAATCTCGGAAATTTAAATAATATCTCGAAATTTAAAATCTCGCAAATCACAACTTATACTTTGCGTTGTTTTCTTAATAATTATGGCACAAGGCAGCAGAAGTTGGGCACAATATAGCACTACTAGCGATATATAAAGGTACTATAAGGCATGTTTTGGATTCGTGCAAAAAAAATTTCGAGATAACAATCAAACATGACATTACGATGATAGAGAACACGAAAAAAGTGGGTGGCAAAATTCTGTCTGTCTGTCTGTCTGTCTGTCTGTCCGTACCTCAACCTACAGCCTTAAGGACTTAAGGTTTTTTTGTAACTTTCCAGAGGGAAAATTGAAAATTTTTTTTTAGCTCAAAAAATAACGGTACTTGCCATACAACCGTTAAAGAAAAGCTTATTTATCTCAAGAACGGCTCCAATGATTTTGATAAAAAAAAATCAGTGTATTATTGTAGGTATGATTTTTCTGTTAGTAAGAAAAAAAATCACCAAAAACATTTATTAACGGTACCTGCCATATAACGGTTTTTTTGATTTTTGATTTTCTCATTAACCGCTCATCCGATTTCAATGAAATTTTTTGCACAAAAGCTTTGTTAGAATGTAAATAATACTGCATAACAAAATTTTTGAAAAAATAAATTTTGGATTTTTAAAAAAAGATTCAACAATTTTTTCTGAAAATTCAATATTTCAAAAACGGGTTGATGAATTGTTTTGAAATTTCAGTTTTAAATGTATATATTATATACTTAAAATTGGCATACCAAATTTTTTTTTGAAAAATGTTACAAAAATTTTATATATAAGAAATTAATTTTTAAGAAAACGGCTCCAACGATTTTAAATTTTTTGTTTGCATATATTCATATTTTTTCATGTAATCAAATGGCATACTTCTTTTTGAGCTCTAAGTTATTTATCAGGCTGTTTATACAATTAAAAGAACGATTTAAATGCTTTTTATACTTTTTCTATAATTACTTGAATATTTTTTAAAGTTCTTAAGCCCCACACAACTTGAACATAAGTACGTGCGATCCAGTCGTGCATTTTATTTAATTTTCAATTTTCTTCAAAAGAAATATTTAAGGTTTTGTGTACCTACTGAAATAAAAAAAAAAATTTTTGGGTTTTTAAAAAATGTTTCAATTTTTTTTTTTTTTTTAAATAAAATCTTTCGAAAACGATATGCTGGATTTTTGTTTGAAACTAAATATTTAAGAGTTTACTGGTACTATATAAAATATTTTTAGAAAAAATTTTACATTTATGAAAAAATAATGGTATCTTCAATACAAAAGTTAAAAAACCGCAAAGGAAAATATTTTTTTTTCTCAATTGCACTCAGCAACTATTAAAAGCACCGGCCATAGATCATTTTTTTTTTTATTTTGAATTTTCTCATTATCAGCTAAACGGATTTAGATACTTTTTTTTACAAAGCATTCGCAAATTAAATTAACCAAATCGCAAATAGGTTTAACCTAAACGCAAATCAGTTTCACCAAAGCGCAAATAGATTTAACCCAAATGCAAATAGAATTAACCTAATCACAATTCGATTGAAACCAAACGCAATTATAACTAAACGCAAATTAGCAAATCATTTTAACCAAAACGCAAATTGAATTAACTTTAGCTTGATTTATTGTTCTATGTGTACATTTTGGGTCTAATGGATTTGGGTAATATCCATAATTGTTAAAAAGCTATTATTAAGGGATTGGCCTTTTATTTTGTCGGTAAGTTCTTGGGGAAATGCGCAAAACTAGTTGGATTTACAATTGGGGGTTTGTCAAAATCTTATGGTGAACTATTCCTACTATTATAAGCCATGCATTTCTTCACCACACAACAAGCTGAGCCCGGGTTAATTCAATTTGCGTTTTGGTTAAAATGATTTGTTAATAGTTTAATATTATTTGCGTATAGTTTAACTATATTTGCGTTTGGTTTTAATCGAATTGCGATTAGGTTAATTCTATTTGCGTTTGGGTTAAATCTATTTGCGTTTTGGTGAAACTGATTTTCGTTTAGGTTAAACCTATTTGCGATTTGGTTAATTAAATCTGCGAATGCTATATATATTATTTAGTATTGTTTTCTAATTTTCCTGGGGATACCACGCAAGAAAAACTTATCTTCTACTCAACTTCAAAGAATCAAAGCTGATATAAAACAAGGCCGTAGACAGGGGAGGTCACAGGGGTTTGAGATAGACTGACGGGGTTGGCTTCAATGTCAACTCATCTACAAATTCAGACTAACGCTGAGGAATTTATCTTATAGGAGTTAATTTTGCGCTAAAATTTGTTTGACCTTTTAGCATAAGGTTTGAGGTTCTCATTCGGAAAAAAATGTAATTTGTCAAAACAATTTTGCACCTATTCTGTGCTTAATTTTGTATAATATTCTAGGGAAAAAGTTTTTGCCCTGGCCTCATGGAAATGGAAAAAAGTATTTTTGGATGCAAAAACCAAACAATGATGTGAGGTGAGTATATTTTTTTTTTGAAGTAGTGTAAGCTGAACATACAAAAAAATATTCATTATTCACCGCACAACCTTCTCGCAAGCAAGCCAATTGCCGGTCAATTTTGTAAATCCATGACAGCAATATTTTTTTTTTGCATTAAACTGTACCTAAGCAATCATGCAAAAACGTAATTTTGTATTTCATCTAAATAATTTTTAACATGCGAAAATATTTGCATAGATTTTTTTCGCACGGGAACTGTAAGCTTTACAATGAATTTATTTTGCGCAAGACCATGTCACTGACATTCTTTTCCAAAAAAAAAAATGCGCTTGGCATTTGAATTTGCTTGTCCGAAGAAAAGTTTCTTGCAAACTGTAAACTGAAGACGGATAAGAACATTTTGTTTTTTCTTCAAGGACAATTTTTGTTTGTCACTACCAAACTTCTTTTTTTTTTACTCAAAAGAACTGTATACTTAGCTAAAATGGTAAATTTTTATTCGAAAAATTACATCCTATTTTATATAGACAGACAATCCATAACTCTACCGACTATATTATCTCCAAAACGGTAACTCCTATGAAAAAAGTGTACTTATTATTTTTGGTAGACAATTTTCTAAACTACAACATACTCTTTGAATTTTTTCTGTGAAAATTACCATTCAGGAGATATTCCTTAAAACCCGTTGGGGGGGTCTTTGACCCCCCCTGTAAAATTGTAAGTGGCACTCATATCGATGGGGACTTCTTAAAGTTTCCTAAAAATGCCATGAGGAGGCTATATTATATATACCAACTTTCATAAGGCACTGGCGGCTTAAAATTTGAGAAGGAGTCCATGTACGACTTTCATGTGATCTACATAGTAGAATTTTATAATATAACCAATATAAGATTATTTCGCTTATCACTTGTATAAGCACCTTTTTTCATAGTGAAATTCATTGAAAACATATCCTAGGAAATAAGTTTTCATAAGAGACTCTACAGTCTCAGAAGAGGAGTCAGTCAAGGTCTTTCCCATATTTTTTTTTTTTTCTTAATAGTTAGCAGAGTGAACCATCGACATGACTTTTCTGAGCCTAGCTACTTGTACCTCACTAGGTGCACAAAATTTCCACCATTCAGGTAGCCTCTTTAGTTTTTTCTACGGATTTCTGTTCTTTTGAAAGAATGTGTTAATTTTGACAGCTTATATAATTTCCCCTCTAAAAAAAATCGTACATTTTTTTCGTATTTAATTTCTAATGTGTGTGTATTAATATCCTATTTCCCACAGCACTACTACCACTGCATTGCCTGGCTTAAAGTATTGGGCATCAATGCCAAGTTTTATAAAAAAAAAATTATATTTCTTGAAAATTTGAGTTTTGAGTGAATATAGACTGGGCTACACACTTCATTCCAAATCAAAATATTCACTATACCTATCAAAGGTTTTTTTCTTTTGCATACCAATTTCCCTTTCTTTTAGTAGGTAATACTCAGAAAAACCAACATTTAAAGAAAAAACTAAAAGTTCCACTTCCTCTTTGCCAGAAAATCATTTCGTAAGTAGATATCCATTCAGATAAGGAAAAAAGTAATATTTTTAAAAGGATTACTCTACATTTTTTGCGTATTTTTTTTTTTTCTTCAAGTGTCCTCACAAAAAAATGGAAAAAAAACTGACTAAAGTAAATTTCAAAGGCATGTTCGACATCACCCAGTAATGAATCTCAAATAAGAAAGCAGAAATTAACATGAAAATACACACAAACATTTGGCCTACTGTTCGAAGTCCTATTTATTTTTTTTTAAGAAAAATGAAAAGAAAAAAAAAATGTTTAAGTCTTGTTAAGAGCTATCTGGAAATGCAAAACGATTCCATTGCTTTTCCTTTCGAATTTCTTGTTTTTTTTTTTTCTTTATAAGTTTCATTCGTGCATAAGTGTTGTTTTTATTTTTTGCTTTTACTTTTTTTTGTTTGAATTTCTTGTTTTATTTTTTTTTATATAAATTCACTCGTAAAACCTCATCACAAAGCGAAATGGAAAATCCTTTGTTTCGTATATGCAAAGGGATTTCCAATGACAGACACAGAAAGTAGGAAAAACACACCAAAAATAACCAAACACAAAAAATAAATACAAAACAAAAAAAATTATGAAAAAGAAAAAAAATTATATGGGCTAAGGCCGGCCTCGGCATGTTAAATAAAAAAAAAGAAGACACTCCAAAGGATATGTATTTTGTGTATAGGTACACAAGAAAACATTAGACTCGGGGTCGGTTGGTGGTTTGGGGGGTTGGAGATGGAGTTGGGGGTCGCTATATGTATTGCATGATTAAAGTGAATAACGGATATCAACTACTGAGAAAAAGGTACCCGAAATGATGGTAAGCCCCAGTTCTCGTTCTGGTATCTTGCATAAGTCACACAGATATTTATTTAAATGAAATAGAGCAAGTTCCCTATGTGGCCATTGGGGGATTATGCTCGCAAGTTATGAAAGAAGAAATTGCTAACCTCTCCTTCTACCCACTCCACCCTCTGATTATATACCACATGAACGTACCTACATTGAACAACAACACTGGCTATTCAAGCTTCTAGGTTGTACATACATACATACATGCATATATAAATATTTTCTGGGTTATATGTATATACGTATTTATAAAGAATTCTCTTTATCGCCATAATCCAGATATTCTGTTTGCAAGTAAACACACATTCTGCTGGATTTGCTGACAACATTATGAAGTGTGAAGAATTTTGCTGAATCATGCAAGCAAATCTCATAAACAAATCGAATAAACGCAAAAAAAAACGTCAACATTCATGGGATTATATTTCATAGCCATCTCACTAAATATACATATAGAACAACAGAATCACACTCATTCCAACAGCATCGAAGCACAAGAGGGCTGCAGCAGGCAGAGAGGAACTATCGAGAAGAAAACCACAGATTTAAAACTCCTTAGGGCCAGTTTCTCAGTGCAGAGTTAACTCCCAGTTAAATTAGAGTTAGCTAATCCTGAACATAAATTGACTGAGTTAACAATTGAAATAGAGATGGCAACACAATAGAAATTACACTGACAATGCAATAACTTTAACTTTCGAAAAAGAGATGGTGTCACAATGGAAAAGGCAATTAATTTGCTCTCCAATCAGACGAGTCAACTCGGAATTAACTTAGGATTTCAATTTACTGGAAAAACACGTTTCTGTTATTAACTCAGGTTTAACTCAGAGGCTAGGATGATCCCGCAATGAAAAGCTGACCCTTTGGGCCAGTTTTCAGTTCAGGTTTTAATCTGAGTTAAATCAGAGTTAGCTAATCCTGAAAATAAATTAACCCTGATTTAACTAAGGAACAGTTATTCAGTTGAGGATTAACTTTATCTTTCAGCTGTCAAAATTCTAGGGCCAACGATGTGCGACACTGTGGATATCACCCTTCTACGCCTTTTACGTATTGGAATATAGATGGCACCACAACAGAATTGCACTGGCAATAACTTTCAATATTGAAATCGAGATGGTGCCACAGCTCAAAAAAAAAACCTCGATTTGGTTTCTGAGCTTGCTCACCAAATTAGATGAGTTAACTCGGAGTCAATTTAGGACTTCAATTGACTGAAAAACAAGTTTCTGGAGTTAACGCAGGTTTAACCCCGAGACTAGGATGATTTCGCACTAAAAAACTGGCCCTTAGGGTGGTATACTCGTATACAATGTTGCACATCGCTTTCAATAGATTTTTGACAGCTGAAAGATAAAGTTAATCCTTAAGGCTATTTCATTTTCAGAATTAACTTATTCTTATTTAATTTACTGTTCAAAGGTTATACACGGTGCATTCAAGAGGACACAAGCGTCCACAAGTTTTTTTTTTAAAGCGAACCTCTGCCTATCAACTCCTTCTCTCACCTCCGCGTGATGAAAATCGGGATGGAATTAACGGTGGTGTCTACATTTCCAGTTAGGTTGAACTACTCAGTGAACACCTTATACGGGCTACTGCGACATATTTGGAGCTCAGGCCTATAAGGAGCGGTTAATCCGGCTCCCCGCCCTTGGAGTCATACTGTAAGGGTCTGGTCCTCCAGGTTGCGGGTCGTGCCGTCGTGGTAACTTCCCGGCCACGTTAAGCTATATAGTTGCGAAGCAATAACAAGCGTCGGATAGGGACGGATTTACTGTTGACGAACATAGCAAACGAAATAAGGAAACACAACGAACTTCGGATCAGCACGTGGAATGATCTATCTCTCTATAGTCCATGTGCAGCCGAACATTAAGCAGAAGCCCAAGACTGCTACAAAGCAGACATCACCGCCACCCAAGAAGTGCGATGGGATGGGCAGGCAAAAGAAAACTGAAAGACTGCTATATCTACTACGGTGACTGTTACCGACCACCACAAGGGCAGCGTCTTTTTGGATGTGGATTCTTGGTTAGAGGCAGACTAAGGAAAGAAGTCTTGAGTTTCAACTATGTGAACGAGTGCCACACGAGTGTAGCCTGATATGCACGCATGCCCGCACAGAGGAGAAGGATGAAGACACCAAGGACAAGACATATGAGCAATGCCCTAGCAGTAAAATGGTCTTGGGTGATTCCAATGCCAAGCTAGGAAGAGAAGACTTGTTTGGTGGCACAATCGGAAGATATAGCCTGCACGAAACCACCTGCGATAACGGACTTAGGTTAGTAGACTTTGCGGTGGGATTAAATATTTTTGTAACTAGTACACAGGTCCCACAAGGAGACATGCCCAACTCCTCGTCAATCAACCGCTAACCTGATTGGCCACATTGAGATCGACGCAAGGCACGCAGGTTCCGAGGAGCCAACGTTGAACTCGGATGTCAAACCACTTCCTCGTTATAGCGAAGGTAATGCTACTGATATCCAGACCAAAGGCAAAACAATGAAATACTGTGAGAAAGTTCGACGTCAGACGGCTAAAATCGCAAGAAATTTCCAGATCCTTTTCCGATCGAGTCTCTCGCGCCCTCTTAAGTAGTCGCGAGCCAACTACGAGTATCAAGAACCAGTGAAAGATTTGCCCAGAAGCCATAAGAGACACCACCTCTGAAGTGCTGAGCCTCGCACGACCACCACAGCGAAACCTCTGGTTTAACGAAGAATGTCGGCAATTACATGCAATCAAACAACAGGCATACAAAGCGGCTGGCACTGCAAGAAAGGACCAGAGCTGCTCGCGAGCTCTACGAGCAGAAGAGGAGAGGAACACAAGCTTCTAAGAAAGAAAACGAAAGAGCATGAGATCAGTGGCAGGAATAAAGTTTGGAAGTCTTACCAAAAAATATAAAAAGAACCTCCCAAGGTTACAAGGCCCGAACCGAAGCCTGCAAGGACGATCAGGGGAACATCGTAGTGAAATCGCAGTCCGTGCTGAGGATATGGAAAACTCATTTCTGCAAATTGTATAACGGCGATGACGAACCGAATTCCGCTACCATGCAGATTGCACCATTCAACCTGGATGACGTAGGCCAACAATTCCGTCCACCTATATATAAACTAATAATAAAGCTGCTGGAGGTGATGGCCTTGTGGCTGAACTATTCAAAGCGGCTGGCGATGAATTGGTTAGGAGTATGCACCAGCTCATCTGTAAAATATGGTCGGAGGAAAGCATGCCCGATGAATGAAACCTCAGTGTTGTTTTCCCAATTCTCAAGAAAGGCGATCCCGTGGACTGCACCAACTACAGAGGCACCATTCTTCTTAATATCGCCTTTACAGTACAGTATACGAATGGCACTGTATAATGTACGAATGTATAACAAGAGCATTGGTTAATATTACAGTAACATTTGTACTATATACGCATTGCACTGTACAATGTACGAATGGGTATTATCACCATGCGTAGATTTAACAACAGTATTCGTACAATATACGTTTATTTTTGTACGAATACGAATAAAATATTAGTAATATGTACCAAACTACGTCCATTCTACGAATTCTATTCGTGGCTGAAAACCACGAATAAAATTCGTAGAATGGACGCAGTAATTAGTACTATTTACATACGAAATTTTTTGAGTGTATAGAAGCATAAGTCTTCTCGGTATCGCCTACAAGATCTTCTCTGCCATACTTTATGAACGCCCGAAATCATTCGTCAACAACCTGATAGGTCCATATCAGTGTGGCTTTAGGCCAGGGAAGTCCACCATTGACCAAATATTCACACTACCGCAGATCTTGGAAAAACCCAGGAGTTTCAAATCGATACCCGCCACCTTTTTATCGACTTAAAGGCCGCATATGACAGCGTCTATAGAGAGAGGCTATATTGAGCATTGTCTAGTTTTGGCATCCCTCCCAAACTCGTCCGTTTGTTCAGGATGACGATGGGAAATTCAGGCTGCTCCATCAAGGTCGGCAAAGACCTGACCGAAACCTTTTATGTCAAAAAAGGCTTTAGGCAAGCAAGGTGACGCACTTTCATGCGACTTCTTCAACATCGTTCTTGAAAGAATATTGCAAAACAGTCACAGTGTTTCTCTCGTATCACACGGTCATATATAATTCTCTCTATGCGCTTAGAACAATGCCTTTTTCTAAAGAATGCTTTTTTTGTGAAAATAAAACGACCGACTGCGAATATGTGTCGTGCGTTATCTGTCGCTTAATTTTTCATTCTAAATGCTTAAAATTAGATGCCAATGTGATAAGTTTGATAAACCAATATGATAATATTTGTTGGAGATGTGATCTGTGCAGTAATTATAATTCTATTAGTTGTGAAGCAAAATTAAATGCTTTAACAAAAAAGCTTAATGATATGTGCAGTGAGTTTAACTTGTTCCGCGATGCCCATGAAGCTTGCGCAAGTAAAACTAAGAAACCACTGACCACCCGCGCCAAAGCTAAATTAAATTTAAATCCCCCTATCAATGCAATAAATAAAAGCTTTTCGTCACCTGCAATCCCTAGCAAAAAAACTAAGCCCATAAATGTAACCCCCATTACCCCTCGGATTACTGCTTCAACTTCTAAACCACTCTCGTCCACAAACAAAAAATCTTCGACGATTCCTGTCACAGCGGGAGTCAAAACAAAAAAAGTAATTTCGAATGATAAAGTGCCGCATTATTCCAACAACAATAATGCAACCGTTGATGTGCATGCACACAATAGTTCTTGCTCTCTTGTTGATGATGTGGGTGAATCAACTACCAGTGCTGCCACTGTAAATATCGTAAACAATGTTGCCACTGTCAAATCCGTTGATGTTACTAATGCTACTTATAGTAGTGTGGTAAAAGATCCTGAAGCTGTTGTTGCTGCCGATCCGGTTGGTGTTGCTGCTGTTGGTGGAGTTCCTGTTGTCGATATTTTTGCGGAAGTTGCTGTTGTTCCTGATGTTCCTGATGTTGCTGAAGATGCTGGTTTCGTTGCTGATAAAACTGATTCTGAAAGTTGTGCCAATAAAGATGATGCTATTGAAAATGCTGATGAAATTAATGATGAAAACTCTGATGAAAATGCTGCCATAATTACCGATGAAAACCCTGATATAAATCCAGCTGAAATTGAAAATGCATACAATCGCCCAACTACCGAAAATATATCTTTTTCTCATGTGGGTGTTCGTCGGAATAATATTTCAAGAACTGTTAGCGGCTCTTGTGAGTTCCTACAAAATGATGTTTCTTTTAAACAAAAATGGTTCCATCTTGGTAGTTTTTGACCCTCTGTCGCCACTGAATCTATAGTCAATCATTTGGCTGCAGCTCTTGATATTAACCCCGGTGTCATTTCGTGTTTTAAGTTAATTAAGCGAGGTGAACCTGAAGAAAATATTAAGTTCATTAATTTTAAAATTGGAGTTCCAGCTGAGTACAATGATGCGATGTTCATGGACAACATCTGGCCTATAGGTACAAAGTTACGTGCTTTTCAATTCATTTCAAAAAACGAAGGAGCACGGCCTCATTCAGACAAAACCTAAGTGAAGAATCTTCCGAGTCAAATAACATTCCTACAAATAGTTCTCTATCGTGCGAAAATTTTCAACCACTCAGTGCTAAAAAAGACTTTCTCCTCTACTACCAAAATATTGGTGGTCTTCGTACTAAAACTAGTCAACTACATTTTAATTCTTCATCTTCGTATTATGATATTTTCGCATTAACTGAAACGTGGCTAACTGATAAACATTTAAACTCCGAAATTTTCAATGATAATTTATACTACGTTTTCCGAAAAGACAGAAGCTTTGCAAAAACTAAACAAACAAGAGGAGGAGGTGTCTTAATAGCTGTCCGTCCATCGTTTTCATGTCATGAAATTGAACTACCGTCTCTCTCATCAGAAATCGACGTTGATCAACTAGCTGTGTGTGTCAACTTGAACAACTCCACGGATGTTTTTATTATACTAAGTTATATACCACCAGCTAGTTCTGTTGATTTATATAATTTACATATAGAAAATGCTCGATTTGTTTTAAATGCTACTAATTCTAATCAAAACTTAATCGTACTAGGTGATTTTAATCTTTGTCATGTAAATTGGATCTTAGATCCAGATGAGTTGTGCCTTATACCTTTTAATGTTAATAATGTTCATGAAAGTTTATTAATTGATTCGTTTGCTGAATATGATCTAATTCAAATAAATAAATTCTATAATGATTTAAATCGTACTCTTGACCTGGTTTTTGTCGATAAAGAGTTTCGCACTGATATAAATAAAAATATTTGTCCAATTTTTCCTAACACTATTCATCATTTAGCTTTATGTATTAATTTTGAATCTTATGAATATTTTAAACCTTTTATCAATGATTTGTCTAAATATGATTATAAAAATGCTGATTTTAACTCTATTAATAATTATATGAATATCTTTCCTTGGAGCCATATTGTTGATAACCATCAATTATGTGATGCATATAACCTTTTTCACTGTTCTTTAACTGAGGCAATGAACCTTTATATACCAAAAGTAGTCATTCGTAATAACTCGAAGCCAGTCTGGTACAATAAAAGATTATGTAACTTGTGCAATAAAAAAAATAAAGTATATAAACTTTTCCGAAAATCCAATAACAATAATATTTTGCTAAGTAATTACTTACGATTTCAAAAAGAATTTGATGTACTAAATAAATTCCTATATAAAGACTACCTGTATCGCACAGAATCAAATTTGAAGCTGAATAGCAAGTGTTTTTGGAATTTCGTCAAAAGTAAAAAATGTTCCAATGGTATTCCAAATTCCATGCAATATTCGGGGACTATATCAAGCGATCTTAGGACGGTCTGCAACATGTTCGCAAATTTTTTTCAATCGGTTTATTCTCCATCTAATTTACCAAATAATTTTTCAACTGACACACCTGAGAGTCTGATCAATATCGGCTCCTTACATTTAAATTACATTGATGTCGAAAAGGCTATATCTGAATTAAACCAGGATAAACAACCAGGTCCTGATGGTATTCCTCCTTTAATTTTAAAATCTTGTGTAGCCTCCCTTTTAGATCCGTTAACTCGACTCTTTAATGCATCTTTAAATACGGGACTTTTTTAAGATGACTGGAAGGTATCGTTTATTGTTCCGATTCATAAATCAGGTCCTAAGCAAAATATTTCTAATTATCGTCCAATAAGCAAACTTTCAACGATTCCTAAATTATTTGAAAAATTAGTTTATGAAAAGTTATCCTTCATTGTTCGGGAACTTATTTCCCCTGCTCAGCATGGTTTTGTTTCTGGTAGGTCAACTACAACGAATTTAACAATTTTAGCCAACGATATAATAAAAAATCTTGAAAAGGGTTATCAAAGTGATGTGATTTATACTGATTTTTCAAAGGCGTTTGATGGGGTAAATCACACAGTCTTAATTAAGAAGCTTTTTGCCGTAGGTTTTCACTCCAACTTATTGAGATGGTTTGAATCTTATTTAAAGGGGCGCATTCAATATGTGCGTATTAATAACTTAATATCTGATCCCATTGTTGTGACTTCTGGAGTACCTCAAGGAAGTCATTTAGGTCCACTTCTTTTTTTGCTCCTTATTAACGATATTCCAGATTGTATTAAATCTTCTCATTGCCTTATGTTCGCCGATGATATAAAAATATTTCGATGCATAAAATCCATCGATGACTGCTTTCTCCTTCAAAATGATATAAATAATCTAGCCGACTGGTGTAACTCTAATCAGTTATTTTTAAATGTTTCCAAATGTGATTTTCTATCTTTTCGCCGTAATTTTTCGCAGATAAATTATGTTTATAACATTGATGGTATTAAATTGCAAGAAGTTACCAAAAAAAAAGACCTAGGTGTCATCTTCGATCCTAAGCTATCGTTTTGCCTTCATATAGATTTTATTGTTGCGAAAGCAAATTCTTTACTTGGGTTCATATCACGTAACTCTAAGGAATTTTCCGATCCTTATACACTCAGAGCATTATTTTATTCCTATGTGAGGCCGGTCCTTGAATATTGTTGTGTAATATGGAACCCCTACTATGCTATCCACTCAAATCGAATCGAAAGTGTCCAAAAACGTTTCTCCAGACTAGTAATTTACAGACTTCATTGGAATATACAAATGCCTCCTTATCGTACTAGATGTAATCTAATTAATCTCCAGCTTTTAGAAACACGGAGGAAGTATTTTGAAATAATTTTTATTAGAGACATTCTCAAAAATCAAATAAAATGCCCTTTTCTTCTGTCCTATATAAGAATATATGCTCCAACGAGAGATCTTCGAGTACATAGTATATTTTTTGAACCTTTTCATAGGGTTAATTATGGTCTAAATGAGCCAATAACTAGGTGCCTTAGACAGGCAAACTCAGTTGCTAGTTATATTGATTTCTATAGCAATATTAGTCGTGATACCTTTAAAAGTCATATTATTAATTTGTTAACGGTTTTAAACTCTGGTGGTGAGGTGTTATATTATTTTTAAGTATTTTTAGGTATTTATATAAACTTGTAAGGTATCGCATGTTGCTTATAATTTATTCAGTAGTCTTTAAGATTATATATTTTCAATGTATATCTGCTTGATGAAATAAATAATAATAATAATAATAATAAAACTCTCACGTCAACTTTAGAGGCACAATCACTCTTGTCAATCGGTGTTTCTATAGGCTATGAAGGCAATTGAGAAGCAAAGCCCTCTCTCGAGCAACTAAACTGTCCCTATATAAGACGCTTATCATCCTGGTCCTGATCTATGGTGCAGTGACATGGACACTGTTAATGGTGGATGAAAACGCGTTAAGCTGTTTCGAGAGGGAAATTATCCGGGTAATTTTTGGTCCCGTCTGCATAGATGGGGAATGGAGAAGAACATACAACAACGAACTGTACGGGCTGTACAGCGACAATGACCTAGCCACAAAACTGAAAAGCCAACAACTGAGATGGTTGGGTCACGTGGAGCGAATGGACACCAATGCTCCGGCCCGGAAAGTCTTTGAATCCAACCCCGTGGGACAACGCAGAAGAGGTGGACAGCGTAAAAGGTGGCACACGCAAGTGGAAGATGACCTAAACCATCTTGGCGTGCGAAACTGGAGACAGCTTGCTAGAAACCGAGTCGGCTGGAAGAAGCTTGTTGGTTGAGGCCCTGGTCCACCCGGACTGTAACGCCACCTTAAGTAAGTAAGTAAGTAAGTAAGTAAGTAAACATAAGACAGCACTGGTAAAAATCCAGCTTTTCCAATGTACTAGAATTAAGAAAATATCTTGAAATTAATGAGGAATTATGTCTGTTCGTGTATTTCCCGAACTCGAAACTACGAGTATTTTTTGTATATGAACTTTCACAGAACATTGGACATTATTCGTAGAAATTTGTTGTTTTAGAAAGTTCACGAACAGAAACTTCATTTGAGAAACTGTATAAGCTAATATATACGGGCTGTTGGTCAGTAGTTAAAAGATGTTGTTTGTTACTAAGAAACATTTTTTTTTACCATTTCTTTTAATCCGGACAAAAGTGTGAAACTGAAACGGGAATACAAATCTTGCACGAGATTTAAATTTTTTGAGATTTTGAATACAGAATTTATTTTTTGCAATGCAATCTAATTGGTGTCCATTCGCTCTAGGCGACCCAGCCATCTAAGTCGTTGGCTTTACACTTTTGTGGCTAGGTCGTTGTCGCTGTACAGCCCCTACAGTTCGTTGTTGCAGATACATACATTTATTTAAAAAAAAAAAATATATTGAAAAACGATTTTCTTTTCCAGCCGCTTGAGTCGAATACGGCTTCTATAACATTACCCTGTCAAATTGAGACCTGCCCACTCGTCCAGCCTATTGTGCAACTATATCTTGTAACTGAGGGAAGTAATTTGTGAAGAAGTCACTCAAAACGTCATCTATAGGCGTTTTTTTCTTTTTTAGCTCCGAGCACAGCACTGAGCTGTCAAAAACGCTCCGAGTACTCAGAGCGCTCAAATTGTGTTTCTTTTTTAAAATCAGAGCTAGCTCGGAGTGCGCTCCATGAGCTCTGGATAAAAAGACCGAGCGAATGGAGCAAATAGCTGAGCGCAGCCAACTTCACTCTTTTGTTCACTCATTTCAAGTGGACGCGTTCAACACATCAATTTCAGTTTATAATTTTGAATTTTTTGAGTTTTTGATTGGCCAGCTGTCTGATGAAAATTAAGTTATTACTCAATTTGGGTGAGTTGAATGCATCGGAGCCGTATGAAATTTCAGAGCTCAGGTGTGTTTCAAAATTATATCGGAGAGCTCTGATCATGCTCTGCTCAGAGCTAACTCCGATAGCTCGAGCTCTACTCCATGATCTGCTCAGAGATAAAAAAGAAAACGCCTTATGTAGGACAGAGTGGATTCCAACTTCAAAGAGTGATTTAAAAGGTTCATCACTGAAAACCGCCGCCCGTCACTTAAGATATTGTTTCACCTCATTTATTGTACCAATATATTATCTTTTCAGAGTGGAGTTTAATGTGAAAATATCAATACCATGGCACTTCACCATTTGTACCTACATGTTAAATCTAGTGTACAAAAATTATCCAGTGCATCCACTTTTAGCATATTAGCTTTGGGTAAAAATACAGTCATAAATGCCATCAAAGGAGTTTCTGAAATCTGATATTTTTTTCTTAATATTGAACTCAGAAAATTATCACTTGGTTGAAAGAATCACCCACATAAATAAGTTCTTGCTTCAAGCTGCTGCACAGCCCCATTTCGCAATTTTTTCTTGGAGACAAATCTTTTATTGATAATTTATCAAACAATTATTAACATAAAAGTTATAAATATCAAACAACTGTGAAAAATGACACCATATGGTTTGAAAGTTACAGCGGTATTGATAAATCTTGAAGTCCTAAAAAACAGCCTTTGGCTAATATTTTTTAAGTCCCAAAATAACTTCTCTATACAAAAATTACCAGCCTCCCACAACTATCCTGGTGTAGGCTTTAATACTTTCACTTTTGCGCTATTTTCTTCTTTTTTTTCGCCCTAGAAATGGAAGCTGCTGCTGAATTAGAACACAATATATACCCGCCCATCAACAATACACCATGCTATAACCATATCCTTTTTGAAATAAGAGAATGTATAAGTAAGGATGTCATGACGGTTGGGTGGATTGTGAAAATTAAGGATTATTCTGATATCGTTGATTACACGAGACCAGTGATGCGTGTGATAGCTGTGTAGTGTATATATGCCCAGCTCTAGATTGATCCAGCGCTGTGGGAATTATGAGTGTATTTAGAGGAGATTTTCAATAAAAGACCGGAAATAAAACTAAGAGTGGGACTGGGCCAAAGGAGATTCTTTCTACTCTGCCAATAGCTATAGCTTCCGAAGAAAGAATAAACATAAACAGAAGACAAATCAAATGAATCTGTTTTAATTAATATTTATTTTCCGATTATACGAGTATGTATGTGGATACATTTAATTCAAGACCATTGAAGCATGAATATAAGCACAGTAGTTAAGGATACATATTTGAGTGAAATGCCAACAAAAACATCTGTTCTTATGGAAACATTAAATCTTTCAATGTTTTTCATGATGTTCGGATATAAAAAAAATACAAAATGATCCTTGAAACGGCAGCAGCGATAAATAGTTCAACATTTTTATTTTATTTATTTTTTTTTGCAATATGTGTTAAAGGACTTAGACAGGTTTCTTTATTGTATTCGTAATAAATGTGCGTTTCAAAAAAAAAAATACCTATACCTATAGACAAACTAAGCTATGGATACGGATAGCCGTCGTCTTCGTCGTCGTAATACATATAATACCTGCTTCGCTCTTCAAATATAAGTCTCCTTTGATAGATTTATGAGGTCAAGTAGGCGCCTAAAGCTCATTGATTCGCTTTTAATTGCAAATATATATTTATGTAGATACCTATATAACAAGAGACGAGAATGATAGTGACAAAGAGCACATATTTCACCTCTTAAAGAAAAAAAAAAAACAAAGGGAAGAAAACTGAAAGCAGATACCGAAACAAAGGAAACAATAGAAAAAGAAAACCTTTTAAAAACGAGCTAGGGATGTGTTAAAAATAAAAAAAAGATATTTGAGGTTCGGAACACGTTGCCTTTGAATTAATTGAAAAGAAACTGAGCAATTTAAACAGGGTTCGGAAAATCTCTGTGATACAGTCGACTTCGCTTAAATGGAACACCACAACTGCAAAACATTCGTTTAAAAAAAAACTCGTTGCCTTCATCCAGGAGCAAACCGAAACCAAGCGGCTCAGAACTCAGAAGCCGATGCACTACAGACCGCGCCATGAAAACCACATTATTAGCTCAATGCCTCTGGAAGTCTGAAGATCGAGGTGGCACTCGTGAAACAGCTATATCTATTATCTTGGTGCCTACACACTTACTTACTTACTTACTTAAGGTGGTGCTACAGTCCGGGGTGGACAAGGGCCTCAACCAACAAGCTTCCTCCAGCCGGCTTGGTTTCCAGCTAGCTGTCTCCATTTTCACACGCCAAGTTGGTTGAGGTCCTCTTCCACTTGCGTGTGCCACCTTTTACGCTGTCTACCTCTACTGCGTTGTCCCACGGGGTTGGATTCAAAGAATTTCCGGGCCGGAGCATTGGTGTCCATTCGCTCTAGGTGACCCAGCCATCTTAGTCGTTGGCTTTTCACTTTTGTGGCTAGGTCGGTGTCGCTGTACAGCCCATACAGTTCGTTGTTGTATCTTCTTCTCCATTCCCCATCTATGCAGGCGGGACCAAAAACCACCCGGAGAATTTTCCTCTCATAACAGCCTAACGCGTTCTCATCCACCGTTAGCAGTGTTCATGCCTCTGCCCCGTACATCAGGACCGGGATAATAAGCGTCTTATAGAGGGAAAGTTTAGTTGTTCAAAAGAGGGCTTTGCTTCTCAATTGCCTTCTTAGCCCAAAGAAACAGCGATTGGCAAGAGTAATTCTTCGTTTGATCTTAGCAGTGGTATCGTTCGCTGAGGAGTTGGGTGTCTTTTCTTGTTGACAGTTTTGCTTTCATTCACCGTTAAACCCATCTTCTTGGCTTCCTTCTCAATACTCACGAAAGCACCTCTAACATCACGTTTTGTTTGTCCGATTATATCAATGTCGTCAGCGTAAGCGAGAGTTTTGCACTATTATTTCAAGAACGATGTTGAAGAAGTCGCATGATAGCGCGTCGCCTTGCCTAAAACCTATTTTGACATCAAAGGTGTCGGTGAGGTCTTTGCCGACCTTGATGGAGCAGCGTGCATTCTCCATCGTCATCCTGCACAAACGGACGAGTTTGGCAGGGATGCCAAAACTAGACATTGCTCTATATAGCTCGTCTCTATAGATGCTCTCATACGCGGCCTTGAAATCGATAAAAAGGTGGAGGGTATCGATTTGAAACTCCTGGGTTTTCTCCAAGATCTGCCGTAGTGCGAATATATGGTGTATGGTGGACTTCCCTGGCATAAAGCCACGCTGATATGGACCTATCAGGTTATTGACGAATGGCTTCAGGCGTTCAAAAAGTACGGCAGAGAAGATCTTATAGGCGATATTAAGAAGAATGGTGCCTCTGTAGTTGGTGCAGTCCAGAGGATCGCCTTTCTTGAGGATCAGGCAAACAATGCTGAGGTTCCATTCATCGGGCATGCTTTCCTCCGACCATATTTTACAGATGAGCTGGTGCATACTCCTAACCAATTCAGCGCCAGCCGCTTTGAATAGCTCAGCCGCAAGGCCATCAGCTCCAGCAGCTTATTGGACTTAAGTTTAGATATAGCTATCTTTAACTTCATCGAGATCAGGTGGAAGGAATTTTTGGCCTACGTTCAGGTTGAATGGTGCAATCTGCATGGTAGCGGAATTCGGTTCGTCATCACCGTTATACAATTTGCAGAAATGATTTTTCCATATCCTCAGCACCGACTGCGGTTCCACTACGATGTTCCCCTGATCATCCTTGCAGGCTTCGGTCCGGGCCTTGTAACCCTGGAAGGTTCTCTTTACCTTTTGGTAAAACTTCCGAACTTAATTCCTGCAGTGGCATTCCTCTAATTCATCGATCGCGCGCTTCTCATGCTCTTTCTTTTTCCTTCTAAGAAGCTTGTGGTCCTCTCTCCTCTTCTGTTCGTAGAACTTGCGAGCAGCTCTGGTCCTTCTATGCAGCGCTGCAGCGCCGCTGTGTATGCCTGTTGTTTGGCTGCATGTACTTGTCGGCATTCTTTGTCGAATCAGGGGTTTCACTGTGGTGGTCGTGCGAAGCCCAACACGTTAGAGGCGGCATCTCTGATGGCTTCCTGGAAATTCTTCCACTGGTTCTCGATACTTGCAGTTGGTGGCATAGGACTATTTAAAAGGGTGCGAGAGATTCCATGGGAAAAGGACCTGGCAATTTCTTGCGACTGTAGCCGTCCGACGTTAAACTTCCTTACAGTATTTCCCTGTTTTGGCTTGGGTCTGGATATCCGTAGCATTACCTTGGCTACAACGAGGAAGTGGTCCGAGTCAACGTTTGCTCCTCGAAAAGTTCGGTCATCCTTGATACTGGAGGAGTGCCTTGTGTCAATCGCAATGTGGTCAATCTGGTTGGCGGTTTATTGATCAGGAATTCGCCATGTCCCCTTATGTATATCGAGATGCGGGAACTGTGTACTAGCTACCACAACGTTTCACCCCGCAGCAAAGTCGATTAACCTGAGTCCGTTATCGGAGGTGGTTTCGTGCAGGCTGTATTTTCCGATTTTGCCACCAAAGACGTCTTCTCTCCCCAGTTTGGCATTCAAATCACCCAAGACAATTTTAATGTCATAGCTAGGGCATTGCTTATATGTCTTGTCCAGGAGCTCGTAGAACTCGTCCTTGGTGTCATCATCTTTCATCTCTGTGGGGGCATGCGTGCATATCAGGCGGATGTTGGTGAACTAAGCCTTGATGCGAATTGTCGTGAGGCCTTGCCAAAGTCTGCCTCTAACAACAAATCCACATCCAAAAAGACGCTGGCCTTGATCCGAATTGTCGTGAGGCCTTGCCAAAGTCTGCCTCTAACAACAAATCCACATCCAAAAAGACGCTGTCCTTGTGGTCGGTAACAGTCACCGTAGTAGATATTGCAGTCTTTCAGTTTTCTTTTGCCCGGCCCATCCCATCGCACTTCTTAGATGGCGGTGATATCTGCTTTGTACCAGTCTAGGGCCTCCACTAAATGTTTGGTGGCACGTGGTCTATAGAGAGACAGAGCATTCCACGTGCAGATCCCAAGTTCGTTGTCCATATTTCGTTTGCTATGGTCATCAACAGTAAATCCGTCCGTATCCGAGGCTTGTTGTTGCATCGCAACTAAAATAGCTTTATGTGGCCGGGAAGTCAACCCGATTGCGCGACCTCCAACCTGGAGGACCAGACCCCTACAATATAACTCCAAGGGCGGGGAGCCGGATTAACCGCTCCTTATAGGCCTGAGCTCCGAATATGTCGTAGTAGCCCGTATAAGGTGTTCACTAATTAGTTCAGCCTAACTGGAACTGTAGACGCCACCGTTGATTCCATCTGGAGAATTCTTCCGCTGCCGCCTGGATAAAGGAGAAGTGCCTTAGTGGGAACACTCTCCCCCCCCTCGCTCGTTTGCTGCCCCCGAAAACGGTCCACAGAGATTGGAACCCCATCTTCAGTTAAAGGTACTAGGCACCCGATGTTCACCGCGAGGAGGTGAGAGTAGGAGTTGATAGACAGAGGTTCGCTTTGAAATGTTCATTCAAAATTATTCAATAAAATAAATTTCATTTATCCTAAGAAATATTAATTTTTATTTCAGTTCTTTTTCTACAATAACGCGTCAACTATACGACTTTTGCCAAAAAAATTTTAAGGAAAACCCAAAAAATAAACAAATTTTATAGGAACGACTATGATGTTTTAACATTTCAAATTTGACATTCTTTATTCAAAAGATGTGTGTTTTATTCAAAATTTGATGGCAGCGTTCAATGGAAGTTTCACTTATGCAGAATTGTAGCATAAGTGCAAAAAGTTCATTTGAGCGGAAATATTTTTTTTAATTCATATGAAAAAAGCTCAAAAAGACTGAGTGATAAATTTCTTGTTTTAGAAAACTGATGTTTTTAATTAAGTAGAGTGCAGTTAAGTGGAGTTGATTGTATATAGAAAAAATGCAAGAAGAAAGAAGAAACGCACAGAAAAACAATAACTTAATAACGAACCTAGATTAATATAGCACAAAGCTTCCAAAAGGTTTCCAGGGTTGCAGTCGTATTTAAAAAAAAATTTTAAACTTTAACCAGCCTTCCAGCTCAAAAAAAAAGCTATAAATCTATATTTTCCACTGTTGTCTAAAAGTTGTATGTAAGGCTGTGTTGAGAACTTAGTACAAGAATTTCTGAGTGACTAAATTAGCTCTAAAAGCAAAGTTAGAGTGTTGACGTTGAGTGTGAAAAGTATTTTTTTTAATAATTACAAAATCAATTACAGGTTTGAGGTGATAAATAAAATCCTTAATAATATTAAAAACAAGTTTACAAAATCATAATTAATAACTTCAATGGTAATCTGGTGGCTGCCGCAGCAGACCGAAGACTTTTAGTAAAAAAACCTTCAGTTTTTTTTTTTTGTTTTTTTGGTTGTAGGTGCCTATACGAAGTATTTTAATTAATTACATAATGTAATTCTTGGACGACGAAATTTAATCATTAAATGTAACTCTCAGATTCAAAAAAAAAAATACAATTTACTGATATCAAAATAAATTATTCAATAGTGCTTTTTAAATTTTTTTTCGGCGTCATGAATAATGATTTCTTGGTAATTTCACCATGGGGCACTCTTTTGTAGGTAAGGTAAAATTTTATTTCCAATGAAAAAAGTTCCCATTAAATTGGTAATATGGTATTTTGCTATAAAAGTTGAATAAGTTGTGCATTTTCTCTTAACAGAAAAATATTAAAATGCGTTTGACGTGGAAACGAAAAAGCATCAGATGCACAAAACAAATTTATAGAAACACATAAATATACCAACATAGCTTAGCTATAGACTTTCATTAATATTATATAGATTTTGATGGAAGGCTAGATTAATGGAGAAAAAACAATTTATTAATCAGCAGGAGTCTTTGTAAACAAATCTCGATTTAATCTTTAGTTGTTCATCAGCCAGATGAGGTAAGTTATTTTGTTAAAATGTTCAATGCTTTGTGCTCGTTATTAAGTGCTGAAGGGACAATAAATTGATTTACTTATTTATACTGAGATTAAAATATCAATTCTAAGTTGTTATGACTATGCAATAGGTTTCTACATTCAAACTATTTAAAATTTAATTTTCATGAAAATCAATTTGAATTTATCTTAAAGCGTTTGTTTTCAAAGATTGTATTCCATTAAAGTTAAATTATTAAAATTGTTATCCAATGCTAATGCTATGTTTCCACCAAAGGTTTATCTCAGATTAGATTTAATAAATCTTTTTGGTGTTTCCACCGCACAAAAAGATTTAAAAAAGATTAAATTTGACAGCACCTTCAAAAATGCAAATGGCGTTCCAATTTTTCTTATGAAGTGCGAATGAGACAGAATGTTTGATTCGTGTGAAACAATGAAGAACTGAATGCGAGTCTCGAATGAATCGTTCAGCACCATTTAAGAAAAAGTAAGTTCGATTTGTAAAACTATTTGTACTTTGAAGATTTAACAAGATTAATTTCTAATCTTCAGGATTTACGAAATAAATTTGTATGGTAAATCTCCGAGATTTGAAGGAGATTTGAGGTAAATCTTATTAAATCTCAGATTAGCGTCAGGTGGAAATGTAGCATAAGTTATAAAGGGATTTATGAAATACCGCAATATTAATAGACCAGTGCTTAAAATTAAACTGAGCTGGTTCAATTTCTTTTGGTGAAAGTATTTTAAGAGAATCAACCATTTCTGTTTAAACTCTCACTTTATTTCAAAGTTATGGATACAATTTTCAGAGCGATCCGAATTGCATAAATATGGCAAAGATTTTAATTGAATTTAAAACTATAGTGTTTGCACTTCTAGACTTCATTACAAAGCAACAAAACTAATTCGGTATGTAAAATAACCTTAAATATACTTAAATAGGTAGATTTGTTGACTAGGTATAGGTATTTTTTCCAATAAAAAAAAACATATAAGACTTAATTCTGCCCATAATGTCGGAAAGGCCCTGAATACAATTTTCATACTTCTGAGTTATAGAGGAAAAAACTTAAGGCCTGTTCAAACAGAACTTGATCCGGGAAAAAAGATCGCGCCGATCAAGGCCTTTAGTTTTTGTATACACTATCAGATCTTTGCCGAAGAGAGCTTAGTACACGCGACATCTTGCGACCAAAGAATTGCCAAACTCAAATAAAGTGCTTATCAGGCTCATCACTTAGTGTAGTGTTAGTAGTTAGTAAGCAACAAACTACTTAAGACATACACTTAACAAAATAAAATAAAATTAAAAACAATAATTATAAAATAACAAATACAATGACATTGAAAAGATTAACAATTACAAACATTTAAGAGCGTGGTACACTGGTCTTCAATGTAGCTTTGAGTCTATTCTTACTTATATTAAAATCAAAACAATTTGAGTTAAAATTCAGAATGTTGCACATGCGGGTAAAAGGCTCATTTAATCGCTGACAACAATTGGAAATTTGGTAGATAGGGGATTTACACTCCCTAAAAGTACTGGAGAGTGCTATAGGACGCCACTTCGGCCCTAGGCTCAATGAAAGGAAAATCCCTATGCACACCTCCGCGTGGTAGAGAGCAGGTAACGCTAACGTGCAGGGGGATCGAATGGATGCCGGGATAAGCAGACAACCCAGCGATGCTGGTCAGGGCACAAACTTGTCCTTGGGATGGTTAAAAGCCCCCTAAAGGCGGATAAACTGCAGGTGGCGGTCAACTGCATGATAGTCTGATGGTAGAGGAGCCTTTTTTTTGTTGAAAGGCCAATGGAAGCAGCAGGTAGCGTCTGTAACCCATATTGGGTGGCTACAACAGGCGTCTGTTTTCCCATAGTGGGCGGCCTCGAGCAGTTATGTGTTTGACCATACAAAAGGCGGGTGTGCCTGTCAAATCTGAGCTTATGTATGTTATAAATCTAATCTCGGAAAACACCATGGTGGAAGGATATATGCAAATACATGAACAATGACTACAAATGGAAGTGAGTCCCCAAGAGGTTATCTCTTTATGGAAAATCCTTCGGTTGCAGTAAGCCGCACATCGGATTAGGGGGTGCGGCATCTTTCATGTACAATTGTCAATCAAAACGCCATGATAATAAATGAATCGTTGACAAATAGAAGAAGTCTTTTAGGGAGCGCAAATGTTACTTTTGGCTACCGCATACGTACGAAAATCGAATCCTTGTACAGGGAAGATAGACACAAGCAGGTTGAGCTTGAAATGCTTCGCCTAAAGATCAGTATCCTGGGCATAAATGAAACTAAGTGGAGAGGAAGAGCTGAATAGTAAGTTAGTTAGCTATTCAGTGCTATGCCTCCACAAATGAAGCGACCGAGTAAGCTCGGTTTACAGGAGTGTTCTGAGAGCCAACATCATAGTCGTCACGGGAAACCTCAATGTCCAAGTCGATTCAGACTACGAGCTGGAACACGTATGATGGGAAAGAATGGCTTGGGGCCATGAAACGAAAATGGTGACTTATGCTTGTCGACTTTTGTAACACGAATCGTTATATTTAAACATAAGATATGCAACAAAATTATCTGGGTGCATCCGGATGGTCAAACCGAAAACCACATTTATCATATCACGATTCAGCAGCGATGGAGGAAGTCAATGTGTGGTGTCCGGAGTATAAAAAATGCCGATGTGGGATGTGACCACCATTCGGTTCTGATGAGTCTCAAACTACAAACCGCTGCCGTACTAAAACCAGCACGGGATGCAGCAAGGAATTCAACATTCATTACGAATGCTTTAAATGACCCCAACATTATGTCGAAACTATGTCACCACCCTCATCGTCATTAAACGGAATCCAACATTCAATAATTGATAAGATGTGAGGTGAAATAAAAAGTATATTTATGGAAGCTGGATCCGAAACTGTACGCAAGTGAACGAGAGTTAGAGACTTTTAGATATCCCAAGACACCTGGGATAAAATCAAACTTCGCAAATCGTTGAAAATTCAAATAAATGCCGAAGCAGATGTTCAACGAAAGACTGAATTGCGAAGCGAGTATCGCATTGCACATAAGATGGTCTATCGCTGATGTGTGAGACGTGACAAGAGGGTGAGGTTAGATGGACTCGCTGATAATGCGGAAATCGCTGCCAGAATAGGAGATATCCGGAAATTGTACCAAATAGCCAAAGATGTTGTCGGGAAAAAAAGCAACACCAATCATCTTGTAATGGATGTGGATGGCACACTTTTGGTATCAATTGAGGATCAGCTACGCAGATGGAAGGACCATTTTTGTGCCCTGCTAAATAAGAATTCTGCTGAGTAGAGTGCTGAAGTGTCCCACCTTAACGAGATGCACAGGTCCTATAGGGGTACTGACAGCGAACCCCCTTCTGTATCGGAAATCCAAACATCAATAAATCTCCTCAGAAACAACAATGCAACTTGACTTGACGGAATACCAGCTGAATTCCTGAAAGCTGATCCCGTAACAGCGGCTAGTATTTTACATCGGTTGATACAAATGATTTGGGAAAACGAAAGCCATCCCAAGGACTGGAAGGATGGTGTGATTAATTTACATACCCACCTACAAGTTTGTACAAAATTTCTTACTTATGTATCTTAGTCTGTAAGAGTACAATATGCTCTGTTTGATGAATAAATTCAAATTAAACTAAAAATTATTAAGCTGCCAAAGAAAGGTGATCTCAAGAATTGCCATTGTATCACCGTTTTGTCCGTTTTCCCAAATTTAATAGCAACCATCATTCTCGATCGAATAAAGGATATAATCGAGTTAACACTCAAGAGGCATCAAGCTGGCTTTCGCAGTGGTCGATCGTGTGTCGACCATATCAACATTCTGCGTATAGTCCTCGAGCAGTAGATGAAATTTCAATCACCATCTCGTGGATTTTGAGAAGGCCTTTGATAGAGTTAACCGAGAATGTATATGGAGATCGTTGCTTTATAGATGAATTGCCATTATAAGGGAGTCCTACAATAACGCAAGGTGTTTTGTTTTTTATTTTTAATCCGACTCCTTCGTTTTGCAGCAGGGTGTGAGACAAGGGGATGTTCTATCGCCAATTCTCTTCCTGCTAGCGATGGACGACGTATTGACAGCCAGTGTTGGTACAGCTCAGGGACAGGGCCAGTGCTGTCGAACTTACTGCAAAAGCAGTATTTGTACTGCATTAGCTTGGTGCGTACTGCCGTACTGCACACTTTTCTTTTGTACTGCATTTTTTTTATTTGTATTGCCAAATGTATTGCCGTTTAAATTTCGCTGTTCACAAAAAAAAATGTTTCGAAAGAATGTAAAGATGGCATACTGCTTTTGTCTTTTCCAAAACGACAGTACTGGACAGGGTATTCAATGGAGACCGTTCGAAAAGCTCAGTCATTTAAATTATGCCGATGACATTTGTTTGTCTATTGGCAAATAACATCAGTGGTCTCAACGGGATGTGCCAAACACTGCCAGTGAAGGGAGAGTCGAGTAGTCTAAGAATAAACAGCAAAAAGATAAAAATAATGCGCACAGGCCGCTTCTGCTGTGTTTTATTCTATTCAAGCAAGAGACGCCGGCTGCCGCCGGCCGGCCGGTGGAAGAGGTCAAATAGTTCAACTACCTTGACAGTTTTGTTTCTGCAAATGGTGGTACGGATCTGGACGTTAAAAGTAGAATAATAAAATCTCGTGCTGCTTTCGGTAGATACTCTGTCTCCAGTTTGGAAATTCAGTCAAATCTCCTTACGCACTAAATTGAGATTCTTCAAATCTAATGTCAAATCCGTGCTGTTATATGCATGGTGTAACCTGGAAAGTCACGTCTACCATTTCGAGGAAATTGCAGGCTTTTGTGAATCGCTGTCTTTGCCACATCCAAAAGATTTTCTGGTCACAAATAATAGCAAACGAGGAATTGTGGCGCAGGACAAGTCAAGAGCGGCTGGCCGTTGACATTAAGAACTCCATACACGATTCAATTTGTTTGTCAATTCTGCTGACAACTTAATTGATGTTTCGCTACACACAACATAAACATTGTTGAAAGACTACTGCTTTAACGGTATAAACTCAGACCATACTCAGACAAAAGACACAAACACAGCCAACAACGAGTACGTTTCAAGTGAGTACGTGAGGTTTGAAATGAGGTTGAACTGCAAACCTTCTTGTAAATGTTGCGTACAGTTTAAATGCCTATGGTTTGACAGTAAATCAAATGATTTGCCTACACACAGCTCAGCAAAGTTGTAAGCTGGCACATCAATTTGAGAAATCAAAATCTTTTGATTTTCTTCCAACTCAATCGTCAACCTTCAAATTTATCAAATGACATGCCCACTCACGGGTCGATTTGATCAACTTGACATTAAATTGAAAACGAAATTGAATCGTGAATGGAGTGCTTAGGAAAGCGTAAATGGCAATGGATTGGTCACACACTGAGGCAGGCGCGGATACAGGGGGAGGGCAATGGGTGCAAGTGCCCCCCCTGGGCAAGATAGAATTAAATATGAATTTAATAAAATGTATTCAAAAATGTTTTTTCGTTATACGTTCATAAAATTTATTCTTGGCAGCCAAAAGAGGACTTCACGTTTTCATTTTCCTGTTTTTCCATTTCAAAAAATTATTTAATACTTTTTGATGAAACAACCGAAACAACCGATGCAGCAATGAGTGATTGTTCGTCGGCCGCTGACCAAGTACAGTGAAGAAAAGTACCGGTATGCAAAGATAGCATTCAAATCGACCGATTGGAAAGCTTATAGTTATAACTTCTGTTTTAGATGTCCAATGTACAAAGTTAAGGTCTTATATTTAAAGATCAATATCAGGCTACATTACTGTATAACATTTTTTGAGAATAGTCAAATTATTTCGATTTTTTTTACACTCTTCAAAGTGCAAATGTGAAAGAAAATTTTCACAATTTTTAAAAATAATGTTTCAAAAAGTTTATGCCCCGACCCTCGTCTAAAAATTTGTTGCAGGGGCACTTTTCTAATTTTTCTACCTTAAAATTGATTTTAATTTAAGAAAAAAATAAAATCTTTGAAATACGTCGGTTTAGTTTCTTTAAAAAATCAAACTTTTCTTCAAATGTTCGGATCTACAAGATTAGAAAAAGCTTAAATAATAAACCACAATTGTATATAAAAATTATTGATTAATAAATGGATACGCAACTTAAGAATATGCAAATGTGTTTCGAGTGCAGCACAACTGCCATAGCCATAAGATTAATTTCTGATGGTAATATTCGTGAGGATTTTGTCACTTTCGTGGATGCGTTGTAGGAACTTCCGTGTTATTAAACTGGTGAAGAGTATAAATCCGATAAAGAAGATTGGAGAGAAACCAGGAAACGACGACAGAGTCACTGCCAAAGAGAAGTAGGATGGATAATATTGTTTTTGCCCGTTTTTACAATCGTCAAGTCAACGGCCCGTTTTCAAAAAAGTCATCTGCGTCAAAAATGCATTTGCAGATTGTTCTTTATCGCAAACTTCTAAAGTCACATGTTCGAAAACATTATCTGCGGTGCAGCTGTGCAGTAAAAAATCGAGTTGACGATAAAAAAATTGAGAAACCAGAGAGCGTGTTTGTAAACATCAAATGCGTTTGCGAGTAAATTGAATGACGTTTATCAAACTAATTTTGTGCAAGCAGGACAATTGCATTATGACGATAGCAATCTGCATCAAGAAATGACGATCATTTGGCGACCAGCTAATGAAGAGGCTGAAACTTTCCCTCGAACTCGAACGTCAAGAGTGGGAATAGCGAATAGGAACATACCGATGTGTCATGATGCCTTCCGAAATTTGAGGTGTTGCCCAAATCCTGAGGGAATTCAAAAATGCTGTAAAGAAACCATGCTACAGCTACAAACTGTTCCAAAGTAACGGCTGTTCGAGACACTGTCTAGCAGTTATGAAAGAGGTAATTGCTTTTTTCAAATTTCAAACTCAAATCGCTTTGTGTGACCAGGTGTGTAGAGCGGTATGAAGTGTACTCAAATCTGTAGACCTATGGAAACTCACGAAATATCCCCTCCCCCCCTGAACGAAATCCTGGATCCGCGCCTGCACTGAGGAAACCAAACGATGGAATTGCAAAACAGGCCTCATAGTCTAGTCATAATAGACATTTGACCTAGCCAAAATTCCGATAAGGCTGAAAATTTGTAAAGACCTTCCTTTTGATATAACAAATCAGCTGCAAAAAGTCCTTGTCAATCCCACACGAGCAAAAAAAGTTATTGAAGGTCAAGTGTCGAAAAAAATGGTTTTTCATTTATAACTTTCAACCGGTAAATGCTATTGAAAAGTAGTATGAAAAAAATTTGTAGATCAGGTAATTTTCTACAAAAAATATCACCGCTAATTTTTTCGTAAGACAGATGGTTCAGGAAATAGAGCTGTTTTAAAAATGGTAATTTGACGAAAATACCGGTTTTTCGGGTATAACTCCTTAACGGTAAATAATTTCGGAAAGTGTTTCAAGTAACGTTTGTAGACCATTTGATTTCTTACAAGAAAATAAAAAACAAAAAACTCTTATTCAAAAAATAGAATGATAATATTGTTGCCAAAATCAGTCTTCGATCATCGAACGTTGAAAAATGTGAAAATATTCGTAAAGTTTAGATTACATTATCTGAAATCTAAATTTTTTAACGCATTTTTCGATGCGCACAACATCCGTAATATCATTTTGAATATTTAAAAAAATTGTTAATAGATATATTGAGGACCTTTGGAACTTAATTCCAAGAAAAACCCATAATCGACAATCGTAGACAAACCTTATAATTACTGTAGTAAAACAGTGAAGCTCTTAACGCCTGTGTTAGGATCCATACGGATACTATAGACTGTTACTAAATTTTTGGATTCAATTACGGAGCTTCGATACATCCACCAATAAAATGCGTCTTTCAATCGTCTGCTTCGATATCTTCATCTATGGCCATTTTTGTACCCAATGCTGGCAAGATATTATAACTTTTTTTTGTGGTCGTAATTTCTCAATATTCCACGGGATTTTCTGTGATAAGTGTGAAAATTCAACGAACAAATAATTTCTAAAAGAATCTCATCGTCATTCTTAGTATATTCATTGCTTTTAAGGAAATATAAATATTTACATATTTATCTTCATTCAAAAGATAAACAAGAATTTAAATAAAATTGAGAAGTCATTTTAATTTTTGAATAGCGAAACATAAATGTATAGGTATAATATCTATGTATGTCGATGTAGGTATAAATGTATGTTTATATTGTTGATCCGATATAAGGAAGCAAACAAAAGTATAACCAAGGAGCCTTTTCCTTCCACCAAATTCAGTTTTTAAACTTAATCTGACTCTTCTTCTTTCTCATCGTCATCACCACGAGGTTTTTCTAAGGGTTTATGTTTCTTGTGTACATACACAGAGGTTAATAAATAAAAATGAGGTCTCCAGTTGCACAAATGGTACTAGAAAGAAAAAAGTTCAAGATATCCTGGAGCATCATAAAGCCAGCGGATATAAAAATTGCATTTTCAACGCCCTTCTATGTATGTGTGGGATGTTTTAAAATTAGGGTGACCATCCGAACTTCTTTATTTGTTAAACTAATTTGTCAATTCCTAAACCTTGTAACGGTGTCATTAAAGTATGATGAAATTTAACTATCAAAAATATGAATTGATATTTCAAAAATTACTTTTTTATGAAACTCCTCAAAACTAGATGCATTTAAAATTTTACCTTTTTAGGACCAATTTTTCAATACCTACTCAGTTAACTCACTTATCCTTCAGATAGATACAGATCAAATTTTATCTAAAATCTAAACGTGCAACATTTTCGTGTAGAAAATTTAAATTCTGTAGGTATTTTGCTTTCAGAAAAAGGGTCACCGTACATTCATACATACTCGTATATATCCCTCTGTCTACATCTTGGATACTGTTGCAAACGAAGATCCTTCTTTTTGGGTGGCAAAATATTTGTCAGTTCGAGGTGCAAGCGGAAGGGAAAAACACAAAAGCAACCATCACCGTGCTGCACAAGTGTGTCAGGTGATAATCTAAAAGTTCTGGTGCATAAAAATTACTATCCCAACGATGCGAGGATAATGGGGAATATTTCTATGAAAGGATAAAAGAAGCAGCAGAGGAACAAGAGATATAATATAGAGAAAAGTTGCAAGTTTGTCTACGCTGCGTTGTTGGCTACGCGATAAAGAGATTTTCATAAGTTTACTTTTCCGATGATGTTGCGCTTTTCTTTTTTTTTTATTTTTTTTGTGAGGAATATTCAATTTTTTTTTTTCATTCTATCGGTAAATGTATATGGTTGTAAAATTTAGTTGAGTTATAAAGTTTAAGTAGTTTTGCCGCAACATTAACATAATATCATGTTGCGTAAGTGTTTTAACCTTAAACAGTGAATAAATAAAAATGTTTTGTTTAAGATTATGGAAAATGTAGTTACACTTGGGAAACATAAAAAAACAGGAATACCTCTACCTATATTATGTATGTAAGTTTTATCAGTTGGAAGGGATGTAGGTATCTTATGTAGATGGGTCATGTCATGGAACTTTTAAATACCTACACTGAGAAAAATATTGAATATATTCATGTTTAAATCAAACTCAAACACATACGATTTGCATGGAACCTATTTCTATTTAAATTTAACAGAAACGTATTTATTCATTGTTGACAAGATTTAAACCTGTTGCTGTTTTAAATTAACTTTGCTTTCTATTTGAGATGAACATATTTCTCTTTGTTTCAATCAACTTTATTTAATGTTGTTTCAAATAGAATCATATTATTTTATTTTATACATTTCCGTGTTTGAATCAAAGATATTTTGTTCAATTATACCAGTATGCAGAGATACAAATATACTTACCCAAACTAATTTTATCAGACAGTACTCAATAAATCTGACCAGGACACACAAGAAAATTGTAAAAAAAATCTATGAAAATTTCAAATTCTTTAATTGAACATATGAAGAAAAAACACATTAAGTTTCAGTTTACTTTTTACAATAATTTATTACTGGTGATGTTTCATTTTTCATTACAAATTGTGTAGAAATTCCATAGGATTAAAAATGTATTTAATTTTGATTTGGATTAGAATTATACATAAATACATAAATCGTACCATAAAGCAATACTTAAAAATTAAATAATTTATAATAAATAACATTTAGTTGATTGTTGAAGTGAAATTTGTGGAGTACCAATATTAGAAATAAGTAAGCTTTTTTGCTAAAAGTTAAAGAAGAATTAGCTTTTGATGTTATACTTACTTTTCGTAAATGTTTGGTTTGATTAAAAGTATCCCCAATACAGATTTATAAAAATATCATGTTAAGTTGTTCCATTCCACATTTGTTTAAAAGACAATCCTTCCTTTTCTGGATATAAAATGGAGAGAACATGGTTTAGTTGTCATGTCAATATCTTTAAAAATGTTATAACTTACCAAAATCCACCTTTAAAGATTTATTCTTGAGGTATCATCTTCTTGAAACAAAAGATCTGCGAGTTATGTATATGACACATTCTTCCCCATCACTTCTAGATATCCGGTTAGCGGATACCTTTAATTCTTTACATGGGAGTATTCTTTAATATTCCTATGTTCCCATAGATTCTGTTGCACTCTGCACATTCCTTCACGGAGCAGATAGTGTAACATGAATACTTTTAAATAAATTGTAGGTTATTATGCTGACCAGCATTTTTGGTATAAGATACAAAGACCATGATGGTCATAGAGTAGAAATATATTTTAAGTTTGTTCCAGATAACTGCGAGAAGCAGACGTCGGGTTTATAATAATTGTAAATTAATTGTTTGTTTGTATTAAATAAAATTTTTTAAAAACGCTCAGCGAGTTCGTATTAATTTAAATGGCGCAGTCGGTAGGATTGTTGTAAAATAAACAATCCAGTGATACGTATCTACGACAGTAAAATAAAATAAAATATCGAAAAGATAAAAGTGACACTATAAACTAAATAGATCCACAGTGAAATATTTCTATTAAAAAATCGACAAAGATTAAGAAATAAAGAAGTGATCAAAATAGTTAACTAAAGTGCATATAAGTTAATGCAAACAAGAAGTAAAAAGCAAAATAAACTCTTCGACGAAAATAGGCACTTAATAGTCTATGAAATGGAGCAACTTCAGGAACAATTAAGATTGAGGGAGCAGCAGCTGGAGCAGTTGAACTCCGCATTCCAAAACCTGCAAACAAGGGAAGGTGCGAGAATGGAGAAGGAAAGAGTGCTGAGAGAAATCAAGCACATGAGTACGTTCACCGGGTCGGGTGACGTCACTATAAATAGTTTCATTAGAAACGTAGAATATTACATCGGTGAAGTGGACAATATCAGCCTAAAGAAATTTATGGTGAGAACCATCTATAACGAACGGATACAAGGACGAGCCAAGGAATTAGTAATTAATGTATCGAACCCGGAAAACTGGGAAGACATCAAGAGGCAACTAAAACTATACTACCGGCCGGAAATGGAACCAGCACAAGTATACCGGACAATCAACAATCTTAAGGTGAATACAGTGAGTGAGTTATTATCTGAAACGCAAAAAATTAAATACAAAAGTGACGAATTAAAAGAATATTATAAAGGCGATAGCGCCATAGACTTAAGTACTGTAGATGTGATGCTGGTTAATATGATCAAAGAGATGAGTCAGGGTGTTTTGTTAGACAAAATCTATGAAGAGAAAAATCTAGATAAAGTATTTGAAATAATGATAAGGAGAAGATACGAAGACAGCTGCATAAGGGATGAATTTAAGAAAAATAATAATGCCAATAAAATAAATAATAGACAAATTAAAAATCAGAACAACATAGGATTTGCTAGAAATCAAAATAATTATTACAATAACAGTCAACAAAATAATGGAAGTTCAGGAAATTTTAGGCAGTTTAATCAAAGCAATAATTATCCTAATAATAGAAATACTAGTAATTTTAACACCACAAACACTAGTAATAATACAAATAACAGAAATGCAAATAACTACAATAACTTTAATAGAAGAAATTCAGGTAATTTTAATGGTTATAGAAATTCAGGTATTTTTAATGGTTATAGAAATTCAGGTAATTTTAATGGTTATAGAAATTCAGGAAATTATTATGGCTCAAATAATAGCGGAAACTCAGGTCAAAATCGACCTCAAAATCAGAATTTACAAAGGTATGAAGAACCTATGTCTATAGGCAATATAGAGGCAAATAATTCACAAAATAACAATGAGATAAATAATGTCGAGTTTTTTATCAATTAGCCTCGGATGAATTACCTACGATAGAAATTACCATTGAAAACAAAAAATATTTAGCTTTAATAGATACGGGTTCTACCCTTAGTATTATGGACGATAGGATTGGTGTTTTTAAGAGGGTCAAAATAAAACCAATGCATTTTACAACCATAAATGGTAAAGATGCCATTGAGTACGAAGCACATACACCAGCACCTGACGAACTCAAGTTTCCTAAAGGAGCTTGTATAAGATGGAAAGTTAAAAACTTACCCAACAGACGCTACCAATTTATAATTGGTATAGACATACTAAACAAACTAAACACTCTTATCGACTTAGAATCAGGAACAATAGTTCTCAATGAACAACGAATAAAAATACTAGGGAAACCATATACATATGAAGAAATTTATACATTGGAAACAATAAACGATAGTGACATAATTAATCGACTTAAACTTGACTATTTGAATAAAGAAGAACATGTAGCTATAACCAAAATAATACAAAGATTTCAAAATTTATTTTTTAAGGAAGGAGATAAGCTAACGAGCACTCCAATAATTAAACATGAAATAAAGACAACTACAGATTGTCAAATCAATGCGAAATTATATAGGTATCCTCCTAAACATGAGGAAGAAGTGAGAAGGCAGATAGCTGAAATGGAAGAACAAGGAATTATCCGAAAAAGTAGATCTAAATACTCAAGTCCGTTAATAGTCGTTCCGAAAAAAAATGATAATTCGGGAGTTCAAAAATTTCGTATAGTTATAGACTATAGGAAATTAAATGAAATAACAATAGATGACAAGCAACCTCTTCCTAATATGGACGCCATATTAGACAAGATGGGTAGGTCAAACTATTTTACAACATTAGATTTAGCTAAAGGCTATTATCAAATTTTAGTAAAAGAGGAAGACATTCCAAAGACAGCCTTTGTAACACCCCAAGGTTTATATGAGTTTGTTAGAATGCCATTCGGCTTGAAGAATGCCCCAGCGACATTCCAAAGGCTAATGAATGAAATTCTAAGAGATTTCATAAACGTTTCATGTGTAGTATATCTAGACGATATACTGATTTTTAGTACATCACTTGAGGAACACATTCAAGCTATAACAGCAATATTTAAAGTATTAGAAGCTACGGAATTAAAAATTCAAATAGACAAATGCAGTTTTATGAGAAAAGAAACTCAATTCTTGGGTCATGTTCTTACAGAAGATGGTTTTAAACCAAGTCCTGATAAGATTAAAGTAATTGAAAACTTAGAATTACCTCAAACCCAAAAACAAATAAAAAGTTTCTTAGGTCTTAGTGGATTTTATAGAAAATTCATACAAGATTACGCAAAAATTGCGCAGCCTATGACAAAGTATCTTAAGAAAGATACTAAACTTAGGACTACCGATCCAAACTATATAGTTGCTTTTGAGAAACTTAAAAGCCTTATTTGTTCTCATCCTATTCTGAGATTTCCAGATTTTAAAAAACAGTTTCAATTAACAACGGACGCATCAAAATATGCGTTAGGGGCAGTTCTGTCGCAAGAAGGACACCCAGTGTGTTTTGCTTCTAGAACACTAAATAAGCATGAAATTAATTATTCCGCAACGGATAAGGAATTTTTGGCTATAATGTGGTCAGTCAGTTATTTTCGACCGTATCTGTACGGTAATAAATTTAAAATCTATACGGATCATCAGCCGATAAAATACTTACATGCTAAATACAAAGGAAAAGATATGTCAGCCAGACATCAAAGGTGGCTTCTAAAATTAGGAGAATATAATTTTGAAATTGAGTACTTAAAAGGTAAAGATAATAAGGTGGCCGATTTCTTAAGCAGAATTGAAGTTAACGAGGACATTAAGTCTGAGGAAGGAGGGAATAGTATGTGTAATAACTTTTCAAAAATAAACGAAGACGATGTTTCAGAAATAGGTTTATTATTTAATTTAGAAGATGATGAAAATGAAACCACTATGGCAACAATTCATTCCGCAGAAGAAGAATTGTTAGATCATATTCCAATTAAGGAAGAAATCGTGAACAAATATAAGACTCAAATAATTTTGACGAATAATAAAGTCCAAGAAATAGAAATAGTTCATGGTAAAAGAATAATATATATTGCAGAATACGATTTCCAAAATTTAAACGATATATTAAGAAGATTTATTAAAAAAGGATTGACAGGTATTTATTCAGAACTAAGCGATAGTAAGTATAATGTAGTACAAGAAAAATTAAGAGAATTATTCTCAAACGATAGTCAGATAAAATTTATAAAGTGTTCATACAGAGCAGAAGATATAAAAATAGAAACAGAAGCAATTAAACAAATTTCGATTTACCATGTCAAAGAAAGTTTACATTCAGGTATTCAAGAAACTTTCAATCAAATTAAAAACAAAATATACTATCCCAATTTACTAGAATTAATTCAGATTGTAATTAATCAATGTGAAGTTTGCCAACAAGTGAAATATGATCGCAGACCAATTAAGCCAAAACTTAATTTGACAGAAACACCATCGGAACTAAATGAATGTATTCACATTGATACATTCGTAATTTTAAAATGTAGTTTTTTAACAATAATTGACAAATTTTCCAAATTTGGATTTGCATATTTTCTATCAGATAGAAATCATATAACAATAGTAGAAGAACTAGAGAGTCATTTTGCTAAAGCAGGAAAACCTAAAAAGATAGTTGCAGACAATGAATTTAATTCAATTCACATAAAGGAATTTCTACAAAATGAAAATATTGATATCCATTTTACTAAACCCAATTCGCATACCGGAAATTCAGATGTTGAAAGATTTCATAGTACTTTGTTAGAGAAGTGTAGAATTTTAAAATTAAATACAGTAAACGTATCAGTTAAAAGAATAGTTCAACAGGCAGTTAGAAATTATAATGAGAGAATTCATTCAACTATTAAAACAGGTCCTTCTGATGTACAATTCCATAAAGTAGAATTTGATAAGATAAGAAACAATTTACAAACTATTAAGAGAAACAACATTACAAAAGCAAACAAAAGAAGAGAAAATTATGAAGAAACAAGATCCACAGGATTTATAAAAAATTATAAGGCAGTTAGGCATAAGCACCAGCCTAGATTTAGGAAGAGTAAACTTTCTAATATACATGTTACGAATATTAAAAGACAACCCAAATTTGCAGCTATTCATGACAATATTTCTATCTCTGATGCTAACACTAGCTGAAGGAAGACTGACAATCAATGAAATAAAGGAACAGAACGGTTTTACCGAAATAAAAATAAACAATGCAGACATAGTTACAAAAACAGACATCATTGTTCACGTAGTGAGCCCACAGGAAATCTTAAACATTTTAGACAACATTTCAACAAATATACAAGGACTGGACATAGAACACATGGAACTTATACGAACTGAACTTAAGCATTTAAAAAACAGAGTACAAACTTTATTACCAAAGGACAAAAGATATAAAAGAGGACTGGCTAATATCGTTGGCAGTGCATCTAAATGGTTGTTTGGAACCATGGATGAAGAGGACAGAATTAATATAGAAAAACATTTTACTGATATAGAAATAAATAATCATAATGCTATAGGTAATATTAATCAACAGGTAGTTATAAACGATCATTTTAATAGAACTTTTCAGCAATTAAAAACAGTTTTAGAAAAAGATAGAGTAGTCATATTAGGACAATTAAATAGTGTATCAAGTAATGTTATTAAGAGAAATTTATTTTATGACCAGTACTTTAAACTTCAAATTGTAAAAGAAAAAATTGATCATATTCAAAGTAATATAGCTTCGGCTAGATATGGGCACATAAATCCAAATATGTTAACTGATATTGAAATACAAAAATATGAAATTGATTTGAATAAAATGAAAAATATTAAAATGGGTGTAATTAAATTTAAAGAAAGTTTATTGTTATTTGCCATAAAAATTCCCAAAGACTTTGCACAAATTCAACTTAAAATTATTTTACCAATTCCAAATTTAAATAAAGAAGAAATTGATAGCCCAAAAGAAATCATATTTAAATATAATAATGTAACATATAAATATGAAGAAAACAAATATTTAAATGAACTACAAATAAGTAAACATTGTGTATACCAAGAAGATTGTAAACTCATAAAAAATAATAAAACCGATATCTTAACTATAGACGATGAAACCATTGTTATAAAAAATGCTAAAAATATCAATATAACACAAAATTGTGATGACAGAAATTTAAATGTAACAGGAAATCTGTTAATTAATTTTAATAATTGTGAATTAAGAATTTTAGACCATTACTGGACAAATATAAAAGAAATTTTTCAAGATCGATTCTACTATCCAATGAATAAAAGTTTTACCAATTTTAGCAGTAAAATTACTTTGGAAGAAATTAAATTTGAAAATGAAAATAATATTGAAAATATTCAAGAATTAAAGTATCATAAGAATATATCTTATGGAATTAACTTCACGTTAATTATTTTATTAATTGTTTTAATTATTTTCGGTTTTATGTTACAAAAGAAAATTAAAGTAAAAATAAATAATAAAATTCAGGAGAATTTTAAACTAAAGGGGGGAGAAGTTATGTATATGACACATTCTTCCCCATCACTTCTAGATATCCGGTTAGCGGATACCTTTAATTCTTTACATGGGAGTATTTTTTAATATTCCTATGTTCCCATAGATTCTGTTGCACTCTGCACATTCCTTCACGGAGCAGATAGTGTAACATGAATACTTTTAAATAAATTGTAGGTTATTATGCTGACCAGCATTTTTGGTATAAGATACAAAGACCATGATGGTCATAGAGTAGAAATATATTTTAAGTTTGTTCCAGATAACTGCGAGAAGCAGACGTCGGGTTTATAATAATTGTAAATTAATTGTTTGTTTGTATTAAATAAAATTTTTTAAAAACGCTCAGCGAGTTCGTATTAATTTAAATTGCGCAACCGACTAGTTTGTAATGACTTTCCAGACTAATTAAAACGCCAACAATTATGAAACAAGTACAGTTATGTTCTTTCTTCGTTTGAGTTCAATTCAAACTGATTTGAGCTTAAATTTAAGATTTCTGTTCAATTATTTTTCTTGTTAACACTTTCATATTTAACACAAACCTGCTCATGTTCATTTTAGGTTAAATACTTTCACATGAGAAAAATAATTTAACAGGCCTTTTAAAAATCAAAGTCAAACTAGTTTGAATCATATACAAAAGTTGTTTGAAGGTTGTGATGAAATATTCAAACATGAATAGTTTTGACTTAAACACACTTTACTTTAAAATAATTGTATTTTCGTATTTAAACAGATTATAATTAGGTTTAAACCGAATTCTATTTGTATTAGCTAAACATGTAATCAAACATGCATCCTTTTAAATAACTCATAGTTCAGTTTTCTCAGTGTACATAATTTTAGTTTTTAGGAATACTTATAGCTTCTCAAAAATACCCGTGTAGGTTACCATGGATGGACATTCAACGTTCGGTCGATAAATAGGAAAAACACAGACGAAAACTAGCTTTTATTAAACTGTGTATATTGTATAAGCAGAATGTTTAACTAGTATAGGGGTCAAGCAAAATACTTTAAAATCATAAAATAAATTTTTATTAACTTCCAGAACAACTCCCGAAATATTTTGAGCTTAGAAAGAAAATAAGTTCTATTTGAGTCATAAAGAAATATGAATTTATGAAAAATAAAATAATAGGTTGTTGTGGAGGTTTCTACTAGTGCGTTTATATGTTGGAGCTGTGATAAAGGATTCGAGCAGTGATGCAAGCAACGATAAAATCGAAGCTTGAGCTGCGCTCTAAATTAGCGTTTATATTGGAGCTTTGGCAAGCGCTGCTTTTTTAAAATAAAAATTAGTTTTGTATTAAAAATTATTGTATTTCATCATTAAATTTTCAGCATCTATCCTCGATAAGAGCTTTAAAAATATATTCGATGATTTTCTTTGCTAGGGTCACAGCTCCAGTTGTTTATCGAAACTCAAACATAAATAGTAAATACAAACTAATAACTACGAATATAATGGTTTTTCTCAAAATCTGCTGTTCTGAAAAAACAAAAATGTTATAATTTTTTTGTGTAAAATTACATAAAATGAGCTACAATTTTTTCCGATATATTTTTTATTTTAAAAATAAAAATTTTTCTTGATATTATTTACAATGAACACATTTGCAAATTATGAAATTACATCATTTATTTCAAACTTATTTTTCAGTTAATTTTATTCTCTAAAAATTACTCTTTCGTTATTTTAATACTCCTTCTAGGGTGGTTCAAAAAAACCACACATTTTTGTTACCTTCATCAATTATTGTGTTATTTGCACACAAATTAAACATCCTAGGTTTAATGTGAGAGGGTGCCCAAACGTCTTACTTTTCTTAAGTTTTGCTAGAAAATTCACTGTATACAGGGTGTCCCTAATTCGTGCTCTATATATTGGGGGTAGCACCTGGGATCATTCAAATTCAAATTCAAAAGTTTTTTGTGACCTTTAGTCCAAATGCGTTTCGCCCAGGTACAACAGTTGGGCTCATCAGTTAGATGTTGTTGTACCCTTCTAAGACGCATTATTTTCAATCGATGTTGTACCTGGGTGAAACGCATTTGGACTAAAGGTCATAAATACTTTTAATTTGAATTATATTCAATAGTCCAAATAACATAAACAAAAATAATTTTCTATTATTTGTGTTTTTCTTCTTATACCTGGGATCATTGTAGAAAAAAAAAATTTATAGGAGAAAATCCTAAACTCAGAGAAAAACCTCAGGCAAATAATTAACCTGGCCCTTGTTGAATTCACAAGGTGCACATAATCCCATACAAAGTTACTGACATTTCAGAAATTTACCTGATTTTAGTAACTTTTTATTCACTGTAAAATCAACCTGGTAGACTTTCTTGTCACATTCAGGTTGATTAAAGAAGATGACCTGTTATTTTAATACTTAATTCTTGTAAACAAGAAATTTTAACAAGAATATAGTATTAATTTTAACCGAGGTCGTGTTTTTCTAACACCACATATCAGGTTGAATTAACATTTAATGTGGTTATTTTTACCTGTTGTATTTTGCCTGACCTCATGTTAAAAAAGCACTCTGCCAGTTCATTCCAACGTGACACCAGTGCTGAAACGTACACACACAGACAATTTAAGTAAAACGATTTGGATTTAACCTGGCCTCCTGTTAAAGAAGCACTCTGCCAGTTAATTTAAACGTGACATTAGTGTTAAAACACACACACAAGTAGGGTTCCCAACCGTCCTTCTTTTGGGAGGACAGTCCTCCTTTTTGATAGTTTGTCCTGCCGTCCTTCCTTCACTAGCAAATGTCCTCCTTTTAAAAAGTAATGAACATTCATAATTCATAGCTGCACGCATAAACTTTCAATGAAATGACTGAACGCACTCTTTTCTGAAGTTATTGATTTCCAGCGTTTAAGTTTTAACGGAAAACAAGATGAGGTACAAGATGGGGTACAGTTTCAAAACTCTTCTATTCCATTTTTTTTTTTTTTTTTTTTTCAAAAATGAGTTAAGTATGAAAAAGTGTTGTTTAGATGGCACATTATCTACGTTCTTACCTAAAATTTATACAAACTAATAATTACCTCCTACATTTGAGTACCTGAAAATTTGTGTATATTTTTTCAAAAATAGAGTATTCCACTTGGCGTTTAATTTAAAACTTCTTTATGTACTGTTCAATTTACAGGTTGAATCAAAAGTCAAGTATTTCAAACCTGGATAAAGGTCGCTCCAAGCTTATATTTTAACAAACTAATTGCTGATATCAATTAAGCAGCTATCAACTATTTCTTCGTTTTTTCTAGTTCCAAAGAGTGGCAAAGAAGAGTTTTTAAAATATACCCCTAAAATATCAATGCCTGTACCCAGTACGTGTTAATGCCCAGCGTAATTTACAAGTGGAAAAAAAAAAAATTTCCAAAAAAAAACTGCGTGTTTCTTATACAAGACATACAACTAACGTTGCCAAAATTTTGCTCAAGCATGGTGATGGTTAGGCAGTTTATATTTCACAGCACTCATTAGTTTAACAACGTTATAATAGGTTTGTTCGATGTGAGCACTGGGGCGCACTGGGTCGCCCTGAACTCGCTCTAATGTGTTTTATGTGACACTTTTTTCACCCCTGTTTATTTGCACTGTGTTCGATGTGTGTTCGGGGCGAGCACTGAACTCGCTCTTACGCACCCCAGGTTTTTTCTCAGGGAAAGAAATCAGAACTGCGAAATTGATATCAGCTGTTTGTAAAAGTTGAATGTCCAAGGGAAAGAATTAACTTTGCGAATTCTTATGACGATATAAATAACAAATGTGAAATATTTTGTAAACTATTTTGTTACTATTTATTAATTTATATATTATCTACTAAATACAATGCTAAAGAAAATATATGGGTATCTAGTGCTTGCATAAAGATTTTGAAGCTGCACAAAATAATATCCAAGCACCTTAACATTTGTATCATACTAAAGTAGCACTGAGGTGTTCGATGTGAAATCAAAACCCGGGCAGTCCCCAGTTTTTTGACATTTGAATGACATTCCCCAGTGCGCCCTGGGGCAGGGAACAGCGAGCAAATCTAATGATAGAGCGGGAGTATCAAAAGGGGGGTTTACATGGACCAACATGCTCGACAACATGGGAGTTGTCGAACCATGCTTGATCATTTAAACGCGAAAACAACTGCTGGACCAATATGCTCGACGGAATTCAAAAAGTTTTGAAAACTTGCTGGCTCGTCCAACCAGCCAACTTGTGTAAACAGATGCTCGACAACATCGGTATTTGTTTTTGCATTATTTAGCCACAGTGACGGGAAAAAAAGGCAACAGTAACCAGGGTTGCCAGTTTGGGGGTTTTCTCTCCAGATTTAGGGGTTTTTTTCATCGTTGGGGGGAAATCTGGGGTGACGAAATGTCTGGGGGGATATCTGGGGGTATTATTTTTTAAGTTAAAAATTTAAAAATTGTACGACTGCTTAATTTTCTTCATTTAAAAAAATAACGTCGTATAGGAATTGAAACTGCTGATATTTAGATTTTTGTTATCCTGATAATATTTCAGGCCCTGTGTGCAAAAGTGTTATAACCCATATTTTGGAAAAATTGATAATTTTGTCTAGTTAAGTATCAAAAGTCATCAAAGCGAAAATACTATATTCTTAAACATCTAAGCTTTCCAAAAATGTGACTTATCCTTCTTGAATATCACATCAATTACTATGATCGATTCAAAATGAAAAATATTGGGTCGTATGCTAAAAGATGAGCAAGATCTCTGAGTCCGAGTTAACGAGCTTGAACTCACATGTGAGATCGATCGAGCAGAGCCGAACTCGGACTCGATTTTATATGCAAAAAAATGAGTTCGCTCTGAACAGCTCTAACTCGATGAATATGAGATCGATCTCAAAGCTCTTCGTCTTAAATAGTTGTGACTGTTATTTCTGTGCAGTGCGTAGAAGAAGAAAAAACATATATTTCTCTGAACGCGGAAACGAAAAATTGGTGTTTAAAATTCAGTTGGATTATGTTCGTAAGCTTTTGCGAGTACTAGGGGTTTAAGCAATGAAATGAGATGCTACATGTATGTTTATAAAAACCGATTTGGTGTATACACAAACGGAAAAAAAAAATATTGAAAAAGTGGTCAGTATGAAATTGCGATAATCAAAAAAATGAAGAAAACAAAATTTAAATACAAATTTTTAAGTGTATTTTGATATGAAACAGAAAACAACCTACTGCTTAATTTTTCTAGTTTTTACTTTTGTTTGCAAATAATTTTTTTGTGCAAGGCAAATATTTTCTATTTTTTATTTTCTTAAAGGTTTGAATTTCTTTTGAATTTAAATTTTTGCGTCAATTGAATGTATAAGTCATGTAACATGTTTTTTCAGCTTCACTTAACTTTATTTTGTGTTGGTGTACAATTTTCTTTTGCCTGAGATATCTGGCTTAAACTGAAGGAGATACTTTAGTCTTTGGTCACTAATATTTAAGCAAATAGTGACAAAATACAGTATTGAAGGGCGGTTCTAAAAACTGGAATATTCTAAAAGAATCTTAGAGGATTTTATGGATTTTCTTTCGCCGTTTAGAAAATCGCAAAAAAAAAACAACTTTTGTGATTGTCTCTTGGTTATTTGTTTACCTCTTTGCAAATATATATCGAATTATTACCTGATGGTGTTGCAGATTTTCATATTAATATACATTAAATACTCCTTTATGTTTTGATGTTAATTTATTGAACGGGCTTTCAATTTATTTTTACTCTTATTTTCTAACGGTAAAATGTGAAAACATAATCCTATACAATTTCAAAAGGCTTTTTTTAGAATAGCTACGTAGGAGGCACTCATTCGAGTTTGAGTTTTGTATGTTGTCATTATTTGCTGAAATATTAGTGATCAAATATAAAAAAAAAAAACAAGGAATAGAAAATTTGAGCAATAACGGTAACTACATACTTTAAAAAAATATTTGCCAACAATCCTCTGTACAGGAAACATGAAACCGCAAAATGATTTTTCTTTCATCGCAATACGGCCACCTACAACCAAAATACAGCTCTTCAAAAATCACTAAACAAAATTGAAAAATATCTTGTTCCCTTTTTTTGACAAGTGAGTAGGTAGATGCTTAGCATTCCAATTTCCAATCTCCAATTTTTATAAACTTAATTTGTAACAAAATTAAGCTGAAATTCTGGTATCTTGACCAGAGAATATGAAATAAAGAAGCCAATCCTTCGTACGTTTCACCCCCCAAAACCCATTTGTTTACATTGTTGTATTTGTAATTTAATTTCGTGTCGAAGAAATAGATGTGAATTGCAACAACAACAAGACCTGTGCTGAATGATGTGCTGAATGACTAGTTGATTCTATGTGAGCGTTTTGCACTGCTTTTCACTAATACTTTGCAAATCTTATACATCAGCTGTTCGCTTCCAGCTTGTAGCCAAATCAAATTGACAGCTGAGGATTGACTTCTTTATTTCATATTCTCTGATCTTGACGGTTGTATATGAGCTGAGTAAGAGAAAACCCATGCTCGATAATTTGTGAGATCGATCTCACGGAATCAACTGTTTTCTCACCTTTTTGCATAGCATACCGAGTTCTATCTCATAAGAGCTTTCAAAATGAGATCGAACTCATCACTGTGAGATTGAACTCACCACGTGAGATCTAACTCGGTCAGTAACTTTTTTTTTTGCATACGAAGCTAAGAAAGTTCTCAAAAAAGTGAGAAAACAGCTTGAACTCATCTTTTTGCATATGACCCATTGTCACATAATTATAATACGCCACTAAGTTTCTCACACATTTCATTTTAATTTCCAAAGAATTGTCTTCAACTATTCTTCGACAGACAAAACTCTCAAATTTCGTTCTAGAGAATTGTCTTCGCCAATTCTCTATCTTTAAAGATACACTTAGTGCACCTGCAAGAATGCAATTCTAAGAAATGCATTCAAATTATGTTTGTAGATACTATTTAAGCTCTAGACAATCTCATAAACAGTTCAGATTGTATAATTGTCTCACTTCGGTCGAACGCTGAAGTTCACCACCAAATAAAGAACATAAACACTTTAAATAAACGTGTTTTATTATTATGTGCTAGAAAAAGTGGGTTACACCACTTTTCCACTCACGACTCAATTGTGATTGAGGATGTTCCTGTGAGATAGGAAACGCTGAAAAATATCGCTAGTGAAAACGACTGCAAAAATGAAGATGAGCGTAAATATTATTCTTGATTTTTTTTAAATAAATTATTTTTATGTAGCTGGAAGCATATTTTCATATTTATTATTTTTGTTTTGTTTATTTCATTTGAAATATGTAATGAACTCATGTGTATTGAAAGAAAATATAATTTTGGAAGTTGGAAAAAAAAATCTAGGGGCTTTTTATTTCAAAATGTGGAAATCTAGGGGGTTTCTAAATTTTTCTGGGGGGAAAACTTTTTTTCATCTGGCAACACTGACAGTAACAAAGAATGAGTTCTGGAGACAGTCTTTCGGATTTTAAGAGACTTTACCAGAGGTTTGGAAAATAAAAAGCGAAGTTTATAAAAAAAAATTTTGCACGCCATACTGCGTGCATTTGTTCCGAAAAATGAAAAATAATTATGCTTGACAACATCAGTATCCATGTAAACGCAAAGTTGAGTGTACAGTTATTTTTTCCATCGAGCCATGTTGTCGAGCATGTTGGTCTATGTAAACCCCCTTAAAGTCAATTGAACAAGTAAATCGAAAAAATTTTTGTTTCAGTTTTTGGCAGTAAAAGTAAGAAATCGTGTTTATATTTTTTCAAGAACAAAATTTTTATTAATTATAGAAATAGGAAATGCCATGTTTTTTATTTATAATTTATTTGTGTATGCTTTACTGAACTGTTAAAATTATTATACAAGTACTTCTTTTTGTTTTTTTTTTTTTGTTAAAAAAAAAGTGTCCTCTTTCGGCTTCAATGAAAGTTGGGAACCCTACACACAAGCCATCCAACGAGTTTCAACTTAGGTATTGATATTTGGCACCAGTTTTTTGTGTAGTGAATTGGCCCAGTGGATGAGTGCTATCTCCGTGTGAAAGGTTCCCAGTTCAAAACTGAAGTATCACAGTTTATTTTTAAATTAAAATATATAAATAATACATTTCTATATGTACTTTCAGAATAATGCTTAACGAGTTGAGAGATAGGCAGCGCAAGAGACGGCTCTTGGACGTATAGATTCATGACTAATGCCAGATTTACACGATTGGAAAACTGCCAGTATAATGGCAAAAGCAAGAAAAAAAGAATGGACAAATTCATTCTTTTTTGTCATTATAGTGACAGCGTTCCAGTCGTTTAAATGCGGCATTAGATACAGGGTTGATATAACATTGAAGCCGGTTAAATTAACTATAAGTGTTCAGGTTAAACTAACCAGACTTTCATGTTAAATTTACAGGGCATTGAATATTGTGTCATGTTAAATTAACTATATTTGCAGGTAAAATTTACGGGATTACAGTGTTAAATTTATAAATCAGGTATCTGGTTAAACAGTTAACCTGATCTACCGAGTTGAAAAATAACAACCTGAAAATCAGTTATGATTGCCCAGAAATTGGTTGATAATACCTGCTTTTTTCTCTAAGTGCATCTCTACCATCTGAGGCAGGGGTGTTAGTTTCTAACAAAATGGAAAAAAAATATTAAAAATCAATGAAAGCACATACAATGATGTACCTACCTACTATATTTTTTTTTAAAGAAAAATTCTATTCGACGGTGCACGGTGGCCTTTCCCGTACTACCCTGCTGCCGAAAAACTTGGTTTATTAATGAGGAAATGTATCCAGTCACAAATCGTACAAAACATGTTGCCCATCGACAAAAGTAATTTTAATACATTTTTCCGATTGAACTTGGTACACCATGAAGTTGTTGCATGTTTTCCTCTTAAAAACATATTTGTTTATATATAAAAATTCTTTAAACATTCTTAAGGAAAAAATTTGGCACGCAAAACTAAAGGAGGTATTTATTTATGTGCATATAAAAAACAGATATTGAATAAAATTGTCAACCTATTTTTGAGATATATAGATTTTAAAGAAAATATTGATATGCAATATTATTAAATCTTAGTAAGTAAAAAATATGGTGGCGCAACCGCTCGTGGAGAACCAGGGCCTAGTGACTTACAACTCTCAGCCATTCCTGTGTGCGTGTTGTTGACAGAAATGGAGGGGACCTATAATTTGTTTGCCAAGTCCAAACGGCTAGATGAGAAGCACTAATTCACGACAAGTATACTATACATTATACAAGTATGCAGGATCTGTCGGAAAAAAAAAACATTTTTGTGTTTAGGTGGCAGCAAGTGGGAATCGAACATAGACCTTGAGCATGACAGTCCAACGCACTAACCACTATGCCACGAGGTACTACTTTAATCTGATTTACAATTTGTATATAAAAAAATAATCTATATCCGTTCAGCTGATAATTAGAAAATTCAAAATTAAAGAAAAAAAACATTCTATGAAAGTTATTTAGTTGCTAAATGTAATTTTTATAATTTAAATAAGTAGATCGCACTAATTTTAGCATACAGAAAAAAGTTTTATAAAAATCCTAGGAGTCATTTTTAAGACAACAAAATATTTTCCTTAACGCTTTTTAAAACATTTTAAAAAGGTACCGTTTAATTAAAATACCGAGTTTCCAAAGATTCGACCATGTTATTTTCAAAATAATTGATTTTCAAAAAAAAAAAACATTTGAAAATTTAATTTCAAAAATAATTTAATAATAATAATAAAATATTTCTTTTTTGAGATTCTTGGTATAGAAAAACTTCTTATACTTTTTTTTCAGAAACTTCTGTATAAGAAAGATTATTGAATTCAGGAAAACCATTTTGAAGAAAATAAAATAATTTTGTGGGAGGTACCTACTATTTTTTGAAAAATATTTCCTCATCCAAAGGTAGCCTTTAAGTTGTTGAGTCGTTGAATCGGCTAAAGTGATTTGTGATAGTTGATGACATTCACAACACAAAAGCAATTCTATTGTGATAGTTGACAGTCACAACTCAATAGACTTGCTATAATGTTGTGACTGTCATCAAATATCACAAATCACCTTAGCCGATTCTAGCCTGGATCTTGGGAATTCAGGTAGTCAGAATTTTGGGTTTTCGAGACTTTGGGTTTCCAGGATAATCGATTTCGGAATTCTGTCCGAATTCTTATGAGTTATGTAGCAGCATCACTCTTATCAAGCAAATACGAATCCACCAGCTCACACGAGTGGACAGGGCATACTAATTGCATTTCGATTGGTAATCCAGAAGATCTATTTCATATTTTGTGGAAACGCTTCTGGCTTCGATTATGAAATCAAATACAGAAGCATTTCCTGTTTTTTTTGTAAATAACAATTGTCATTTTGGCCCCAATAAAAAACTGGTAGAGTTGACCAAGCCCTTGTTTAAGTTAGGGAACAAAAGTGGAAGGGGACCTAGACCAAATTGAGGACCGTAAGTAAATCTAGCTTGAGCAAATAATTGGTCGAGGTTCTCAGGTTCATCCCAAACAAGAACACGGTCTAAAGTTATAAAGCATACAAGTGACCTTATCAGATAATCACATCCAAGCTTGTTAGTTGATGATCCCTATAATCGGATCAGATTAATTCCTTTGACCTGAAGTGCAGATAGTTTCTACGAAACTTATAAATCCAAAATCTACTACTTGTTATCACACATAGGGCAGCAAATTTTCGGTTTTCCAAAGTCAATTATTTTTTTTTTTTTCAAAATGTTATGTTTGCATTTTATTCAGAAAGATAATTTAAGACTAGTGTAAGAGTCTCCATCTCTTACGATATAAATATCGAAACATGAAAATATTCAATGTAAATAATAGACCTGGCAACCCATCATTTACAATTACATGCACTTGCATCGCCTCCGAATTAAAAGCTTTAATTCTTAACTGCTTAAACAGTATACATAATTATGTATTAAATGATTTGTCTCTCAAAATAACAGAACGATCGAACGATGCCCAAACTGTTCTTATATAAATTCAATTTGCTGTTGCCTTATACAGTTTCTCATTATTGCGTTATGTAAAAGCTCTTTTTAAGATTTTTATGTTCTGTTAAATTTAAGTCAGTCACAATAAAGCAGTCGAATGAAATGTACATAGTTCGTTTTTATTTTATTGGCTTGTTTTAACTTTTCTTCGCTTTCGCTCGATGATAAACTTTCTTTTTGCATGATCCTTATTTTGCATGTGATTTAATTATTTTTAAAAATTATTAAACTGAACATCTTACAATTTATCAGAAGTGGAATAAAGTTCTCACATCGTATATTGCATGTTTAACGATTGATTACGCTTTAATTTTATTGAAATTTTGCTCGTAAAATTGTGTGATGGATGCAAATGCACGTGCTTTAAGTTTTTTGCAAAGAGCTACAGTGCAAAAACTTAAAGAAAAACTAGCCGAGATAAATTTGGCTACATATGGTACAAAAAACGCTCTTAAGGCTCGCTTGAATGAAGCCATCGAAACGCTTGAGCCTGACGTTATTGAACATTTGTTTCTTGCTGTTGGGGAGGAAGTTGAGACAAGTGGTGATGACGAATTGGAAGACGACGATCATGGTGTTTCACAGCGTCTAGAGAGACTCCGTGAATTGGTAAGCAAGAAGGAAGAAATCATTGCACTAAAGAAGCGACTGGCTGAACTTAACACAAACAGCTCTGTTCATGAGGTTCGCAATGCTAGTGCTCACTCGTCACGTGACATCGAGGACTCCTTACCAGTTTTTAGTGGCGATGATAATTATCCTATCAAGAAGTGGATTGAAAACGTTGAGGATGCGATGGTCACTTATAATCTCAACGAGTCAGAGTCTTTTATATATTTTAAAAGACACCTAAAAGGTACTGCTGGGTTATTTTTGAGGTCCCGCTTGTTTCGATCATGGAAGGAGCTAAGAGAAGCTCTTATGTGTGAATTTCATCATCACATAACTGCAACAGACGTCCATAACACGTTGCGAAACCGTAAGAAACGTAAAGACGAAAACTACCAACAATACGTTTTGGCTATGCAGGAGATAGCGTCTTCGGCAGAAATTGAGGAACAGGACGTAATTGCGTATATCATCAAAGGAATCCCAGATTACTTGTTTAATAAGCAGCTCATGCTTTCAGCAAATACTATCCCGGATCTCAAAACCATATTACGAAAGTATGAAAAAATGAGATCTGAGCTTCAACCATCGACGTCTGGCTACAACCGACCTGCTCAACACTCGAAACCCTTGCCACGTGTCGAAGCCAAGGTCAGATGCTATAACTGCAACGAATCTGGCCATATGTCGAATAACTGTCTAAAACCACGGCGAGAAAAGGGTTCTTGTTACCGTTGCGGCAAAAAGGGACATGTCGTTACCAGTTGTCCACAAGCATCGTCGGTTCTCATCGTTCAAAATGAAGATTTGCCAAAAGAAACTCAAATGGCAGCACTGATGTCCGATTTCCATGGAATTTTGAAGTACGAGTTTGCGCCCGTGAATGGTGAAGCTGAAAAATTTGGTGTCTGCATGCACGTGATGACTGTCATAGACACTGGGAGCCCAATAAGTTTCATCCAACACCAATATGTGCCACCATTTCTGATGACGTCGCTGGAACCATCCCATTGCAATTTCGTTGGCATCAATAACTCCAAGTTGGTTATTTTAGGTAGTTTGGTATGTAATGTAAAATTTTGTGAAGGTTATGTTAATTTATGTCTATATGTAGTCAGAGACAAAACAATGAACAATCCAATCATATTAGGTAGAGATTTTTTACGTAAAACAAATGTTAAGTTGATGATTGAAGATTCAAATATTAAGTTTATTGAAAACGAAAGAGTTGATGTAAAAGATTATGAAAATGTTAAAAGTTTCGAATATGTTGAAAATTTTAAAAATATTGAAAACTTTGATTATGTTAAAGATTCTAATGATAAAAATATTGACAATTTTAATCATGCTTCAAATTTTGAAGACTCAGATTTTGAAAGAGAGATTTTAAAGATTGATACATGCATTGACCGCGACGTAAATATTTCTTTAAAAATTAATGAGAATTTAAATTACAATGATAAAATCAAATTGAATCATTTAGTTTTCGGGAGTATTTTGACTAACGTGAAGTATTTGGATAACGGTTATGAAATGAAAATAGTTTTGACTAACCCGAACGGTTTTTTCAGTTGCGCACCTAGACGTCTCCCATATGCTCACAAAATAGAATTGCAAAAAGTTTTAGATGAATTGCTTAAAAATAACATCATTCGCGAAAGTAATTCACCTTTTGCTTCTCCGATAGTTTTGACTAGGAAGAAGACAGGCGAAGTTCGATTATGTGTAGATTACCGCCATTTAAACAAAATTACAGCCAAGGATAATTTTCCATTGCCCTTGATTGAAGATCACCTTGACAGATTAAGAAATAAAAAATACTTTTCTTTGCTCGATCTTAAAAGCGGTTTTCACCATGTAAAAATGGCCGAAGATTCGATAAAATTAGCATCTTTCGTAACGCCTATGGGGCAATTTGAATATCTTCGTATGCCATTCGGGCTTAAGAACGCTCCCGCCGTGTTTCAGCGCTATATAAACAAAATTTTTAAAGATCTTATTAACGCCGGAAAACTTTTAGTTTACATCGATGATTTGTTAATCGCTACGGAGACAAAAGAAGAGCATTTTTTGATTTTAAAGCAGGTTTTGGATCTTGTTTCTGAAAATAGTTTGCAGCTTAGACTTGACAAGTGTCTATTTATGTACGATAAAATTAAGTATTTGGGGTATGAGGTTTCTGCGAATGGAATAGGTCCAAATTATGACGGCTTGAAAGCTGTATCCGATTTTCCTATACCCACAAATGAGAAAAAATTACACTCGTTCTTGGGCTTATGCTCTTACTTTCGGAAATTTATTCAAGATTTTTCATTGTTGGCAAAACCACTTTACGACTTGTTAAAAAAAGATGCAAAGTTCTTGTTTGGAGAGAAGCAATTAGAAGCTTTTAAAACATTAAAGCAAAAACTTCTTGACGCTCCACTTTTGAGCATTTACAATCCCACTGCCGATACAGAGCTTCACTGCGACGCCAGCAGCTTGGGCTTTGGTGCTGTATTGCTACAGCGTCAAGACGACAAGAAACTGCATCCTATTTTCTTTTTCTCTAAGCGTTCCACAGATCAAGAATCGAGATACCATTCTTATGAAATGGAAACTTTAGCAATGATTTATGCACTACGAAGATTTCGAGTTTATCTTACAGGCATCCGGTTTAAAATAGTCACCGACTGTAGGTCACTGACCCAAACCTTAAATAAAAAGACCTTAAATCCAAGAATCTCTCGTTGGGCTTTGGAGCTCCAGGATTTTGATTATGTCATCGAACACCGAGACGGTAAGAGGATGGGTCATGTTGACGCTTTAAGTCGGTGTCACAATATTCTAATAGTCGAGTCTGAAAGTTTTGAGCACGCGCTGGCCGCGTCGCAGCAAAAAGATCCAGTCATAAGCAAATTAGTTGAGATGCTTGAGAAAAGGGAAAGCCGCAGCTACGAACTAATAAATGGGCTTGTTTATCGCAAGATAAACAAAAAAGTTTTCTTTTATGTTCCGGCTATGATGGAAAGAAATGTTATTCAGACACATCATGAAAACTTATGTCATCTTGGTACAGAAAAATGTTTAAATTTTTTAAGGAAAACATATTGGTTTCCTAATATGAAAACCAAAATTAAACATTACATAAGCAGTTGCTTTAAATGTCTGCATTTCTCTCCACCTAGCGGAAAAAAAGAAGCGGTATTATTACATAATATCCCTAAAGGAGATAAACTTTTCGAAACTCTCCACATTGACCATTATGGTCCCTTGCCACCCTCTACTACGAATAGCAAAAGGCATATACTTGTTATAGTTGATGGATTTTCGAAATATACCAAACCTTATGCAGTAAAAAGTACAACGACAAAAGAAGCGATTCAATGCCTTGAATCTTATTTTTCTTTTTACAGCAAACCATTTCGCATCGTGTCAGATAGGGGCAGTTGTTTCACCTCAGGTGACTTTTCGGCTTTTTGCGAAAAATATAGCATTCAGCACATTAAGGTGGCTACTAGTTCACCTCAATCGAACGGCCAGGTTGAACGGGTAAACAGATGCCTTACCCCTATGCTGTCAAAAGAAAGTGAGACCGAATCAGGTAGTTGGATGAAATGTCTGCAAAAAGTTGAGTTTGCTCTTAACAACACCCAAAACAAGAGCACAGGTGTTTCTCCAAGTATGCTGCTTTTCGGAGTTTGTCAAAAAGGTGAAATTACGGATAATCTTAAAGAATACTTAGATGAAAATATATTAGAGCAAGAACCTCGAAATTTAAAAGAGCTTAGAAAAATTGCAAATGAAAACACCGTTAAAAGTCAAAACCGAAATAAAACGTATTTTGATAAACGCCACAAAAATCCTTTGCAGTATAAAATAGGCGATTATGTCTTAATTAAGAACGTTGTCAATATTCCTGGAATAAACAAAAAATTTATGGCCAAATATAAAGGCCCTTATGAGGTTATAAAAATCTTACCTAATGACCGTTATGTTATAAAAGACTTAGAGAATGTTCAAATCTATCGCGTTCCGTATGAAGGAGTATGTTGCCCTGAAAACATGAAGCCTTATGTTCAAGCATAAGTCTATCGTTTTGCATGTATCAATATTTAATTTATTTTAATTTTAACTTTAACTGTTTAAAAGAAAAAAATCGTTCAAAATTAAGTTTTTTATTTTGTTTACTATTATAATTATTTTAATGTAATTTTGGTTAACTGAAAAAAATTTGCTGTTGTTTTTATTCTCGTAACAAACAAATAAGAAAATGCATGAAATAAATGAAATCAAAACATCTGTATAATGTACTCGATACATTTTATCTCAATTCAAAAGATATAAAAAAAAAAAAAATATTTTGTAATATCGTTGTTAAATGTATTTTAAATCATATCTATACAAGTAATTGTAAATGTAAATGCATGTAATCGTAAATCGAGGACGATTTATAGTCAGGATGATCGAGTTGTAAGAGTCTCCATCTCTTACGATATAAATATCGAAACATGAAAATATTCAATGTAAATAATAGACCTGGCAACCCATCATTTACAATTACATGCACTTGCATCGCCTCCGAATTAAAAGCTTTAATTCTTAACTGCTTAAACAGTATACATAATTATGTATTAAATGATTTGTCTCTCAAAATAACAGAACGATCGAACGATGCCCAAACTGTTCTTATATAAATTCAATTTGCTGTTGCCTTATACAGTTTCTCATTATTGCGTTATGTAAAAGCTCTTTTTAAGATTTTTATGTTCTGTTAAATTTAAGTCAGTCACAATAAAGCAGTCGAATGAAATGTACATAGTTCGTTTTTATTTTATTGGCTTGTTTTAACTTTTCTTCGCTTTCGCTCGATGATAAACTTTCTTTTTGCATGATCCTTATTTTGCATGTGATTTAATTATTTTTAAAAATTATTAAACTGAACATCTTACACTAGATTTCTGGTTTTAAAAAAAGCTATTATGTAGTTTAAGGCTGTGGAAGAGTTGCCGTTGCTCTCAATTACTTTTTTCTATTTAACGTCATTTTTATGTATATAAAGTAAGCAGGACAATTTTGGAAATTCATATTAAAAACTATCCTATAATTAGTTGCTACTTAATTGCGAATTAGTTACGCAAAAAAAAAATCAATTGCTTTTTTGGTTTAAGAAAAAATGGGTGTCCTGCTAACTTCATATGAACCTAGCAGGACAACTTTCTCAAAAATAAAGATAATCGAGCTAAAAAAAAGTTTATTATTGAGAACTAATTAATTGCGAATTAGTTACGCAAACAAAAATTTTATTGCATTTTTGGTTTGCGAAAAAATGGGTGTCCTGCTAACTTCATATGAACTTGGTTTGGTTTTCGCAAACCAAAAATGCAATAAATTTTTTTCTTGCGTTACTAATTCGCAATTAATTAGTTCTCAACAATCAAGTTTTTGTTAGCTCGATTATCTCCTTTTTTGAGAAGTTGTCCTGCTAAGTTCATATGAAGTTAGCAGCACACCCATTTTTTCGCAAACCAAAAATGCAATTAAATTTTTTTTTGCGTAACTAATTTGCAATTAAGTAGCAACTAATTATAGGATAGTTTTTAACATGAATTTACAAAAATGTCCTGCTAACTTTATATACATTCATTTTTTTCAATATTCTACAAAAACCTCTTCCTATACGATTTTTTTTGTTCCAGCTCAGCTTAAACGCTCTTACCTTTGTCGCATCTTCTCGATATAACACACTGTTTAGACACACACATAATCCTAAAATATTTATTTGAAATACTGATAGATACTTCGGGTTGGGGTCGAAATTCTGGCGGGGTCAAAATTCTGCTTTTCAAAATTCTGCTTTCAAAATTCTACTTTTCAAAATTCTGCTTTTCAAAATTCTGATTTCCAAAATTCTGTTTTACAAAATTCTGCCAATACCAAACCTTCTTTTTATTATTGGCAGAATGTAGTAAAGCAATTTTCTCATACTTTTATCATCATAAAACAGGGAAAATTTCTTGTATTTTGTTTTAAGACTACTCTTTTGTCTAAGACAATAATTGTAGATATGAGCATAGTTTACAGTTCTGGGCGCAAAAAAAAATTTACAGATTTCACTCCTTGAGTAACGATGGGGACATTGAAAATGCCTTGCTAATGCTAGATAAATCCTTAATCTTTATAATTTATACAATCTTTTTTCTCTTTTAAATTTTATCTTTACCAATTTATACATACATATCAATTTAGTTCATCTTTTTTATGAAGACCAATCCAAACATTATATTGAACTAAGAAAACTAAAAATTTGTTAAACAAACTTTATTCGCACTTCCATCTTTACTTGCGCTTAGTTACACCAAATTGTTTTTTTTTTCTTCAGCTTTAAAAATAATTAAGGAAGGATAATTTTTAAGCCGTTAATACAACAAAAATCGGAGCTCTTAATTGCTTAATACATACATTTAATTTTCCCTCCGTTTTATCTTCAACCAAATTTTGATTCTTCCCTAAGCGCAATGTTAGCATATGTATAACTACTTTTTTTTCCTATTTCGTCCTGTATTCGTTTTTCGTTTTCCAAAATCACGTTTTTTGTAACACTAAATAAAATTATATTTTCCAAAAAACAAATATTTAATGTTGGTAGTTGTTACCTCTCCCCAAAATTTGTCTTCTCTTATTCCCACTGTAGTTTTTTTTATTTTGTTTCATTTTCAAATATACAAAAGAGGTGTTTTCTTTTTGTTATTTTATTGACCCACATAAATTATTTTCCCGCTTGTCTTCTAATCTTATATTTTTCATTTACTTCGTGCGGTACCTTACTTTTTTCTTTTTGATTTAGCTTTGTGGTAGCACCAAACAAAAATTAAAAATTTCTACACCTATTGCTTGTTTATTTCGGTCTGTATTTGAATAGATTTTTCCTAACTCGTGTAACTGTTTAATTGTGGTAGGCAACGCTAACTTATATTTGATTTTCCCTCAAATATATGCCTACAAACGAATTTTCAACGCTGCTGTTTGGTACGTGTCAGAAAAATTCTATTTTTCTTATGCCCTTTGTAGTTTTTTTTTTAAATTTTGGGGTTTATTACGAGTCTTTTCGAAAAAATTCGGCAAGACAAAAGTCAACCAAAAATTCTTGATGGACTTAAAATTTCTATCAAATAGGAAAATATTTAGGTACTAATACAAATTAGCAATAACGATAAATCGACTTTTAGTCTAATCAACCAGTCTGTTTTGAAGAGACTCTTGCAATACGGTCCTTTATTGCATTTTCAAAAAGAGGCTGGTTGTGACCCACACTAGTAACTTCCAATTTGTGGTGCCCCGGAAGCGGGTTGGCTACGAAATCTCGCAAATCAAAATCTCGCATTCGAAATCTCGCATAACGAAATCTCGCAATTACAAAATCTCGCTTTTCATAATCCCGCAATTACAAAATCCCGCTTTTCATAATCTCGCAATAACGAAATCCCGCAAACTAAAATCTCGCATATCAAAATCTCGCAAAATTGAATTGACTTGCAACAAATAAATTTTTTTAATCAAAATCTCGCAAATTAAAATCTCGCGCGAGATTTAAATTTGCAAGATTTTGATTAAAAAAATGTATTTGTTGCAATGCAATTCACTTTTGCGAGATATCCTACCTACTGCAAAATATATAATCCAGTGTCTGGGTACTTTAAGACCACACTGTTATTTATTAATTTGAACTTTTGGTTTTCAATATTATTGCTTTCAAAAGAACAAGAAGGAGAGAGAACATAGAGATGGTACATCCAGTTGTAAAGTGTCATGTGCAAATCGCATTGGCCTTGAACAAGAAAATACTTTTAGTTCCATTATGAACGCGTAAATGACTATAGAGGTTATTAACAGTAATAAAGAATGTACACATTTTTTTTATTTACAGGTACAGTTATTAGTTGGAAGGAAAATTATCCAAAGTGCTCTTGGGTAGGTATATTCTCAAAAAAAAAATTCTAAAAGTCGTGTGTGATTCGTTGCTGTGAAATTTGAAGTTGCGAGATTTTGATTTGCGAGATTTTAAATTGCGTGATTTTGGTTGAAATTTGCGAGATTTTTAGGTTCAAACTGTAAATGCGAGATTGTGAAAAGCGAGATTTTGTAATTGCGAGATTATGAAAAACAAGATTTTTAATTTGCGAGATTTCGTTATTCGAGATTTTTAAAAAAATGCGAGATTTCGTTATTCGAGATTTTGGTTTGCGGGATATCGTAGCGCTCCCCCCGGAAGCTAGAGGTCCAATGTTATTTTTTTGTATTCAACAATTTTTGGTATAGTTTTTGTATTTTTTTTTTTGCATTAAAAAAAAAAACAGTTTGTTGAATTATTATACAAAACCTACCGATTGTCAATTATAATCTAGTACATACATATATAGAAGCCCGAAACCAATATGATTATTTGTTCCTAACATATTCGAGACTAAAAACAATTCAACATTTTTTGGTAAGGTTTTTTGTAGTTTTTTTGCTTAAAAAACTGGTTATGGGATATTTTTACAAATCCTTATTTATAGAAAAAAAATACCCAAAAGCTAATATCATTGTTTGTTCTCAAGATATTTGGGACGAACAAAAATTTTCTACAATTTTGTTAAGTTTCTTGTAGTTTTTTCGATAAAAATAATTATTTGTTGAATATTTTTACAAATTTTATCAATCATTTATTATAAACTCATTTAAAGAATAAAATTAGCCTGAAGTCAATATCATTGTTTGTTCTCAAAATATTTGAGATGAAAAAATATTTTCCACAATTTTTGGTGAAGTACCTATCTTGTAGTTCTTTTTCACTTAAAAAAAAAACTTTTTGTTGAATTTTTTTATAAATCCTATCAATTATCAATTCTAAGCTAGTGTGTGGACTTAAATTAACCCGATGTCATGTCATTATCTGTTCTCAAGATTTTTGAGGCAAAAACCAATTTTTTAATAATTAGTGTGTAGAATTGCTTGCAGTTTTTCGCTTAAAAAAAACTATTAATTCAATATTTTTTAAAATTTTATCAATTTGTATATATAAACTAGCGTATAAAATAAAATAACCTCGAAGCCAATATCATTGTTTGCTGTCAAGATATTCGAGCCAAACAACTTTTTTCAACAATTTTCATCTACATTTTTTTATTAAAAAAAGAACTATAAGTTGATATACTTCTATATTTTAATCAATTCCTTATTACGTCAATTTGCGTAGAATAAAATTAACCTGAAGTCGATTTGTTCTCGAGATATCTGAGGCTAAGGAAATTTGAACTGCTTCTTGAATTTATTGAAAGGTCCTTTCTGCTTGTAATGAAACTACTGTGTATACAATAAAATCCATCCGAAGTCGATATCTTAATTCGTCCTTGAGATACGGTGAACAAAAAAAGCGAAGGAACGTACGAACACACACAGACATCTCTCTACAAAAATGGAATCCGATTCTAGGGAGCGAAACGTGAAGATATGTTAAAATTTTTATTTTGACAAATCGGACCATTTACAATAACTTCCAATGGGAAGTTAAAAAATTATAACTTTTTTATGTTTTAGTTTTGTGATTTTATTGACCTATATTTGTATTCCCACTTGTAGGTATTCTTATTTCATATTTTTCATTTTCTTCGTTAATCCATCTAATCATAGCTAAACAAAACACAACAGTAAAATAATAAACAAACAAAAAACCCCCAACAAATATCCTAACGAACCTACCTGAAAACTAAACATCCCACATGCATTCTATCCTACTTACCTTTCACGCACATCGCATTCTATACTATTAATAAAAAAAATATTTACCGGCAAGCAGCGCAAACAAACCTCCCAACTCCAAGGCATCTTTGCAACTGAAGACAAGACAGACTGAACACCAGTGCTGCCATATTGCTCACAATGAATTATCATACAATTCGCTGATTTCTATCATACCAGAGTAAAAATTATCATACGCAAAATAAAACAAACAAAATTAAATAATTCCAAAATTTCCCTAAAAAAAGAAAAACAAATGTATAAATATATACAAAATTCATTATAAGCTTTATGAACATTTATTATTATTTTTTTTTAAGAAACACACATTTTTTGATTAAAAATAAATATACTGATCATAAAAAATAAATAGACATTTTAGTTATTTTATACGTATGTATGTATAAAACACAAGTACAGTAGACGCTCGATATAGTGAAGAAATAAAAACCAGGCTTGTTCACTGTTTCGAGATTGTTCAAGAAGCTAAATATATCCCGAGGGAGGTCTTCTCACCTACGCAGTAACATTTTTGCCGCTTCGCTAGCACAAACAGCACAAGAATGACAAATGCACTTTGAATCATAAATTCCCGGACCGCTTTCTTCAAATCTCGATCTGACCGAGTTTTTATCACTCATCATGGTATTACAACCATCAGACCCAAATCCATCAACGTTCTCAAAAGATACTTCACATATTTTAAAAGCATTTTCAACTGCTTCGAAAATAACTTTTGCAGACGCCGCGCCGTTTTCATATCACCTTGGAACAAATCGACCAGGTCAAAAAACGAGCTTACAATTTTAGATCGATTTCTATCAAAGTATCTAACAATGATACACGTTGCTTTGTTGGAACTTACGTCCGTCCGAGATATAAACACGATTCCTCACAAAAATTCCTCACTTTTCCCCTTAAAAACTGAGACTGAAATTTTTTGGATTCGCTTGCTTAATTATATTCTGTCGCAGTAAATTACATAAGAAGAAAAGAAAAAGGTAGTTGTTTTGACTTCTATTTGAGGAATCTTGTTTATATTTTACTCTCCGGCTCTGTCAAAGAACGGGGAAAAATTACTGAGCGCTCAAGAAATATAAACTGGCTAATTATACTAAATTTCGTATTCTTGAGTTTTTCAACTAACTCTTCTTTCTGGCAACAGCCTAAATAAAAATCTTAATATACCCATTTGGCATAATAAAGAGCCCTTTGTGGTTGTACACTTTTACAGTATGCAGTAAATTACATTTAGGTATAAGAAACAATTTGAAGCGAATGTTTTAGTTCGAGTTTTATATGGTTGACTTTAAAAAATCATAACTCCGTTTTTACTCATCCGATCTTCATGATTAAGATCTTTAAATAAAGCCAACATGACACGCTACACAGTATAACAAAATCATAGACAAGGGGCAAACGATTTCACACAAGGGGTGAATAAGCCCCCCTCCAATTCGATTTGCAGCATTTTAAATTCAAAAGTTGATGAAAAAATTCACAATTTGAATTGATTTTTAGCTCAAATTGAAGCCCATTTAATTATTTTGAAATGGTAGAGCAAAGTTATAATCGAAAACCAGGCCTTAAAGGTTAAAAAAGCCAATAACTGAAAAAACCGCGAAAATTTATCGGTTTTTTGCGTATTTAACAAAGTTGCGCTCGGCGCTCGAGGTCAAAAACTTGGATTATTGCTAAAGCCAACATCATAAACAACTCATCTAAAAATCAGAACCACCGGATCTTAGGCAGAGCCCTCCCACCCCGAAGAAAAGGATACTAGACTGAAAAAAGTGAAGTTGATCATGTTAATTTCAGTATTCTCAAAAACTAGAAGTCATTTTAGCATTTGGTTTTCAGTTTTTAACTAAAAGTTAATAAAAGCATTGAAAATCAAAAACAAAAATAGTACTTAATACCATAAAATAAAAAAAAAAATAGATAAACAAAAACAAAATCGTCTTTTTCTTAAAATTTTGAGTTTGAAAGTAAATTTTTCAAAAACTATCAACTAAAAAATGTTTATTTAAAAATAAAATTAAAGAATCGATTTCTGGCTTTAAGATGAGCAATGTATTTTTGTCCAGATATTACCATTGTTTTTTTAAAGTTATTTTTCTATTTGAAGTCAACTTTTCTTAAAATTGCCCCTCCCGCCTAAACGGGGGGATATATACCCCCATCCGGTACTATTGTTTTCTTCTTTTGGCCCAATCTACACGTATTGCTTTGATGCAGCATATGTCAAAGACCATGTTTTTGTTATTATTCTGTTTTATATACTACTTGTTGTTTTAAATTTTGTATTTCTATATTTTGAAAAGCCGTCCCTTGGAAACTGTTATGTTCACAGAACCGGCTTTGGACTCAAATTGAAGCAAATTTAGTAAGGTTGAAATCGTAGAGCAATGTTTTATTCGGAAGTTAAGGCGTAATGGTTAAATGGCCAATAAGTGAAAAAACCGCGAAAAATTAATGGTTTTTAGGATTTTTACCAATGTTGCGTTCGGCGCTCGAGGTAGAAAAAACGGATTTATTATTAGGCCAACATCATAAACAACTCAGCCAAAAATCAGAACTACCGGGCCTGACGCAAGGTCTAATGTATACCTACAGTTACTGGACTATAATTGTGCGATTGAAAATTTTATTTGCACACAAAATTCTTTGAGTGTTTTGTCAATGATTCGTATAGCATTTGAGTTTCAAATTCATTGAAAACATAGTAAATAATCCATAGTAAATAATTTTTCCTGATCGCTTTAATCTTCTGCATAGGCTAGGCTGCGGCAAATGGCACATTTATTTAAACAATGCCATACAAAAAATGTAACAAAAAATAATGTCTTGTTGAAAAGAGTTCAATGAACAACGAAAAAGAGTACACGAGTTAAAAAGCACCAAAAATGGAGTAGAAGGCTGACACCTGACACTACAGCTGCATTCAGAAGAAGTTTAAGAAAAAGAGCAGATTTATATATGTTAAACTTGATTTGTTTTAAATTTGAATAGCGAAATTTTGTATTTTAGTCAATTATCACAATTATTATCATACATTTTGCGTATGATAATGAATTTCAATCATACATCATACAGGACCACAAATTATGCTACATGTAGCATAATTATTCTACGGTTAGCAGCACTGCTGAACACTGAACACTGAAATGAACAGTCTCTTATAATAAACTACTAGACAGATATCAGGGATGAAATCGTGTTTCAGCAATGTATCAAAATATAAAAGGAAAGTGTATCGAATTGTACTTTTTGATTTGATTTGATAATATTTTGTCCACATTTGCTGTTGTATGAACGTATGTAATATTTCTATATCCAATTAATTAAAAAACAACTTAGCTGTTTATGTTAATTAACATATAAGGTACATACATACTTACATATGCGAAACTTTTATAACAAAACTGTAGGAATTTGTTGCAATACCCTTCGATTTTGCGAGATTTAAATTTTATAAATTTAATGTTTTCGATTTTTAATTGCGAGATTGTTGAAACCGGTATTTTGTAGATGCCATTTTCTCGAACAAACTGTATTAATCATTTTTATTTCTTCTGTTATATCGATGTCAGCCTCGGTTCACAGTATACATTTTGTGAGGTCAGATGATTTTCTTTTTAATTTACTTTATCTTTTTCGTTGAATGCAAAAGTGGAGTACTTTAGCAAAGTGGAGTGTATCGAAAAAAGTACAATCTTATCGACTTTTGCAACCCTGGCAGAGATAGAAATAAATCTTGAATGAACTATGGCACTATATTTTTGTGCTCTGTTTATTTGGGCTGTTTGTCCGCACAAAAACTTGCAAATCGACGACGATGAATTTTAGGAATATTGATTAAAGATTTAGTACCACTTTTTAATTAATTGTATTTTCGATTTGTGAAGCTTATATAGAACGTACAGCAACGTATGATATATCAAAATAATTGTCAATTATTCAAGCTGCTAATAAAACAAAAACTAATTGTCTAGGTGCACAGATTAAAGAGTTAGTAAGTGATATGTAAATGAACAGAAATATGTTATTATCTCGGCTTAGGTACGATTAAAAAAATCAAATTTTACATGTTATATGTGAATCTATATAATCTATCTCCGGTATGAATTTGAGATTTTTAAATGCAACCATTTAAAAGATAAAAAATAATAACTGCGAAAAATCGATCAACAAAAATTATATAAAATATATAAAATATAAAAAAATACTAGGTATCAAAATTTCCTGAAACGAAACAATTTGTTATTTATTATCTTTCTTAAACTATACAATTTAGTACAATCAGCCTTAACTCTGATGTGTAGCATTTGTGAGCCATCTTTTTTAGAACTTTGAACTTACAACCAATAATATCTCACTTTGTAGATTTTTTGGAATTGCAAAATATATGTACAAAATTGTTATATTAAACTTAACCATCGATAAACAAAAAAAAATATTACTCTGGCACTTCTCATTTGTTTTCTTTTTTTGTTCGACCATTTCACATAAAACCATATTTTAAAAAACGTCATATTGCACCTCTACATTATTTTCCTATCATAAACATTTTCAAAAAATTTCCAACGCTTAGATTTAGTTTTAGAAGCACAATGCACTGCTGAGTGCTGACTGCACTAGCTCTTGCATTTTATAATTATAGTAATATGTATAGTTAAAACTTATATTGTTCATTTTAGAAACACCAACCAAAAATTCAACCGTACCCTCCCTATCCGCCTGCAATCATCTTCTATACATATTTGTTAATTCCAAAATGAATGGTAACACCACCAAAAATTCGATCTTATCCCCCATATACGCCAGCGTTCATCTCATATTACCATTGTTCAATTTATTCATTTTAGTAACACCACCAAAAATTCGATCTTATCCCCCTTATACGCCATCGTTCATCTCATATACACACTTGTTCACTTTATTCATTTTAGTAACACCATAATTTACTCAAAACGACCCTATAAACATTTTCAATGTTAAAAAGCTTTGTAAACAATATGTCTGTTCGCGTACCTCCCAAAACTACGGATTTCTACGAATTCAGCCCAAAGTTCTGTCAAAGCTCTAGACGAGAAATGTTTGCCTTGGCCTTAGCCAAGGATTGAGTCATTAACTTAGACTTAATTAATAAGCAATAGGCCTAACAATGGAAAACAATTATTTTTGGATGCAAAAATCATTTGCATGCCAAAACTGCGTTAAGGTGAATATATTTTTGAAGTGTAAACCAACCATAAAAAAAACTTATTATTCACCACACTATTTTTCGCACGCAAAACAACGGTTTTATTTTGCATGAAACTGGTAACCAACAACCAATATAATTTTGTGTTTCACCTGAATCAAAACTAGGCTTTACTCAACTTTTGCACTTACAGCTTCATTAATGCGTTAAAGTACAAAATAAAGTGAAATAAAGTTGTGCGTGAATAGTTCGTTGTAGAAAAATATGAACATTGCCCTAAATTGTCTAACAATAAAGTTGAAAAATCACTTTTTTCTTTTCTGTTTTTGAGAAAAACCAAAATGAGCAGAATTTTATTGCTTAAAATTTTATAATACAGAATTTTGAAAAACAGAATTTTGAAAAGCAGTATTTCGAAAAACAGAACTTAAAAAAAGCAGAATTTTGAAAAATAGAATTTTCGTGCAAAAAACAGAATTTTGAAAAGCAGAATTTTGAAACCAGAATTTTGACCCGCTCCCAAATATGTCATATGATTTATAGAGTATGCTAATGCACATTGCACAATACACAATGATGACAAAAATAGTTGAAATTTACGAAATTAAAACTTGAAGAACACATGGGTGTCATAAAGGCTCATAGAGAAATTCTTACACTTTAAAGATCTTTCAAAATTCAATAAACCAAAATAGGTACCTATAAGCGAAAGAATCTATTTTTATATGACAATGATTTGTATGTATTAGCAAAGCAAATCCCGTTTTATTTTTGTGTTGGTTTTCGAAATTAATCTAATAATGAAAGGACATCAAAACAATAAAGCTGCACCCTCTATAAAACAGAAGAGATAGAAAAATAAAAGAATAATAAAGACACAGTCGACTCAGCTTAACTGGATAACCACAATTGCAGAAAATTTATTTCAGTATAATTCATTTGTTTATTTTTTTGATAGTTTTTTAATGGATTACTGCCAGAATACTGCCAGTTTGTCAGTAATGTGGATAAACAGCTTATGAATTCTTGAGTTGCTGTTGAATCAACAGTCATCAATTTTGTTTTCATAAAGGATTAGAACAACACAAACCAAATCCGATAGCCTTGGCTAAGTACCTGAACGCACCCAATGAAAAGAAATCATGAAATGTCAAATTCAAGAGTATTCGTTTCAAGAGCAGTACCTCGTGTCATAATGGTTAGTGCGTTGGACTATCGTGCCAAAGGGATGGGTTCGATTCCCAGCTGCTGCCACCTAAAAACAGCAATGTTTTTTCCGAGGTACTGGCTCTTGCGAGGAACTGGCAAATCCTCCAAGAGTATACTTGTCATGTGTGAGTGCTTCTCATCGAGCGGTTCGGACTCGGCAAAAAATTGTAGGTCCCCTCTATTCCTGCCAACAACACACACACAGGAATGTTTGAGAGTTGTAGGTTACTAGGCCCTGGTTCTCCACGATCCCTGGTTTGCCACCAAATTTATTTAGGTATTTATTTATTCGTTTCAAAGCTGCTTGGAGCGCGTTCAATAGAAGTTTCAGTTTCACTGAGTTAAATGACTGCAAAGCATTTGTAAGAGTTGAATATTTATCTTAGTTAAAAAAATACTCAAAAATAGCTATTTCAGCTTGTTTCAGATAACTGATGTCTTACTTTTTCAGTTAAGTGAAGTTTAGTTAAGCGAATTCGACTGTAAATAAAAATGATACAAGAAAATGGAACTATGCCAGACGACATGAATACGTTGCTGTTGCATTCCAATTATCCTCTATTTGATCGCATATAAAACGAACACACAAAAACACACACACACACAATGCATACATTGACACATTTCACTGTAAGTCTCACACGTTCTCTTTCTGAGCTGAGCTATATAAATTCTCCCCGCAAATTCTATGCAACTCCTCCGTGCTACAAAATGCTACGCAAACACGAAGAACATTTCATGGGTGTCCTGAATCCTGAATCCTGTCGTCCTGGTTTGCTCTCCTTTTATGTAGGACTTTTTCGATACATTTACTTTTCGCAACACAATTTATCTTGTGTTTCGTTTTTTTTCTTTCCATTTTTATTTAGTTTTGTTTGGTATTTCTTATGCGCTGTCGTTAGCTCGTTAAACTCTGACATAAAAAAAAAGCACAGCAACAGCAACATACGACAACGGTAACGACGATAAAGACGACACAGTGACAAGGACTTTAACCTTCAACTTTTAACGTTCGTTGTATAAGGATGCGCATCATCGGGCCCTCTATTGGGTGGTTCTTATTCAAATATAAAATGAGTGAGGTAACTAACTATCTCTCTATTGTGAAGCGAAATGAATTTACGTGGCTGGCAATAACGCAGGGTGCCCTCTTGTGGCGGTTTCCTTTTTTTTGTTGTTGTATTTGTGTTTCCTTTTTTTTTTGTGTGTGAACCATGTTGTAGGTACTTGAAGCGGATGCTGTGCTCCTACTCTCTAAACACGACCGCAAACGCAAAATCAACTTCAGTCAATTTCCTGGGGAAATATTTGCAAATTTTCTGGATTGTTAAGCCTCAGTGGGCTTTCTATAGAATTTTGTTGTATTTTTTTTTTTGTTGTTTAGTTTATGAGTAGGTTAGGTAGGTACATATACAAATATACATGTGTGGATTTTGCTTGATGTACCCATAGCTATTTTTTTCTTTAGCTAGATATATGATAAATTTGGCAAGGAAATTACTTCGCTGTTTTTATCATGTCACGGGACACTGGGACTGGGACGACTCACGTTGGTATGCAATTTGATGGAAAATGTTTTTGCACAAAGTATTGAACAGAATAAGCAATTACTTCCATTTAGAAAGGCTGAGTGAACTAACAACATGTGTGTTGGGTTCTTACCTATAGATATAGCTACCTGAAAGGTTGCTAGTTCAATCCCTTGCCAATATACAAACATGGTTGGTAGGAGAGAAAGTGAATTAGGTAAATGAAGAACTGGAAGGTCTTCCTAATTTCATACATATTTCTTAATAAATCCTAAAGGATCTAGGAAATGTTTTAAGGAATATTTTTAGGTTGTTTTCTCAGGAAGATGGAGCACCTACTTGGAAAATTGGTAGGTACAGTTATGTTTTGCTTAAAACCCTCATACGAGTAGGTATAGTAACAAACTTTGAAAAATAATAATACAAAAAATTTTGTTATGGATTTTGTTTATTACAAACAAGAAGTGAAAAAGTTTTAGTGAACTTTTGCACCTGCTGTGATATTTATTAGTTCTTAGACAGACATCACAGTGCAGATCTGTATTTTATGAACAAATTTGAAAGAAAACCATGTGCATAATATATAAGCAAACAAAAATAAAAAAAAGTTGGAGCTTGATGGCATGCTCATAAGCTTGTAAGAAAAAAATCAGCAACATTGAACCATGTAATGATTCAATTCAATTTAAATTGAGGCAAAAATGGACTGAATACCTCAACAAAAACTACATATCATAATTTAATATAAATATTAAATAACCAAAGAAAGGATTTTGTTGACAAACAAAATAAAAAAATGCGCAAAATAAAATTTTTAAAAAGGAAAAAAAAAGCATTTTTAAATAAGGAGAGTAAATACTTGTAACATAACTTAACGTTTAATTGTAATATCTTTGTACCAACAACATTTTAATGTTCTCAGGAAATAGCCTTCTTCTGTCGTCTCTTAAAAGCACTTCAAGGAGGAGCTCTTTAACTAGGCAGAAACGAGTGGTATTGGAACCCATTTGCTATATCAATTAACTTCAACATTTTCGGAAAGTTTGGAATTAACGTCGCCATTTTTTTTGGAGCTGAACAGTTTTAAGAGTCCCGTGAAGTTAGCCAAAAATATTTGTTTAAAATTGAATAAAAAATTAAAGTTCCCGGTAGCAAACAAAGAGCTCTAGAGTTCCTCATACTTTTTTTCAATAGTTCTGGCGAATGGAGTGTTAAAATTAAAAAAAAAAGTTTTTTTGCTAACTTCACGCAACGAGGACTTTTTTGAGAAAAAGAGTTCTGAGAAGGTTTTTCACCTTGAAATCAAGAGTTCTAGAGAGTTCCTGGTGGGTTTTAGAAAGAGTTCTACAAAATTGGAAAAAAAAATAGGGCAATTTAAGGTGCCTATTGACTTTTCAAAATCCAAAAAAATTGAGTTCTGATCAGAGATGCCGATAGCAAACAAAGAGTTCTGAACATTTTCCTAACAACTTTTTTTTAAAGCTAATTTTTCAAAAATTATTCGCAAATTTAGGTGCCTATTGACTATTGGAACCATAAATTTTCAAAATCCAAAAAAAATTAAAAAAAGGAGTTCTGATTAGAGTTCCCTAAAGCAAACAAAGAGATCTGAACATTTTTCTAGTTACTTTTTTTATTTTTTTGGATTTTGAAAATTTTTGGTTCTAACTTAGTAAATGGGCACCTAAATTAAGGAATAACTTTTGAAGAATAAGTTTAAGAAAAAAAGTTATAAGGTTCAGACCTCTTCATTTGCTACCGGGAACTCTAATTGTGGTATTCAATTTTAAACAATTTATTTGCTAGCTTCACGGGACTAGTTTTAAGTCCCGTTTTTGGCTCTTTCACTTATTAAAAATTTTCGTTTGTTTAAAGTCATCTAGATTTTTGGCAAAAGTTGCAGTCTGTCAAAAAAAGAGAAAAAAATCAAACTGCGCAAAAAGTGTGTCACGGTTTGGTGGCAACTTTCAGAAACTTTATTTTGTATGTATCTGATATCTGACCTTAATACGTCAACCTGCTATTAGACAGACAAAAATATGTTTGCCCAGTGAAATTTTCAAAGGCAGAATTGGTAAGGAAGGGTTAATGTTTTCTTTTCTCCTGAGGCTCTCTTCTGATTTTTGAAATATGGAACAAAAAGTTGGCAAATATTGTAAATCATGTTATAAACTATCACTTTGATTTCAAATGCTCTTCCCTTACATACATGCGTATATACTCGTATAGATATTAAAATTAAGCAAAACCCTCTTTGCCAAATCTTTATGAAGGCATAAAGTATTAATCTAGCTTACGACAAATTACGAATAAGCTTAAAATGATAAAAACAAATTCTATGAAGTAAGTAGTGCATTTTAATTGCAAATTTTAGATGGCGCTTAACAACTACGAAAGGCGAAATTTACAAAATGTATTTATTACGTGTCAAAATGTTCTTAGAAATGGCGCTGAACTTAAAATATATATAAGATTCGTTGCGTTAAACTGAACGTTGTCGTAGTTTTTTGCAACAAATAAAAGTTTCTTTGTTTTAATTTAAATGGGACATTGTGGCGTATACGTAATATTACTCAAAATAACAAAAAAAAATAATAATATCAAAATTTTGAAAAAAAAAATTTTTGGACTTTAGAATGTCAGCAACTTCACGAAGAATTTGGACAGTGTAAGCATTTTGGATGGCGCTCCCTTGTGTTATTGGGCACCAGGATGTGATCTGTTATTATTTACATACATCGATAGATATGATATAGATATGAAAATGAGAGTTTCATTTCATTTATTCGCTGTTTATAAAATCTTTGACATTAGATCGTTAAAAGCTGCAAGAGTATAAAAGACTGTTTTAATTATGTAAAATATTTAAATTTTATTCGAAAATTAATAAATCAAAGAAACAGAAAGAGTTCTATCAATTTTTCAAAAACAGAGTTCTATTCATTTTTCAAATGCAGAAGCAAAACATCATGAAAACTACATGCACATACTTTCTTCTTGTACTAAGGGGCAAAGATCTCCTTTAATTATTGAATAATGGTTTCCAAGCATTGGTGCTGTTTTGTTTGTTCTTGCTACAGTTTCTCGTAAGGAACAATCATATTGGTTGAGAAACATCATGATTTGCATTCGGTGTAGAGAACACTTCAGTTTTTTTTTTTTTTAATAAGATGCAATGTTTAGTTTTTGTACTCCATCGGTTAACAGTCCTACATTTTCTGATAGTCCCGAAATGTTCCTTTTGCACCCACAACCAGATAAGTTGCGTGCTTGGTTCATAATTTACCCGACAAGTACAAAATGCGCAACGCCCACGAACCAAAGAATCATAGTTTTTCAGATATCGCGGTGCACTTCCGACCAGAGACTCATTGCAATTCCAAAATTAGTAAACTACGCATGCTTTGAACGAAAAATCTATAGCTATTCTAACCATATTAATTGACGAGAAGTTACAATTATTTAAACTTGAAAATCTCCCACTAGACACCATTTACGATTTAAATGCGTTTTTCTTAAATTTGTTTCTATAAAAACTTGCATTTCTTAAAAAAAATTAAAAATCCAAGCAACTTAAACTAAAAGAGCAAGTACGTAAGACCAGTTCTTGCATCCTAGAACAATGGGAGGTGCTCCATATATATTTATTTATAAGCATTTTGAGAAAGTGGGTGGGTGTCACACCTTCCAAATGCAAAGTCTCAAACTGTTTTTTTTCTTCTTTGTACATAATATGTATCAAAATACACTAAAATAAATAAATTTGGTGGCGCATGCGCAACAGCTCGTGGAGAGCCAGGGCCTAGTGGCTAACAAATCTCAGCAATTCCTATGTGCGTGTTGTTGACAGGGATGGAATGGACCTAAAATGTTTTACCGAGTCCGAACGGTTAGATGAGAAGCACTTATTGATGATAAGGTATACTCTTGGAAGATTTGTCAGTTCCTCGCAAGAGGCATAGTGCCTCGGGAAAATCGTTTCTGTTTTTAGATGACAGCGGCTAGAAATCGAACCCAGACCTTTGCCATGAGAGTTCATTGCACTAACCAATATCCAACGAGGTACTATTATATTTACCGCTGTTTCAAGTTTCTAGGGTATCGTGAACTGCTCCTTAATGCTGATGATCTATTGTTTCGGTCAAAATAATAGCAGTACAAGTAAAAGAATTACATAACTTCGGTTTTGTAAATTTTATATTGCGTTGATAGCAAAAAACTGTTACATTTTGACATAATAACAACATTTCCTAAATGATCGGGTACACATACATTTTTTGTTGCAACGGTAATATGACAAATAATTAACCATTATTAATCAAAGCTACGAATTCTTCCGGTAAAAATAATAGCAGTACAACGGCTTATGTGAAGAAATTATTATTTTCCTCTCTTATTTTATTTCTAAAATTGAACACTTTAAAAAACATTGGTGTTTGTTTATCGATTACACATTCATAGTTTTTATTGAAAAATTGGTCATATTTTTTGCCAGCAATGGGAAGAGGCAAACACTGCATACCGGAATAGCATGCCCTAATTAGAGTATATAACATTATAGACAGAGTGATTATACAAATTTATTAGTGGAAATAATAAAGGATGCATCCTGTAGTATAAGACTAGTAGCAGATGCATGCAATTAATTAACAAATTAAAAAATATACATATGTAGAACAATCGACAATTGTGTGGTGAATCATTATGATTAAATATATTTAATTTATTTGTTGTTGACATTTATTCTTTTAATTATCTTGTACTAAAAATGAATAACCTTTAAGTATCTTTGAGGACAAATATAATATAAAACAATATGCTAATTACATAGATTTTGTATTGTTTATGAAATTCTATATTATTGTTGAAAAATTTTCTGTTTAACAATATTTTTTAAGTATATTTGCTTCTTTTATTTTTAAAAGCATTAATTTTGTATTAGATTTGTATATTAAGTAGATTTATTAATTTCACAAAGATGAAGATCAAACAGCCATAATTTTATTATTTTATTAAAAACAAATGGTGAACGGATGCTACGAATCTCAAGAGGTAACTTGTTAAAAATTCTGGGTGCTACTGAGGAGTAAAAGTTTAGAAAGCAACGATTGTTGTGAGGTGGTACTTGAGCATGGAAACTTTTACCACCAAAGTTGATAAAACGAAACGTCCGGCATTCCAAAATCAGCCAGCTTCTTAAATTAAAGGCATATTTTGTGTTGATGACAGCAATGAAAAGGTTCGTAGACGTTTACGAGAACACATTCCTAGAAAGGTACCATTTCTGACAAAAAAATCAAAGTCGCTCATTTAAGGGAAATTTGCCAAAATTTTATACCATCTGAAAAATTTCTAGATCTTGATGAAAGGTCAACTATTTTCAGTAATTGGTCAGCCATAGATTTTTTTCTATGAATTTTTGAAGTTCGTTTCAAGGTCACAAAAAAAACTTTTGCCCCTCATTTGGGTCATTTGAAAAAACAAAGTATGCAATATTTGGAAAGCCTCTTCACGGTTGTTAAAGGTCAGCTATTTTCAGTAATTGGTCAGCCATACATTTTTTTTTATGAATATTTAATGAATTTAAAAAAAAAATTCAAGGTCAAAACGATTTTTGGCACTTCATTTTAGGGAAATTGGCCAAAAATGTGTACCATCTGAAAGATCTCTAGATCTATATAAAAGGTCAGCTTGTTTCAGTAATTGGTCAGTTATAGATACTTTTAAACGATTTTTTAAAGTATTTTTTTTTTTTCAAGGTCACGAACCGTTCATGACCTAGAACAAAAAACTTACTAACTGACCAATTACTGAAACTAGCTGACCTTTTATACAGATCTTAGGGCCCTTCAGGTGGTATTAAATTTTTGTAAATTTCCCATAAATGAGGTGCCAAAAAAAACCGCGTGTGACCTTGAACAATATGTAATTTAAAAATTCATTAAAAAAAACTATGGCTGACCAATTACTAAAACTAGCTGACCTTTTATATTGATCTAGAGATCTTTCAGATGGTACACTTGTTTGCAAATTTCCCTTAAATGAGGTGCCTAAAATCGTGCGTGACCTTGAGCGACCTTGAGAAAGTTTAAGCCTTGATTAAAAGTTATCTAGGGCTGACCAATTTCTGGGACCAGTTGACCTTTTCCGACCAATTACTGACCATTAGATGGGATATTTTTTTATCAAATTTCCCTCATATGAGGTGCCAAAGGTCAAGAGCCGAAATATTTTGTGGTAGAAATGGACCTCGTCAATATGGAAGAAGGCCACCAAACACAGAATAAAATCCACGTTTCAAGGTAAAACCTTTATATACGAAAGAGCCAGCAGAATGGTGTGGGCATGTTTTTCCGTCTATGGTGTTTTTCTAATACACCGAATTGAAGGCTTCATGGATTAGCAATCATGGACTAGCAAATCTGTGTTAAGATCATGCAGGAAGTAATGATAAAAATAATTATTAGGTGGTGCAACAGCTCGGGGAGAACCAGGGCCTAGGAATTTATAACTCTCAACCATTCCTGTGTGCGTGTTGTTGGCAGGAATGGATGGGACCTACAGTTTTTTGCCAAGTCGTAACGGTTAGATGAGACGCACTTTTCATGACAAAGATACTCTTTTAGGATTTGTCAGTTCCTCGCAAGAGGCAGTACTTCGAAAAAAAAATATTTTTTAATTTTTTTTAGGTGGTAGCGGAATTAATGCTACCATATGCTGAAGATGAAATGCCACTGAAATGGGTCTTTCAATGAGACAATAACCCAAATCCTTCTAGTAAACTTGCGAAGCGATGATTTCAAGCAAAGAGAGCTGATGTGATGGACTGGCCCGCACAGTCTCCGGACTTAAATCCCAGTGAGAACTTGTTGTGCTATGAAAAAAAATGTGTTGCAAGCTGCCAGACAGCTAACAATAAAGCCCTTTCGGAAGCTGTAGACTATTCATGGAGTTCTATAAGCGTAGAAAAGAGTGAAAACCTAATAAACTCGATGCAAAGCCACCGCCGCGCCGTAGCCGAATAAAATTAGACTAACATTTAGTGGAAATGGGTTCAAAAGTCTAAAAACTACACACAAATTTCTGACATTTCCCAAAACCCCAACAATCTTAGCATTTTTACCAGCTCTCCGAGTTAAGCCTGCACGTTCTCATATTATTTTAGGTCTTATTTTTTTTAAATAAAATGAATATCGCTCAAAAATTTGTTTATAACTGTTAAACTGTTAAATAAAAGGTTATTTGAAGATAGTCCTCTTCTTATTCTCCAAAAACATATTATAAGAATTATTTGCAAAAAAAATCGTCTTCATAATAGTTTCATTTTATTTCAGGAATTAAAAGTTCTTCCTCTAAGACATTTGAACTACTTCAAAGTTTTAAAGGTATTTTTTATAAGAAGTGGATATCTTTCAGTGCGAAGTAATCCTCGACATAATTTACGAGTGAATACCATGAATCTAGTTAACATCCCTTCTTATAATAAAATCCATTTCCGAAGATTCTTTACTGTAGTTGCTCCCTCAGTTTTTAATAAATTGCCTATCTCCATTAGAAGTGTAAGTTTACTGTCCACTTTCCTACAATATGTTAAATCATGGCTTTTTGAATACGACCACATTCAAATTGAAAACTTATTGTCTTTAAATGTTTAAAAAAAAAAAAAAAAAAAAAATTACATTCTTTCTTCTCACCTTGCACACAACTATGTTGATTTATTTTATTTTGATGAGCATTCGCCACTAGCTTTAGCTTTCAGCTATGCTATAGAGTGTCTCTTAATTTGTTTTGGTTACGGTTACATACATAATTGTTTTCAGATGAATACCTACTATTTTTAAAGTTTTTTTGTAGTTTTTGTATAATATATTATTATATTGAAATACTATTTTATATTTTTTATTGAGTAAGTACTAAAATCACTTAAATTTCAATTATTTTCTTGCCTTCTTTTTAAAAAATTATTTTTCTTTTGATAAACTCTCTGGTTTTTTATTTTACCTTAGTACCATTTGTAATATTTCCATTATGTTAAATTCTTTTTGGTCTTCTAAACTTTATTTATAAACTGAATTATTGTACCTATCAAAATGAATTAATAAATACAATACAATACAAAAAAAAAAAAAAAAATTGTTCTTTTTTCCTACTTCATTCCATCACTGCAGTATTTTCTTTAAATTTTTACTTTCATAGGTATCCAAGTTTGGCTTGGAGCCACTTTATAGGAAGAAAAAAAAAAAACTATAGTAATTTGCATATTTCACATTCCCAGAAATTTATTAACATGGAAAAATTGAAAGGTAAATCAAATATTTCGAAACGTTTTTTTTTAAACTTGAACAGAACCTTCAATCCTCCTTTTCTATGAGAAACCATTTAGCTGAGTCCCATTACTTTGAACTAAGGTCTTCTTCATAACACAAAATGTTCATCTAAAAATCAGTAAGAACCTTAAAAGCCCTTAATATGCATTGAATCGATTTACTTTACTAAAGTTAAAAGCCCTTAAATGTCTAAGACATTGTCAACAAATATGTACACATACATACCTCTATCTATTATGTGAAAAATGTCCATTTCTATATGACTAACGAACACATATATGTACATACGATTATGACCATCACATACTAAAACTAAAACAAAAGCTTCTCCTTTCAAATCCGAAAATTACATCCAAGTTCATCGCATCATTGAAAATGCATTGTTTTCGAATAGAATATCACTAGATTTTCATGGCCTGGTAAGCATCAATAATGACATCAAGGACATGTAGGCTTAATCCTTAGTCGATGTCAGAATTTGAAAAGAGGCTACACACAAGTCAATTAGAAAAGAAAGATACTTTACCGACACATATACACAAACACAAACACAAACAAGAATAGGTAGAAACATACGAGCAGAGTCTGGATGATGGGCTTGGCTTGGGTTGGGTTGAAAAAGTAAAAACTAGAAATAATCATTTTGAAAGACAATAGACATCAGATAGAAGAGATGTCCTTGTTTGATCATCATCCATTGTCCTTTCAACTGACTTGATAGTAAAAATTCATCTAGCGAACTATTTATCGTCAGAATGGCATTTCATTTTGTTTGAACCAATCCGACCGATGATGCTGCTGACTTAGATGAGCATTGAGCAACCGACACGAAAGTATTCGAATACGTTCACGTTTATCCCCCAAGCTCTGCTACAATTTTCTATTTATGCACCAATGAACTGTAATCAATTTCGTTTCTCTTCTGCTCGTCCTCGTGCTGGCTTTGGCTCCAGTGAGCAAAGGAGCACACACACACATGCAAATGAAATGAAACAGAATTGTTTTTTTCTTTTTTTTTTTAAAGAAATTTTATCTGTTTCGGTAGAGATCGAGGTCGGGTATGGAAACGATGAGTGTCAGGGTCGGAGTTGTGAGGACCAAAATATTAGTGACTCATTAGTTCATTATTATAATATGCAAGGGGTTATATGTTGTACATTAGAATGAGGTCATGTGACTTTTTTCCAACGAAGTAATAACTTCAAGTATTTGCATATATTTAACCTGCAAGATTGACAATTTAGAGAAATCAATTGAAGTCAAATCCGGGGAGGCCCCTCTTTTCAAGAATTGGGCTTCTCAAAGTGAGCGTATTCAAATTGGTACATACGACAAAATGAATTTTGTTTAGGAATCCGTTCCATGGAACCACAAGGGATACGAGGGCACCGGCGGAATCTAAAGATCGTATAGGGCCAAATGGACATCCACTGTCTAGTATAAGTTTAGAAAAGTGCTTTGGTATCTGACTGACCAGGCTAGGGGAGCTTTTGCCCTGACGAGACAGTTGTATTATAGCTTCCAGCAGCCGGCTTGACAAAAGATGGTAGTTAAAATGTTACATGGACTTCGACCTGCCGATGATGGCAATGATTGCCTATGCGTAGTTTGGTTCATCGTTGTCTAGTTTTAAACAGCAAACATTTGGGTATTTGAGAGGAAGTGTTCTGGGATTGCCTTGGATTTCACAGAATACCAGAGTTGGAGACCACAACCTGGTTTCATACAATTGCGCCAACTTAAACATAACAGATATTTTTTTGTTAAAACTTATTTGGCGTCACATTGCATGGGCCGATTTCTGTTTTTTTGTACGCCAAGTTGCTTTATTCCATCCGATGCATTTCTCCATTTTGACAGTTGAAGACTGATTCAGTATAGAACTGTGTCGCACCGTAGAACTGAATGTAGGCGACTCCTCTATTGTCGTGATGTCAACGCACCAGATGGAGCAGACCACCTTCAGGGCCCAGCCCACAGAATCCGTTGCGGCGACGGAGCAATTGATGTTGCCGGATGCGACGGATTGAGGTAGCCCAATGAATACATTGACGTTCTCATAATAACCAGTTGAAATTCAAACACACACACATAACCACTTGAAATTCAAACACACACACATAACAACCGCTTAAAATTCAAACACACAAAAAAAAGTTCCTGTCAACGCATCTGCCGGAGAGAAAAAGTTAAAAAATCGGCTACTCTGTCCGTTGCGTCCGACGCTTGCGTTGCTATTGGGCCAGTTCCCATAAGAAAACATGTATTTTATCGAGCTGTCAGTTGAATGCGTCGCCACAACGGACGCAACGGATTCTATGGGTCAGGGCCTTTCGGTTCAGTAAAACTGTGTCCGAAAGCAAAGGGTGAGGCCCAAGAACAAGTTCTGGTGGTTTAACAATAAAGACGTTTCGGTTATTTGAAAGTTTGATATTGCTTTTCTTTCATGTCTTGGCCGACTTACATAGGTTTAGCCAGAGGTTCCCAGACTTTTTTTCCTCGAAGACCACTTTCAAAACTAACCTGGTTTCGGTAGACCCCCTGCTGCAACATTTGTACCATATACCCCCAAAACTCGTCGAAAAATGCGAAGATTTGATCTAAAGATGAAAATCAGCGTCGCAGCTGAGTTCCAACCTTAAATTCGGGCGCCGCTTTGCAAGTCTTGATTTTTAGATCATTTAAGGGTTTTAAACTGGTTGATAGCCCCAAAATGTACCGTAACATAGTTACGAGATATTGATGTTTTAATTATGTAATCTGTTTTGATCTGAAATACATTGAAATGGCATTTTAAGATTATGAGAATTTGACAGAAAACCGATGGTATGCAAGTTTTTACAAGTAACAGTCGCTGATATTCTTAAAATATACTTCTTAATTAAGGGAGGTTTTAGAAAAAGGAAATTAATGCTAAATAAACAGGCTATCTGATCCATATGCCAGCTTAAATGAGCAAATTTTTTTTCAAGCCCGCGGACCAAAGAAAAAACAAAAAATTAATAATATTATTTTTAGAATGTTAAGATCTTAGCCAACATTTTTGAAAATTAGAATCTTGATTCTTTAAACTTCAAAATCCTATTTTTTTAAATCACAATATGACCATTATTCACTAAAATACAGCCTGTCAAAAACCACCGAAAAATTTGGGTTTTTTTGTTCCCTTAATTTTTTTGATTAGTGTATAGGTAATATCTGCCTTCATTGACAGATAAGGCCAAGCCTAGATTTTTTTTCTTTACTTTCGAAACCAGATACTCGTACATCACAACTGGTGAACCCCCATTTATATTTCATGTCAACGTAGACCCCCGTCGAATCTCCCGTGAGAAAAAAAAATGAAAGTACAAATTTTAAATGAGTGTTCGTCTTATTACTCCTGGGGGTCCACCTAGACCACTTTGGGAATCGCTGGGTTAGACCCACTTGTGAGTTCATTAATGCTATTATTTTTTACTGTATACAATTTGAAAAGGATAACTCAATAGATGGGGAGGATATAACTTAAACTTATTGATCATTGAAAAACATTGACTTGTCTCAGCTTCAAGTAGTTAGAAACAAATGGCGTATCACACTAAAATTATACGTTTTAATACGCTTATTTCCCAGTTATTTTATCGTTTTAATCCTTCAAGACCTAATTAAACATCTAATTGTACCTGTTAAAGTCGTGAAATTTAATATGTTATTAGAGGGAAAGAACGTTTTTTTGCAGGTTGAAGAGAAATTCTTGTGAGTATAATAAGCGATAGTTTACCATACTGAATGAAATAAGCTATCTAATCTTATTCAGTCCTAAAAAGGACTTAATTAAAAAAATTTAACTCTAAGATTTTATGGAACAATCGTAAAGAAAAGGAGTTTTAAGACAACTAAAACCGAGAAATGTCATCTGAGAGCGGGGGAAATGTGTTCTTTTTTATCATTCCTCAGTTTTCTATTCCAATTTCTATTGATGAGTAAATGACAGTGTTAAGAATTTTTAATTTGAATGTGTGAATAGAAGCAACGTTATTGAAGCAACTCGATTAATCAAATGCAATGCTACTGGCAGTGATCGGGTTGCCGAAATTTATCGAACTTATTTTACCAACAATAACCATTGTTCGTTTATATCGTACATTTTTGAATTTATAGTTCCCAGTTTCCTGTCGATTAGAAAGAAGTAAAAGTTGTGCCGATTCCAAAATATGTAAGTAACCCAAGCTCCCCATCTGATTTCAGACCCATTACGTACTGTTTTGTCATTTATCTTGAAAGTTTTTGAGAGACTAATAAACAACCCAATAATAACATTCCTAAAAACGCATCAAAAACTTATCAATGTCGGCCTTATGGTGCTATTTGACTTTTCAAAGTTTCTTACTTGCGATATATGTAGGTACTATAAGGCAAGTTTTGGATTCGTGCAAAAAAAAATTGAGATAGATAGATCAAACATGATATTACGATGATAGAGAACACCAAAAAAGTGGGTGGCGCAATTCTGTCTGTCTGTTCGTCTACAGCCTAAACGGCTCCATCGATTTTCTTGAAACTTTGTTCATAGGGGTTGTTGGTGATTATTCCCACACGATTTTTTTCATTTTTTTTAGAACCAAAAATAACGGTACCTGCCATACAATTTTTTTAGCAGTTTTAGATAATCGCATTTTTCTCAAAAACGTCTCGACAACTTTTCTTAAAAAAAATTCAATAAATTTAGTTTCGTAAAGGCTTCCTTTGAGTGGAAAACCATTTTTCAAAAATGGTTATTAATGGTACCTCCCAAAGAACCATTTTTTTAAATTTTTGATTTTCTTCAAAACAATACAACCGATTTCAATTATTTTTCTTATACAGAAGCTTCCAAAAAATATTAATAGTTTTGTGTACCAAAGTTTTTAAAAAAATATTTTTTGTATTTTTAAAATATGTTTCAAAAATTTTTTTGGAAAATCAAATATTTCAAAAACGACATAATCGATTTTTTAGAAACTCGATATGAGTTTTTTAGCATTCTCTAAATTATTTTTGGAAAAAATTTTGCATTTATGAAAAAATAACGGTACCTTCCATACAAAAGTTAAAAAACCGCAAAGAAAAATATTGTTTTGCTTAAAAACGACTCCTTTTGATTAAACTTTTTCGTATACTAAAATTAGTACGATCTAATACAAAAAATTATTAAATTTTACGGTTGGCAACTATTAATAGTACCTGTCATAGAAAGTATTTTTTTATTTTGAATTTTCTCGTTATCGGCCAAACGGATAAAAATGATTTTTTCATATACAAATTTCAGATAAGATTCAATAATATTGCATATCAAAATTTTCAACAAAATTTTTTTGGATTTTTAAAAAAAAGTTCAAAATTTTTTTTTTTTAATTCGATATCTCAAAAATGGGTTGACAATTTTTTACCAACATTTGTTCTTTAAAATGTTTTAAGGATTTTATGTATAAAAAACTATTTTTTTTAAAATACCGCTCCAACGATTTTAATTTTTTTTTCCCTACAATTGTTATTCAATCGAAAATTAAGATAGCATTCTTTTTTTCACCTCAAGCCGTCAAAAGAGTTGTTTTAGCCATTTTAAATGTCGTATTTCATGCTTCTCCGCATTTTTCTTTCTTAATTTCCATGTTTTTATATACAATTTTCTTAAACCCGCAGTGTCTTGAACATAAGAGCAAGTACGTGCGACCCAGTCGTTCATTTTATTTATTGTATTGTTCATTCTATTCAAATTTCTAAACTTCAACAAATTTTTAAGTTTTCCAATAGATTTCTATGTCTCCTTTGCATTTACTAAAAAAATAAAGTACAAACTGTTGAGGTTGATAGCGGTACTTCTGTCCCATTCTTAGTCAACTCTGGGGTACCACAGGGGTCTGTTTTAAAACTACTTCTATTGTCACTTTTTATCAATAATCTTCCGGATCTTAGATTACTAAATTCACACTTAAGCAGATGACGTTTTAATCTTCATACTTCGTCACTAGGATTGATGAAAGATGCTGTTGTGCGAACTAACGAAGGTCTTGAACGAATTTGACTCTGGGCAAATGAGAATAAACTCAGACTCAAACCTTCTAAGACCGTTTCCATGATTTGCTCAAAAAATGAAATACATTCATTGGGTTTTTCCCCAATTGTTCTCAGTGGAGATATTAGTCCCTACCTAGATAAAATTATTTATTTGGGCTTTAGGCTTTACGGTAAAGCCTTTACCCTAAATAGCTCTCTTAGTTGTTGTGATGCAGTTTCGGTCGCTATAAGGAAAATATATGAAGACCTTCGAGGTCAAAGATACTCTTCCCGTTTGATCTTACTTGATATGAAGTTGCGCTTTGTTAAAACTCTTTTAATGCCCTTTTTCATGTGCGCATGGGTGGATTTATTAGCATTTTTGGTTTTAAGCATGCTGACGGACCAAAACACCATAAATACCCTTGCACATTATTGTACCCTTTTAAAAGGTATATTCAATAGCATCTTAATATTCTTAAGGAGGGTCCACACTATGCCGATCAACATTGTTGGTTAACATTGCCGATCAGCATGATAGTGTGTAGGTACTAAAGTGGGTCGATTTTTTTTTCGTCAAATCCATTTGTAATAGTGAAATTATGTTGTGTTCTTATCTCAATTGCACACACGTAAAATATCATTCAATTATATACTGGAACTGATAATAAAAGCTTCGGGTCCTACAAGTAATATTGGATGGAAACAAGGATCCTTTAAGGTTCGATGAGGAGTGTAGGAGAGCGAGTTAGGCTTCTTTTGCAGAGCTCAAGATGTTTCGGAAATCAAGTGATATGCTTCATAAAAATAGTTATATTCAAGCCAATTATGCATACAAAGCCCTTTGTAAAACAAAAAAGGAACAATATTATGAAAAGGAGGCTAAGAAGATGGCTCAATGTGAGAATGCTGCCGATTTTTGGAAACTGGCGTGGAAAATTAATGGTAAAAAATATACTATAAGTACGAATCTTACTCCGAGCTTTCTGGGAACACATTTTGAGAACTTGCTTAACCCCCCCGTTGGATAAGTGACCCCTTTATATGCTCCTCCAGGATTCGAAAATATAATTTTAGACAGTACGATATCCGTCATAGAGGTTGCAACAGCTCTCAAAAGTCTGAAAGACGGTAAAGCTGCAGGGTCGGACAGAATACCGATAGAGTTCTACAAATATGGAACTATTGATTTAATCATTAATTTAACAGGGTTGTTTAATGTGGTTATGGAGAGTGGCGTAATTCCAGAAAAATTCAGCGAGGGTTTAATCTTTCCGATTCATAAAAAGGGCTCTCGAACTGATCCACACAACTACCGTGCCATATCGTTTCTCAACACCTCGTATAAAATATTTACAGCAGTCCTTCAAAATAGACTCACGTCATGGGTTGAGCAGAATAAATTACTTAAGGAGTTTCAAGCGGGCTTTCGCAGAGGCTATTCAACGGTCGACCATATTTTTATGCTGAGAAGTATAGTGGAAACCTTTCAAACGCGAAACAAAAAGCTTTATGCCATGTTTGTCGACTTTAAAGCTGCGTTTGATACCGTAGACCGAAACGCCCTATTCTACAAATTATATGGGATGGGCATCTCGCTTAAATTTGGCCGAACTCTAGAAAACCTTTATAAGGCTACAAAGGCAGCAGTATGGAATGGCGAAGAGCAGTCGAATTAGTTTTATACTAGCTCAGGAGTACGACAGGGATGCACACTTAGCCCAATACTTTTTGCACTTTTCATAGAAGACATAGTGGACATTCTTCCAGGTGGTATTGAATATGCAGGAGTTCTGATCAAGGCCCTGCTCTTTGCTGATGATATAGTCATGCTTGCGAGCTCACCCGATTCACTACAACCTATGATTAATAGATTAAACGAGTACTGCAAATTATGGAACCTAAAAGTTAATCTGGACAAGTCTAAAATCCTTATATTTAAGAAAGGTGGAGGGCGGAATGCAAACAACGAAAAGTGGTCATTTGATGGAGAAATTATTGAAATTGTTAAGCAGTATAGGTACCTTGGAGTATATTTTACCAGAATCTGAATATGGAAACACATCTAAAGGAAAAAGCTCACAAAAACTAAAACAGCTATAAACGTCACTTGGAAGATATGTTTTATGAACAAAAATATAGCTCATAGTTGTAAATTTAAAGTGTTTGAAGCGGTTGCTGAATCCATCTTATTTTACGCGGCACAAACATGGCGTCACAGAAGCTATGATACGGTTGAAAAACTGCTCAGATTTTTTATTAAAAGATTGTTTAGGCTGCCACAAAATGCACCAAACTACCTACTTATGTTGAAAACCGGATTGTCACCTTTGTTCATCAAAACGTTAAAAGTGCAGATAGATTATATTTTAAGAGTTTTGAGCTTACCGAATGAGCGTTTAACAAAAAAAGCTGTACTTCAAGCAATAAACAGTCGGAATAGCTGGTATGGTGAGTGGTTGGAGCTAGGAAATAGCTGTGGATTAATCTAGATCATCCTGAGCTGAATGATGCAAAGGAAATATTATACAACCTAGTGGCAAAAATAGATGAGCAGTATAGAAGTAGATTTGAAGCTGAAGCAGCCAACTCACTACACAGGGGAATTTACAGTCGATTGAACCACAACTTAGGACCACAAAACTATTTTCGAGATGAAAACAAAATTGAAGAAATATCTGGTGGCAAAACTGCGCGGAGAGCTCCTTAGCCTAAATTTTATCCCACACAGAGATGATCTTCCAATACTATGTGAAATTTGCAACATGAAAGAAAGAGAAGACATATTTCATTTTCTTGGAAGATGTCCAGTGCTACGGGAAACAAGGCGACATGTATTCGGAAGTGACTTCCTATCAGAAGAAAGTGCCTTAAACTTATTAAACGAAGCTATTGTATCAAGTTTGTACACGTATTGCAAGATTTCGTTAGCCTACAGAGAACAAATATTAAACGAAAATTTTTAAGTATCCATACGAATTGTAATTTCTTAATTGGAACAAAAATTATTCATTCTATATTATCTATAATGTCAATGTTAAAAAAAAAAACATGTTTATACGAAAATGTAAAAAAAAAAGCTAATAATGTTTAAATACATATGTTGTCAATCAGGCAGACGGCACAGCCATGCTTTATGATTTTTGTAAATAGAAAATTGTATATCTATGATGTTACTTAATAAAAATCTAACTAGTCTAAAAATCTAATCATTCAATTATTTTGTGTAAGAGCCCGCACATCGAGACTTTATTTTGATACGAACGTTTAAAATAGCGTTTTAATGCAATGACATCCTGAGCCCATAGGACTATAATTTTAGAAGCTAAACGCATATACATATTTCTGTTGCTTTTAAGTGACTTAGAGCTTTTATGTCCCTATTGTTAAATAAAATATCTTTTTGTAAGTCTTTGAGATGGTAGTTGAAAGCTGTTTTAAGCCTTTCCCATCACAAAATATTGCGATTGTTCTACTTTGTCCTCATTTCGACAAATATTCGTTACATTAATATTTCTCTACTTCCAATATAATATTAACTTTCGTCAACCAATAAAAAAACACATCACTCTATTTTTTTTTACATTTTCGCAGCTATAGCTCCAACAAAATGACAAAAACAACAAAATGTATCAAATGTTAAGCTCAGCTAATGCACTTATCATCATTATCATCATAACTATGGTGTCAAAAACATGTGACCGTTACAGTATTTTAGGCAGAGCGGTTGCAGGAATTTTTTTTTCTGTATTTCATGATATTTGTTTATTTTGAAGTGATTGATAAATCAAAAATACTCCGGAAAGAATGACATAAACAATTACATACCTGAACCAGGCTCAATTTATATTGGTTACGCTACCCCAGTTAAAGGAACTGCCAAAAGCACTGAAGCATCGATTAATGAGCTTCTTTTGTAACACAATTTTAAGGAACATGATTTGATGGCTCCTGGTTGCGATGGTACGATCACTAACATAGGAAATTTCAACGGCGATTAGTCTCTTCGAGAAAAGGTTTAAGCGTCCCTTACAGTGGATAATTTGTGTGTTGCATTTGAACGAATTGCCTTTGAGACATCTGTTTAACAAAGTAGATGGGGTTTCCACTGGTCCACCCTCACATGCTGGTCCAATTGGAAAATCATTAGAAAATTGCGAGAAATTAAGAATAACAAAATATTAAAAAATAGAAAGTGAAATGCAATAAATTCAGTTCGATGATCTGAGTACCGACCAGATATGAATTAACAAAGTCAGTTATAAGTGAATAAAGTTCTGATGATTTGGTGAACAGGTCCCCAGGAAAGATGTCCCATGCCCGATGGTTATGGTTATGCTAATACCGAACTGTTTATGGCTTAATAGTTTTCCACTAATTAATCTTCAATTAGTTGTGACAATTTTGAGTTTGTCGTGCAATGTTTTCTATGTTTTTTGGGTTCTTTGGTAGCTTGACATCAAGTTAGCAAAGTACTACCAGAAAATGGGGTAAAAACTGTTTATACCAGTTGGTTTATGGCTTAAAAATTTACCAGTTTCGTTCTATGTTTTCAATTTTTTTTTTTTTTTTTAAGTTGTAAAATCTTCCAAAACTTAATATGTTATTCTTTGATAGTTTGCCAATAATGAGTCGTTAATTAGTTCTGAAAAATTAAATTTTTTCATGCGATGTTTTCTATGCAATTTTAGGTTATTTATTTAATATAAGAATTAACGAAAAAATATTATTAACGGCAAATCATCCACCTTCCCATTTTTCGATTAAGGAACATTTATTTTGTAACCGGACACTCATAGAAAACAAATCACCCTAAATAACATAGAAAACATCGTATGACAAAATTGAATTTTTCAAAACTAATTAACGACTCATTAATGGCAAATTATCAGGGAATAACATTTTAAGTTTTGGAAGTTTTTACCACTTTTCGAAAAAACATAGAAAACATAGAATGACAAATTCAAAATTATTACAAATAATTAACGGCTAGTTACTGGTAAATTATTAAGCCATAAACCAACTGGTATAAACAGTTTTTACCCCATTTTCTGGAAGTACTTTGCCAACTTGATGTCAAGCTACCAAAGAACCCAAAAAACATAGAAAACATTGCACGACAAACTCAAAATTGTCACAATTAATTGAAGACTAATTAGTGGAAAACTATTAAGCCATAAACAGTTCGGTATTAGCAGTTTTAATCCCTTTTTAAGATGATGCTTTGCTAACTTGATATAAAGGTAATGAAGAATCAAAAAAAACATAGAAAACATAACACGATTGAATTTAATTTTTCACAACTAATTTATGACTAATTAACGACAAATTATTAAGCCATAAAACATTAACCATACGAAGTTTTTAACGCTTTTCGAGTAGTGTCAAGTTAGCAAAGCACCCAAAAAAACATAGAAAACATTGAACGACAAATTCGAAATTGTCACAACTAATTAACGGCAAATTATCCACCTACCCATTTTTCGATTCACCAAAGTGGCTTTGCTAACTTGACACTCATAGAAAACAAATAACCCAAAAATACATTGAAAACATGGCACGACAAAATTGATTTTTTCACAACTAATTAACGACTAATTAACGGCAAATTACTAAGCACCAAAATTCTAAATTTTAGAAATTTTTACCAATTTTCAAAACAAAAAACATAGAAAACATAGAACGACAAATTCAAAACTGTCACAACTAATTAACGACTATTTAACGGCAAATTATGCACTTATCCATTTTTCGATCCGTGAGAGTTGCTTTGCTAACTTGATATCAAGTTAGCAAAGCACCCAAAAAAACATAAAAAAACATTGAACGACAAATTCGAAATTGTCACAACTTATTAGTTTAACGACTAATTAATGGCAAATTATCCAACTAGCCATTTCTCGAATTCGTCAAAGTTGCTTTGCTAACTTGACACTCATCAAAAACTTTCGTAGCAATAAATTTTGTGCCCATTTTTTTTTTTTTTTTTTAACAATAAAGTTAAAACGATATTCTTAACATTACATGCTTATTCACAACAAATATTGTATTTTTCATCTAATAAAAATTGAATAACACAAAATCAATCAATTATGTTCATGAAATTAGAACCCTACAAATGTTTTTAATGAAATGGAACGAATTGTAGGCATACGAATCGGTGCATGGGGAAAAAAGAAAGAAACCGACTGAACAATAGCAAGCTTGTGTGTGTTAATAAAAATGCTAGTCGCTGTTGCAATTGATAAACAACGAAACGTGCATTGGGATAGAGCTAACCATGTAGCTTCAGTGGCACGATGTGTAGTGCATCGGCCTCTGAATCGCAAGGTTCATGGTTCGCTCCCATATGACGGCAAAGAGTTTTTCAATTAATACGAGCATAACCAGACTAAGCACCACTAAAAGGAGTCTGATGATCGAGGTGGCTCTCGTGCAATAGCTATAACTCCAGCCTATAAACTTGGTGGTAACACACACAAGTTGTTGTTGTTCATTAAAAATTATTCAATATAAATTGATGTAAAATGCGCAGCATGCACTGCATTTGCGTGTGAATTTCCATTTACACACAAGACCCAACTTTAAAAAAAAAAAAAAAATGGAATTTGTTGAACAACTTTGTCGATTGCTATCCATTTGAATCGGGTTGCGTTCGGGTCAACAAGTGTTTATTGGCATTGTCGATCAACAAGTCTACACTTACTCAACTGATAATCAACGATGTTGATCTACACAATTCAACATAATGTGGACGCGGCTTTAGAAATGAACCTGAATCTTGCCATAAGAGAAAGATAAAATCCCAATAAATCATAAAATGAAAAGAAACAAGCCTAATACGCTAAAAAAGAACTTCAAAATTAGGCCATGAACCGGGTCCATTTTCTATGTAGGTAATTTATTACTGAACTTATTTTATCGATGGAATATGCTCACGAGTTACCAACAAATTTAAATCCAAGTTGACGGGAAGGGTGCATGCGTCAGCCACCATCTTGGAAAATGCGTTTTATCAAATAACTCGTTAACCGTGCATCGTACGAAAAAAATTGTAAATTTATTTGAAAGCTAACCAAACAAAAAAATATTTATCTCATGCTCGCCCACTATGAAGCTTAGAGCTTCCCTTCCAACGTATTTCTATTGAAGATTGAACTAAACGCTGCTTAGGAAATCTTTATCCATTGCCTTTTATCCCCAGTAAATATAATCCGTCCCTGTAAATGTAAAAGAACAAACTGTCTGTATCAAACTTTGGTTCAATGCCATAGTTACGGAAGTGAGAATAAAGTCCTTTATCTAATCTTCATTTCTAAATTGAACCCTCTTGGCGAATGGATAAAAAGGGAAAGCGCAACATGCCATACATTCTCCAAAAAACTGCTCCACGACTTATACTGTAAAACATCGTAAATACCGTTCGCTTCTAATATAACGCTAAAACACGAAAACAACCTACCACCACGAAAGAGAAAATGAAGGAAAAACTAGAAACTGGATGTTATATTTATGCCACCGCACATGGGGCAGCTTGGTTAAGGAATAATGTTGGCGGCCTTGCTAAATGAACGAATGCCTTAAACTACCCGCTTTAGAGTTTGGTTCGGAAGTTTTGTGAGTGAATGAGTGCTAGAATGTTCCAATATTTTTTTTTTCATCCATCTTTGGGATATCCCTTGAAAGGCTTGGGGTTTTGTTTGACGGTATAGGACAAGAAACACAAAAATTGGATTGTGCTGGTCTTGTTTGAACTATACAGAAGTGCCACGCCCATTCTCGTCTGTATGAGCAAAATTGGATATCGAATTTGTTTTTGAAGTCTAAATTGACTCTTTGCCGAGTTATTTTCGTCGATTTATTCGATTTTCTTTTGGGTTTTCTTTTACGTTCCGATTCATGTGTGTGCATATTAATTGGCTTTTGGGGGGACAATTAGTCATTGAAGGGAGGAGGATCCGTGTGTGGGCGGGGATGTGGGTGGTGTACGAGCAGAAAGTGGTCAATATTTGATGTCACGTCTGGCGCAATCGATTTTGATAATTTTTTTTTTCTGATTTTTTTTTATTACAGTCCACACAGTCTCTGTGGGTCTGGTTTTTGGGATTTAGATGAAGATTGCAAATTTATTCAGTGAATTTGAAAGGAATTGCTTGTTGGGTAGAAATAAGGAATGCCTTTGTGCACAAGAGTGACGCAGAGAAAGAGGGAGAGAATATGAACAGGAATGTGGTTAGTTGTTTCCTGTGGGCTTTTGTTGTTGCAGAACATGGAAGGACTTTCAATCGAAGGATGCCTTTGGGCTGTGCAGTTACGTTTAACAACGTCAGTGTTCTGTGTGCACACCGATACACAATCAAAGACAAATAATCAAGCAACGTGAACGGAAGTGCAGAGCATAAGGCTTAACGGATGTTCTAACTGAGAGAATTTTGAATAATTCTTATACAGCAGAGTTTCAGTTAGCAGAAGGAAATAGTCAGTATGGTAGGTAAGGATACATATATGTATGTATGTATGTGCTCTCTGTCTCCTGATACAAATACCTGATGGTGATTTCCAGAATTAGTTTCAAAACATGAGAGTCTTAGGGAAAATTTGCATAATTGTTTATTATACTACTTCAGATGTTAGTTTAGACAGACTTCTGTGCAAATGTATTTATTTTTTTTGTCGAATTCACTAAATGCCAACAGATAAACAAACATACATATTTCAGATTCTCTCATAGAAGGTAGGTATACTAACCTATCTGTATGTGGAGAATTGAACTTGAAGCTTATATTTGCAAAATAGTCTTTTCAAACGAATACAATAAAATAGTTTGGTGCAAAATATGCAGTCAGAAACTTTTTATTTTGCATTTTAATCGTACGGCTACGAGTGTTATGGTTGACAATGTTCTTGTGAGTTGGGTTTTAAGGGTTTGTTTGCAGTAAATGCAATGAATTTATTCTTATTTTAATACCTTGTTTGTAAATGATTCTCATTTTGTTTTTTCAAAGGTCAAATTTATTTTTCCAAAATTACATACGTAGTCCCTCCGCATAGTGCTGTGATCTGTGGGGACCAAAACCCATAGGAATCTTTCCCTTATGTGGATATATTGAATTAATGGTGAGATATCCCTAAGTTCCCATCAACAATGAGAAGTGAATTCAGCTTGAAAATTAAGAAATATTTCACCTCATAAAGTGGAGTTATATGTAGTTGCACGGGCTTGCAAAATTCATTAACCAACTTCTTCTTGTATTGCTCCTCAAAGTTTAAAGAACAAAACACAAATTTGGGTTATTCAACCCCAGATTTTTCCTTCCATTTTTCCCCTTCGACGTTAAATCGATTTATATAAATTCATATTTGCCATAGAAACAATATACCTATGTATAATGTATAGACAAAAATAATCAACTTGGAACTTTGAACATTTCATTGCCTGTGGTCCAATTGTATAGAAGTTAAGACCCAAAAAGATGTTGGGTGTAAAAGTTTCCGGTCATTTATTTTTCAGGTTTCAACTTCAATAAATAAATAAAAGCAACGAACTTTTTCTATGACCAATAGGAATCGAAATAATAGTGAAATTAAACCAAATTGGGGGGAGGATATACCGTTGTGAGGTAAGTGAGTATCTGACTACCTATGGTATATGAAAATAATTATTTATTGATGTATTACATCTAAGTTATCGATGTGATGACTTTTGTTGGGAATTTTTTCGTGAAAGCCAATTTTCGTAAAAAGTTGTTTCCTGTTATATAATCAAAAATTCTTGAATTCAGTTATTGAAAAGCGACATGTTTTTCACTTCAGTATACCACGAATGCTTCACACCAAAACAATGTGGCAAAATAATGTTGATGTATGTACATTGATGCAGGTTGCCCCATGTTTTATGTCGATATGTGAATACTGAATAACTTTAAAACAAATCAATTTCCATACATGAAATATTTTTACTTAATTTGGTCTTTACAATTAATTTGGTTTTTGAATACAATATCAATCAAAAAGCCACCTCTATTGACCAAATGAGCCCTTTTCGCTACGTTTTCCATCACATTTTTGAGCATCTCGACTGATATTATAGCAATGATTTCGACACGAATGTTTACTTTGAGCTTGTCAATGTTCACAGGCTTGCTGACGTAGGTACATACACTTCAATCAATAGTCTAGTCCAGTCAACGAAGGAAAAATAAATGCAATAAATCATGCTCTCTGGGTTAGGGGTGACCCCCAGGTATAACATACTAAAAGTCCCCAGCCCAGGGCCGCGAGCTATTGCCAGGAGGAGGGTAAGAGGTCCTTTTTTGTAATATTTCGGGAATATTTTGAAAACTAAGCGTTTGAGCGGAAAAATGTACACTACAAAATGAAATACTAATACATTTCCTAGAAAAAAGGTCTTGTTAATATTTTTGGTAGGAACAAGGATAAGAAAGATACGGGGAGTAGAAAATTAAAAAAATTGAAAACATTGTTATTGTCTTACAACATCAATGGTTTTTGATCAAATAACCCAAAGATAACCAGAAAAGTACGTATATAGTGATTCATGGTCATTTTAGTGACGTCATTAGAGCAAGTTTAAGTGTACAGAATTTGGTTATATTTAAAATGTCCTCATGTATATTTCTTACAGTGTTTATTTTTATATATGAAACACTGTTTCTTCAAAGGTAAGAAGTACACAGAATTTTTCCTAGTTAGAGGCCAATACTTTATGAAAACATTTTTGGACATATCCTAAGAAATAAATTCTATAAAAGGGGCGGTATATTTCCCCCTCCTACAGAAAGGAGGGGGGACAAATTCCCTAAAAATTGACCGAAAATAGAATAATTGCAATTTAAAAACCACGGAAATACTTACAATATTGTGCTACATTTTTTTAAAAAGCTTAAAACAGATTCCTTTATTACATAGTCAAATCAAGTTAACAATTTTTGAAAAATTCGTTTGAAAACTCAAAATTAATAAAAAGAAATTGAAAAATGTTTTAAAATGATTTTTCATTTTCTATTTTACACTATAAAGTAGTAAATTGTCTTTTATCATTCAATCTTGCTGTTAGCCTTGAGTCGAATGCTGAAAACCAGATGGTTGTAGGGATTCTAGTTTTGGAGAAAATTGAAAATAATTAACAACTTTGCTTCTGAGGGGAGGGGCTATATGTGAAATCGCTCAAATAGTACTCTGTCATCTTCGTTCAACAGTATTCTAGGAATCTAATTTTTTGTATTCATATTAAAATCAAAGATTTCTATCGTCTTCCAAAATTGCACCTTTCTTGCTCACTCCTTGAAAGATTAAAATCAAATACTACACAAATTCAAATAACCATTGTATAACTTTAAAATTTTAACGATTTTTTTTTCTTATTTTTTAGCCGGAAGGAATTTATCCCAGAGATAAAAGCAGGTGTAATTAACCAACTTCTGGTCAATTATACCTGATTATAATGTTGTTATTTTTCAATTCAGTAGATCAGGTTAACCTTTTAACCAGATACCTGACATTAATGTCACATTAAATCAACGATGGTTGCAGGTAAAATCTGCATGACACCTTGTTAATTTGACAATACAAAAAAATAGAAATCCTGTAAATTTAACCTTGCAAATACAGTTTATTTAACATGACTCAATAATCAATATCCTGTAAATCTAACATGGAAATCTGGTTAATTTAACATGAAAGTCTATAGTTAGTTTAACAGGTTTCAATGTTGAATTAACCCTGCATCTAAGTCATGAAACCATATGTCTAACAGCCGTCTCTTACACTGCGTACCGCTCAACTCGTTAAGCATTATTCCGAAAGTAATATAGAAATTTATTATGTTATATTTATTTTAATTTTAATTAAAAAACAATTTATGATACTTACTTCAGTTCTGAACCTTTCACACACGGAGATAACACTTATCCACTGGGCCAATTCACTATACAAAAAACTGGTTCCAAATATCAATAAGTTGAAACTCATAGGATGGCTTGTGTGTTTGTCTTTACAATAGTGTCATGTTTAAATGAGCTAGAATAGTGCTATTTTAACAAGAGGCCAGGTTAAATTAAAATAATTTTATTTGAATGGGCTATGTGCGTGCGTTTCAATGCTAATATCACGTTGAAATGAACTGGCAGAGTGCTTCTTTAACAGAAGGCCAGGTTAAATTCAAATCGTTTTAACTGAATGGTTTGTATGTGTAAGGTAAAAATGGTTAAAATAACCACATTAAACGTTAATTCAACCTGATATGTGATAAATTAGAAATTCATAACAAACAGTGTTGAAAAAACTTGACCTCGGTTAAAATTAACACTATATTTTTGATTAAGAATAAAAACGTAAATAATATAAAATTAATTATTTTTGTTTTTGTTTTTGTGGACTCTTGAATTGAAATTCAAATTTAAAGTTTTTGCTACCTTTAGTCCATATGCGTTTCGCCCAGGTACAGCAATTGGGTTCATCAGTTAGATGTTGTTGTACCCTTCTAAGACGCATAATTTTTAGTCAATGGCTACCAACACGTATAAAATAAACAGCACAAAAGTACTGTACATTATATAATGTTTTAGTGGAATTTGGTTAAATTCAGACGCTTAGAAAAATATGATTTGACAATACCACAAAATAGAAATCCTGTAAATTTTACCTTGCAAACATAGTTAATTTAACATGACTCAATATTTAATGTCCTGTAAATCTAACATGACAATCTGGTTAATTTAACATATAAACTTACTATATTCTTGTTAAAATTTCTTACTTACAAGAATTTAGTATTAAAATAACAGGTTATATTCCTAAATCAATCTGAATATGGTAAGAAAGTCCACCAGGTTGATTTTACACTGGATATGGTAAGAAATCTGTAACTTTACATGGGATTTTGCACCTCGTTAATTTTATTTACCTCACGTTTTTCTTTGAGTGCACGAATATACTTCCTGAACCAATTTAAAATATGTTACATATCAAAATTATGAAACTGTAGAGTGTTTTTCGTACATCCAAGTATTCGATCTCACATCACAGCAATGAAGCTTTTCAAAGAAGACTAGACAAAATTGAAAAAAAATGTGTTCCATTTATTTTTTCTGACTAGTGCGTCCTTATAATTAAGTCTATTTTTAAATGACGCTGAATCATTGTTTTTGTTTTTTGATTTTCAAACAAATTTGATAAACATTTTGTATAAGAATGCACAAAGGATCAGCTTATGAAGCACAAATAAAAAGTTCTCGAAATCCAAATTTCTTTTCAAATTATATTTTATTTACAAAGGTTGTTTCTTATTGAAGCGATTAAAATTGAATGACGAAAAATAATACCAAACTACAAAAATAATTTAATAGAATTTAAATTGAGTTAGTGATGAAAACAAAAATATTAAAGTGTTTTTTTTTTGCTAAGTTATTTTCAAACATTCCGCCGCTCCTGGAACACAGTTTCAGCTAAGAGGTAGTAATGCCAACTTGTGCAGTACGAAGAGTAACCACTCTAATGTGACCATCATTGCCAGGATGCGTTTTGACTACACGTCCATTGGCCCATTTTCCCAGTGGTAGGTTTGGTTCTTTGATAAGGACAAGGTCGTCTATTTCCAAATCACGTTGATGTTGTGTCCAACGTGGTCGTTGCTGCAGTAGCCCTGTTTTTTCGACTGTAGTAATTGCCAATTCGAAAGACGATTCTGTGGAATGTGACTTAGAGAGGGTTCAGGAATTGCTAAGTAGGATTCACCTATAATGAAATGAGCGGGTGTTAATTGATCGAGGTCATTATCAGATTTTAGGCATAAAGGTCGGGAATTTAAAAGAGATTCTATCTGGGTTAACAGAGTATGAAGATCTTTGAACGAAAGAATATCAGCACCAATAACACGGTGCAGGTGCTGCCTTACAGATTTAACCCCAGCCTCCCAGAGACCACCAAAGTGAGGAGCTGATGGTGGAATGTAGTGCCAAGTGATTGATTCGCGAGAGAGAGATTCTGCTATCAGTGAATTATGATTTGATGATTTCTCGTTTAGCATTATATAAGTTCATAAGGGCGAATGTGAAGAGATTTTTCATTGAGTTGTTTCCTCAATCTTGAACGGAAGCGAAACACGGTAGCGACGGCGCGAATGAAACGATTCCAAGACGAAACACGAGATGCAATTTTTGCAAAGGGATGATAATCATGAAGGGGAATAACACAAAGGGAACACTGAAATTGTTTTTTCTCTTCTTGTCTGCAATCAGGATGTTCTTCGCTGTGATGAATGATTGGCCATTGATCTTCAGTTTCCCTTAACCATTGGGGACCTGTCCACTAAATAGGATGTTTGATTAGAGCTGATGGTGTGATACCCCGCGAAGCACAATCTGCACTTGTTTCTGGGAATTGTATCGAGAATTTCAGAGCATCTATTGCCAATAAAGACTTCCCAACGTCGAGGTGGTGATGAAAGCCATGATAAAACGACCTTTGAGTCACAACAGGCATAGATATTAGAAAACTTTGTGTTTAATGATTTTTGAACTGAGTCCATCAAACGGACAAGCAAAAGTGCTCCACATAGTTCCAAGCGTGGGATGGTGAGTTGTTTTAAAGGTGCAACTCTAGTCTTAGCTGCAACTATGTTTGTTTTGATTTCACCATTTGATTTTGAAATATAAAGCCTAGTTTACAGTTCCCGTATGCAAAAAAAAACCTACGCAAATATTCTCGCATGTCAAAAATAATTGAGGTGAAAGGCAAAATTAATTTTTGCATGATTAGTTTACAGTTTCATGCAAAAAAAAAACATTGATTTCATAAAATGTCATGCAAAACAATGGACCGGCAATTGTTTTGCATGCGAAAAAAGTGTGGTGAATAAAATATTTTTTCTTTGGATGGTCGGTTTACACTTCCAAAAAAAAAATTTTTTTCACCTCAAGGCTTTATTAGCATGCAAATAGTTTTTGCATCCAAAAATAATTATTTTCCATTTTTAGGCCTATAGTTTAATAAATTAGGGTAAATTAATGACTCAATGGGTAGCTTAGGCCAAAGCAAACGTTTTTTGCCTTGAATATTATTCAATTTGGTGCACAAAATAGATGGAAAATCGTTTTGAAAATGTTGATATTTTTTTCGCATGGGAACTGTAAACTATGCTTAACGCGCGTAAATAACTGCATAGTATGTTGACGATGAAGCATCTGAAAAACCGTGCAGTTGAAACGATGTATTGATTATGCCGATAAAGCGAGCTATTCGAATTCTTCTTCTTCGCGATACTTACACCACTTCGAAGCAATGCAATTTGGGAGCGAATCAACCCAGTCGAGTTTAAGAAGCCACAATTCTTAAAATATGATTTTCAGTTGCACGACTGATGGAGCCAAAAATCCAAGAGAATTTGGCGATTTGTTAAAGGTTCATTTGGGTTTATATCTAAGCGAAACGAAAAAGTATCTTCATTAGAGTTCTAGTACAAACCTAGTACTTTAACTATAACGAATTCGAGTAATAACCGAGGGTAATGTCTTCATTTTGATTAGGGTCACCTGGTGGATGTATTTGTTTGCAATTACTTTGCCATTTGCTTAACTCGAATCCAACTATTTATTTTGAATATTGCATCAGGGAGTGAGTCTCCACCTGAAGCAACATCATCGACATAAAAATCATTTGATAAAATTTCTGCCGCGTATGTGACCGTGATAACCGAAAGTGTTCTATTGAATCAGATGGTGACATCCGCCAAACGATTCTTTGAAATTCAGTGTCTTCAGGGCGCCATCCAAATTTGCCGAAACATTTTAACAATGTCAGCTATGAAAACGAATACGTGTCGGCGAAATCTTAGTGAAACAGAGAAGAGATTGCGTTGTATGGGAGGGCCTATCATGAGCAAATTGTTTATCAATTTCCGTTTGTATCTTTGAACGAACCATCGAATACGACACGAAGCTTTGTTGTTGGACTGTCCAATTTCAAAACTGCATGATGGGGCAAGTAATAAACATTTGATTTTGAGACTTCTGATTGTGGAATTTTGACCATGTGGCCTAGCGATAAATATTCATTCATAAATTTTGAATACTGAACAGAAAGGGACTCATCCTTTGAAAACTTTCTTTCCATAGCTGTCAACCGTGAGGTCGCACCCCTAGTCCCCTAACAGTATCACCAAAAGTTGGAAGTTTTTTAAAGGGAAGTTTCACAATATACTTTCCATCAGAGTTTCTTCAATACGTTTTGGAAAAATGATCTTCGATGTCTTCAACTTCAGTCGAACTCTTAGTTTTTGAATCAACTTCTTCGATGGTCCAGAAGGATTGCAAGATTGAATCTATGTCGACAGTTGAATGATGCGATTGAATATTTTAATTAATTCCCGAAACAAATTTTCCTGCCAACACCCAACCGAAAATAGTTTTTTGAGCAATAGGGTGACCTGTACTGCTTCGAATTTGTTCACTCTCTAAGATATCCCAAACCTTATCTGCTCCAAGCAAAATATCTATGTTGGCAGATTGATAAAACAACGGATCCCATAATTAATTCCAAAAGGTCGATCCAATTGCCTCTGCACACCAACGTGGATACAGTCAGCATAGTTTGCTCCCAACTTGCAACCGCGAAAGCCCAAAAAGTTATATTTGCAATATGTGCCCAATCTTCTATGTTGAATTAAAGAGCAGGAAATTGTGTCGTAATAGTAGATAAAATAAATGTTTCTACAGCGATGCTAACTGAATCATAACACGAAGCGATATTTATTGAAATCAAACCCCTTGATTGACCCGAATTCGATCAACCAATCCCACAAATGGGAATGCGAGCGTTTGTCCTTTAAAGTCCAAGTCTTTGAGCACAAGCTTCTGTGATGAAGGAAACTTGCGAACCCGAGTCAATAAGAATTCTTACAAACTGGTATTTTCCATTGACATCAAGAATTCTACCAACTGCAGTTGGAAGCAACGTTTGAGACAAGGGTCGATTGTTCTGTAGCGAATGATGCGAAATATATGGGTTTGTATTTTGAACAGGATTCAAAATCGATGCAGGAATGGATTCCGATGGTGAATTATGATTGTTTGAGCTTGAGTTCCGTATAGCAATATGCACGAGAGTATGATGTCTTGAGTTACAAGTCTTACATCTAGACATTGACTGACAGTTTGCCGAATTGTGTCCACTACGTAGACAGTTAAAGCAGAGTCGATTAGATTTGGCAAAATCTCGTTTATTTTCAATTGTCATGGATGAAAATTCTGGTCATTGGAAAAGTACATTTGGTTTTTTTACATTTTGGACATTGGTTCGAAGATGTTACATGCAAGATCTTAAGAGAAGATTTACTTTCTTTCGATTCACGAACATTTCCCTTGCATGATTCGAGAGCCTCATAGCCACGTTCCAAAAAAGTTAAAAACTGGTTGATGGTAGGGTTTTCTACATCTAAGCTTTCAGTTGACCAGGCTTGACGGGTTTCTTGATCTACCTTACTGACTAGCAAATGTATCATCCATGGATCCCTACAAAGAGACTTAAACGAGTCAAGACTACGAACAATTTCATCCGAAACATCGGACATTTTTCGAAGAGTTTTAACATTTGAAGTCTGAGGAGTGGGCTGGTGCATAAAGGTTTCTACTAGACTGTTTATGATAAATCTTGGTCGATTGTATCTCTTTTCCAACCTTTCCCAAGCCTGTTCATAAGTGACATCTGACATTGGTATCTGATATATTGAATTAAGAGCTTGACCACGAAGATGAGAACGAAGTAAATGGAATTTTTGATTTGGCGATAACGATTGCTTTTTATGGATTGCACTAAGAAACATATCTCTGAACGCGGGCCAATCTTAATAGCTAGTGCCCGTGAAAGGTTCAATATAAATTTGGGGAAGATGGTCTATTTGAGTAATTTGTGGGGTGCACGAATTGTTTTTGTTTTCAGAACACGTATTCGAAACACTGGGAATATTATCCTGTCCCTGTCTCTTTCGAATTTCTGAAAGTAGGACCGATTTAACCACGATGTATTTATATTTAAATTTTTCAAATTCAGCTTCAGGGTCTACGTACCCTTCTTCACTTTCAAATTTATAAAAATAATTCTTGAGACTCATTAAATTTTGACCAAAGTTCATCTAATTTTTCCATTCGCACCTCAAGGACCTCCTTACTATCGATATACGAAATTTTTTCCGTAAAGGAGGCTGCCTTTGTAAGCGAACTTTTCATGTTTTCACGCACATTAACAAAGAACCGAAAAATCTTGCTTTGAAGCCATTTTATTAACTACTAGCTGACCCGCCCTGGCTCCGCCCGGGTAGACAAAAATTTCGAGAACAAATGAACAAAACAAAATTTTAATTATGTGTCCTCGATTCATCGAATTCCGGATAATCGAGACTCGACTGCATTTTTTTTTATTTTGTCAGAACCAAATTTCATGATTGATTTCTTTCTTTTCAAACTCAATAGATTTTTTTTCATAAAACAGGTACCCAGAGTGTGCTTCTGCACCTTTTTGGCAAAACGCTAGACCGAATTTACCCTAAGGCCTGGTTCACACGAGATTGTACCGCACGATTTTTTGCAGTATAAATCCGTGCGAATGAGCAGTGGCGTATATATTTTGCATAGAGCCTTTCACACGACGTTTGTACGGCAAGAAAACGTACTCAGCTAAGTACGTTTATCGAATACTCAACGGACTTATCAAAAAAAACGAATGAATTGCGACGTATCGTCTTCCAGTGGCGTATAGTTTTATATAGTCTCGTTCACACGGTTTAAATCCACGTTGGGTATTTGTTCGTTGGCATAGAATGAGCTTCAGTGGAGAGAAAAGCCGATGTACACAAAAAAAATTAATCGACCGATATGGTTGGTTTAAAAAAATTATAACTCCGGTGATACTCATTGGATCTTGTAGGTTAAGGTTTTAAAATAAAGAAGAGGAATGAGGCAATAAATATGCGTTTTTAGTTTTTCGAAATTAAAAATTAAAATTAAAAATTTTCATCAACATTTGAATTTAGAATAAAATAAATGGAATTGAATTGGGCTTTATTAACCCCTTTAGTATGAAAATTTTTGCCCCTCCTCAATGATTTTTTTTACACAATTATGTCAGCTTTCTTTAAAGACCTTAATCTTGAAGATCCGATCAGTGCAACGGGAGCTATAATTTTTTAAAGCCATCCATATCAAATTTTAATACAAAAAATTCCATGTAGATAACGGGATCTTCTCGCTGGTGGATGGTCGTGGACAATGGTCCAAGCAGGTAATTTCATTGCAATTGTTTTGATTTTTCGATCAATTTAAAATCAAGATTGTGTCGCTTATATACCACGTATGATAATGAATGAGGTATCAAAATAACCGTAATTTTATTTATATGTTATATTTGAAACAACAACAAAATTCATCAATGCACTAAACAGATATGAGTTCATATGTGAAAGCGCTCAAATAATGCCGTTATCTCCGTTCAACGGTATTCTAGGACTCTTATTTTTGTAATTCATATTAAATCAATATTTTCTATCATCCGTCCAAATTTCAGCTTTCTAGCTCTTTTCCTTAAAAAGATAAAAATAAAATACTTCACAAATTCAAACTTTTCCAATCATTTTCATTATACTGCAGCTATTCGAGTTTTAAACGAATAAATATAAATATCGTGTGAACACCCGATTTTTGTTCGGTAAAAACCGAATGCGATAAAAAACGTGCGGTACAATCTCGTGTGAACCAGGCCTAACTTGACAAAAACACTCCTAATACCAAGGATTTCCTGAAAAGTATCATCCAAATAGGTCAAGCAATTCTTGAAAATACATTGTGGTGGTCAAAGAGCCGTGGCATCGATGCCTTGTTGGTGGCATGCAGTTTGCACAGATCCAAACAGTACGTCGACAAAGTTTTGAGGAAAGCTTTCACCACCTCTAAGACTATAAATAATTATTGTTCTAACTTAATTGTCTGACACTTTTAAAATCGATTATTTCTACTTGTTTATAATCATTTCCTATATATTATTTTTTTGTTTCGACACAATTTTCCCTTAATTTTTTTTCTAATATTTCAAAGAAACCGTAAAAATGTTTTCAATTAAAAGTAGCCTAGATTACTGCCTGAGTTGTCCACTACATGTATGAAAATTCCCATCATAACCTGAGCTGCCGATTTGAAGGTTACCGCGGACAAACAGACAGACAGACAAAAAATTTTTAAATGATGCAGTTATGTTTCTTAGCAATTAAACAACCACCTTAGCTCAAAAACTTGAAATTATTTCAATATTAACGACAGACACTCCAATTTTATTTATATGTATAGAAGATGTATATATGTATAGATTATTCAATGTTCAAATTTTAAAAAATGGAATGGGCCGAAAGGAATAATTTATTTTTAGAAATGTCTATGGTATTACGTCACTGCTTAATTTATGTTTTAATTTTGAATAAATGAATAATATATGCAACAAAGAAATACATACATATATCCGTGACGGTTTACCAACACAATGAGAATTTTACGAATTCCGAATCACACGAAGATTGACCAAAGAACAGCAAAATGAATCCAACGATATTTTCTAAATAGATATTCCAGAAAGTCCCACGATGGTTGTCAGACGATGACGAAATTATTTCAATGATTTTTTCAATGAAAGGAATCCCACGATGAGTGATGAAGTGCGATAGTAAGGAGCAATGAGTCTCGAAATTTCCAAGTTATCCAAAATTCGATGTGAGATTTGCCAATGGTTCATCAAATATCCGGCTCGATACGCACCAAAAAATATGTATAAGAATGCACGAAGGACCAGCTTATGAAGCACAATTAAAAAGTTCTCGAAATCCAAATTTCTTTTCAAACTATATTTTATTTACAAAGGTTGTTTCTTATTGAAGCGATTAAAATTGAATGACGAAAAACAATAACAAACTACAAAAATAATTTAATAGAATTTAAATTGAGTTAGTGATGAAAACAAAAATATTAAAGTGTTTTTTTTTGCTAAGTTATTTTCAAACACATTTAAAGCAAGCATCAAAACCCAGTCAAACTGTTATCAAGAGTTGATTTTCATAAGAATTTTCATGTTCGCTATGTCTGTACTATTGATGTCACTGGCTCCCCCCCTAATGTTTTACTGTATACAAATACAAACATAAATAAAGAGCAAGTAAAAACTAGGAAATGGTTTTAGTTACAGGGGATCCAGGAAAGTGGACTTGTATAAAATAAATTCCAAAAATAAACGTTTGTTTTAATTATTGTTATTCTCAGAACTGAAACTTGATTTCGAATTTATTTCACAGTCAGGAGTTAGGAATTCAATAGAAACTTTTCGCATTAACATTATTAAATTCGTTTATTTTCTTTCATCATACCAAAATTTCTATAGAAAACAAATTTTTCTGGTGGTATATACACTATTTTCATTAAAGGCAAATCGGACTAATTTTGAAATTAACTGAAAAAAAAGGTTTTGAAATGTATAGGTTAGGTACATCCCTAGTTGGCGTTCTAGCAAATTTTAACAAACTAATCTATCTATCGTTAGTCATACAGCCAACAGGCATACAAAACATTTCATAGGAAAAACTGTTTTATCTAAACGAGCAATAAAACAAATTGTATTCTAAATTTGAATGATAAAAAGGATAAATAAAGTGAAGCATCAAAAATCGATTTTCAAACTAAATCTACAGTTGAGAATAATCTATTGCTTTCCGAAAATCTTTCTAGTTTAAAAAGTTATTATTTTTAATATGATAAATATGTAATTCCAAAAAGTCTCAAAGTTTAATACGCAGCTGATATAATAGCCTATTGAATAGACCTTTTAAAAAGGAACAATTACGTGCAAGAGTTTTTATTATTGAATATGTTTGTTTGGCCCATAAGCATGCTTAAAACCGAAAATGCTACTAAATTCACCCATGCGTTTATGAGAGAATGGTCACACTGGCCACTTTTCAGTATTTTTGGTACAACTCGAAAACTAATTCGAATTTGACAATTTTACATTTAATACTTTTTGTTCAAAATTAAATTTTCTATCGAAATGGATAGCTTTGGAAAATTTCTTAAAAAAATTTAAGCAGGAAAAGTAAACAAAAACCAACATAAAAAAATCGAAAAATCAAAGATTTTTAAATTTTTTTCTTAATTGTGCATAAATTTTTTCGGAGCTAAGATACGCTCAAGACATGCATGAAAAAAGTAAACTGAAGTCTTACGGCTTTAATATGGCATGTTAAAAAAGCCATATTATTTGAAAATTGACAGAGATATAGCCATTCAAACTATACCATTTCTTATCATTTTTCGAAGTTTTTGCCCGAAAGCCTTTTTTTTGGTACTTTATGACAAATTTAACGTTCCTAGCACCTAGTACCAAATCTTATGTTAATCGGAACAGCCGTTCGGTCTGTAGGTCTGAATGCATATAAAAACAGCCGAAAAACGAAATTGCGAACTTACATCCTTTTTATAAATTCTCTATAGTTCTAATGTCATATTATATCAAAATCTTGATTTCGAACATTTTTACGAAAGTGAAATTTGCCATATTGTACCGAAAAAGGGACTCTCGGCCCAAAACTGCGAAAAATTATAAGAAATGATAAGGTTTGAAAGGGAATATCTCTATCAATTTTGAACAAATATTAATTTTTGAGCATGCCATATTAAGGCCTTTAGTCTCTACTTTATTTTGTCCCTGCATGACTTGACCCTATCTTTGCTTCAAACAAAGTTATGCACAATTTATTAAAAAATTTAGATATCCTTGATTTTTTGATTTTTTGTAGGTTGGTTTTTGTTAACTTTTCCTGCTTAAATTTTTTCGTAAAATTTTTGGAACTATCCATTCCAATAGCAAATTTAATTTTGAACAAAAAGTATTATGTGTAAAATTGTCAAATTCGGTTTAGTTTTCGAGTTATACCAAAAATACTGAAAAGTGGTCAGTGTGACCATTCTCTCAGAAACGCATGGGTGAATTTAGTAGCATTTTCGGTTTTAAGCATGCTTATGGGCCAAACAAACATATTCAATAATAAAAACCCTTGCACGTAATTGTTCCTTTATACCTCTCATTTTCCGGTCTATTCAATAGGCTATAAAACGAAAAATTTCACACACTAATGGCACTGACAAACCATTCGATAGCCATATTAATTTTTCTGTGAGCAAATATTCATTCAAGCTTTAACGAGACTAGAAATTCCATTGCTAGTTCAATTGGGTTAAAAAAATAACGTTAGAGTCTGGCCTTGTAGGACTATATTCACTATGACTCTCATTAGAACGCACATAGACATGTCTGCATAAAGACATCTGATATTAAAAATAATCAAGTGTAAACTCCTTTCAAATAGTGAACCAATTTCCGAAAAGTATTATTTTAGCAAAGCCCAGCCATACGGATGCTAAAGACTCCAGACCAATTGGTCTTACGTCTTTTCTCTTAAAAACATTTGAAAAACTTATGGACATATATATGCGCAGTACACTGAGCCTGAAAGTCTTATCTCCAGCCCAGCATGTTTATTCATAAGGTTAAAAGGTTGAGACAGCATTACATAGTGTCGTCTGCACAGTTGAAATCATTCTTGTTGCCTTTCAAGACATGGGAGGAGCTTTCAGCAATGTCCGAAACGAAACGGTGGAAGGTGCGCTCGATAATCTTAATGTAAATAACAATCATCATCAGTCATCAGATGGATAATGTGGATGTTAAGAAACAGACTTATCAGCTTGAAGCTAGGAGAAGCTGAGATCAAAGTATCTACTTCCAGAGGGATCCACAATCCGTGAACAAAAAGAAAATGCCTTATCAATAGTAAATACATGGACTAAAAACTGCGGTCTAGTGGTTAACCTATAAAAAACCGAACTGGTCCTTTTTTCGAACAAAAGAAAATTACCAACTTTAAAAATTCCCCATTACTGCAGGGATCCAGCTCAGAATCTCCGATCAAATTAAATTTCTTGTGATCTTCAACAAGAAATTGCACTGGAGTCTCAACATTAAAGAAAGAACGAATAAAGCCATGTTTGCTTTTTACTCCAGAATATTTGGCAAAACTTGGGGTCCAAGCCCAAAAATTATTAAGTTGATGTACACGGCCGTAGTTAAACCTGTACTGACATACGGTTACGTAGTCTCTAGTGGAATCCACTGGGCAAAGTTACAAACCTTAAAATCATGACCATGGTATACAAGGAATGGCATGTATTGGTACCACTGGGGCAATGAGGTTCAACCCCACAGGGGGTCTGGAAGCTATACTCAACTTAAAACCATTAGATCTATTTATACAGGAGTATTTAGCGAAACTCGTAGCTGAATACAAAGTGCTACAGATCACACGCAAGAAATACACGGGAAATATGGTATACACTGACTGCATAGCAACCCGTTTAGACTTGCAAAAACCGTTCACAGCCGCCTTTCCCAGCAAAGAGGACTGGAAAATTAACGAGCCGTCAACCTGCGAATCGGTGATAGCTATATACACCATCGCGACGGTTCCAAGATGGATACGGTTGTTGGTGCAGGGTTCATTTCAGAAATTCTCAGACTGGCTAGCTCATTCGGACTTTCTGATTACAGCAGTGTCTTCCTAACTGAGGTCCTGGCAGTCACAAATCTGCTAGACAAGTCTCAATGATGGCAATACCAAAACCTGATTGCTGATATCACTTTTTTCATTGATAGCCAAGCAACAATAAAAGTGATTTCTGCCATCGAAATCAAATCGAAGCTTGTGCTTGAGCTAAGGGTTCTTGGTACACAGCACAACATTAGGCTTTGCTGAGTCCCTGGTCACAGTGGTGTCACAGGTAATGAAAGCGCTGACGAGCTGACCGGAATTGGATCAACTCTTGATCTTAATCAGGTAGAAACAATAGTTCGATCCCACCATGTTATCTTAAACTGGCAAAGTTCTAGCTTCGACAAATAAACGATGGAGCTTGCTTGATAGCTGTGCTATAACCAGAAAATTATGGCCAATTTTCAACAACCGACAGCATCATCAAACTGAGTAAAAAGTCCCTATCTCTTCTCGTGATTATCACCACCGGTCACAACCACCTGGTTTACCACAAGAAAAAGATGCAACTCAGTTTGGACTTCTAAAACACGGGGTGTGGTGACATAGAAAAATACGAGGATACTCCTCACTACCTGTGTCACTGCCCTGTGCTATGCCATCTGAGAAATAGGCTCCTAGAGAGACACTTGTTCAATTACTTGGAAGAACTCTCTGACATTCCGGGCAAAAACCTAATGAAATTTTTTAACGCTACCAAATGTTTTGAAATTTCTTAAGCTCTATCAACCGACGGCAAGTTAGGAAACTACTCCAGTCACAGTCAAAGACATAAAAAGGGTCAAGGATAACAATGATACAACGAACGAAAACTGAACGTCGCGCGTGTTTCTTGCAGGAGCGGCAGTAAACGGAGAATAGGCACCCCACCTATACATCAGCAACGTTCGCTTCTGCGGTAAGCACGACCGTCAGTGAGTTAATGAGCACACCTCTTCCAAAGATTTGTATATATTCCCCTTGAGTATAGGTATAGCCCCTTCGACTCATTCCGCAATCCTGACCAAACTAAAGGGCACTTACACCAACCACTGACCTATCAAACTCATCTACCAGACTTTACAAGGAGCCACATGTTCCTACGGGCCTTGTGTAGGGATGATTTCTCAAGTGGGGGTAGATAAACGACCACGCCTTTAAAAGGCGTCTTTCTCACACTTCAATTACTTAGAGACTACCACCAACTTTTTAGGCTATAGCCTACTGAAACTCATCACTTCCCTTTACGGGCTTGAGTTGACATGGGACTTATCTCAGGTATCATTTCATGGGGGTCACAGTCCCTGCATTGATCTAAATGTGACGGTAGCAAGGTCAGCCCACTAACTTAACCTAACCTAACCTAGCAAATAGTATAGACACAAATGTGTATGTATATGTAAGAATATACGTTTATAACTTTATTTTATTTTTAAACAAAGCTGATTCCAAAAATTAAACTTAAAGCATTACCTTTCTTAGATAAAAGAAAGATTTATAGATTGAAAAAAAGTAGATATTTGTATTTAGATTTTAAATTTAGTAGATTTCTGTCACACTTTGTTCGAGTCTACTCTTTTTCAAATTAAACCTCAAGTTCTTTGTCTTATTTCTACAATAAATATATTTCCCTCGATAACTTTTGTTTGTAACTGAAACTACAAACACCATTACAAACAGCTTCAAAAATAAAATAAGAAAGTATGTTATTTATGCATTCGATTGAGTATTATTAAAAAGTCTATAAAATGTATTCACTCTGTTACAAAAAATATTTCCCATATCTATTTGTAACTGTTTGTTCCTTAACAAATTCAATTTAAATTTCAATATTCACAAGACTTTATTAATCGATTTCAGCTTATGTCGCAGTTAGGTATTTTCTATCAAATAGAAAAGTTTTTTTATGAAAAAGTAAAACAATAGAAATAAAAATATTTTTGTAATTAATATGCAGGGCACAATTTCCCTAGTACAGGCATTCATGTATCTAAACAACTATTGGAGCAGTGCTGGATTAGACTCATTTTTTTTTTCTTTTGAAGGACAAAGCTTGTACTACCAAACGGGCCCTAGTTTTTCGAATAGAAACTCTTTCGTAATTTTTCTGCGTTTTTAAATATTTTTAAGACGATATTATCATTTAGTTTAAGATCCGTAGATCACTTTGTTTTTGTAAAATTGGGTTAGGTACGAAATCCCGAATGCCAAAATCCCGAAAGACAAAATCTCGAATGGACAAAATCTCGAATGGACAGAATCCCGAATGTCTAAAATCCCGAATGCCACAATCCAGCAGAAATCAGAAGACATACAAAACAGTTTGATTTCTTTTAAAGTACTGAGATAGTACTAAAAAAGTATTGAAATTCGGGATTCAATCCCAAATGTTTTCGGGATTTTTTGTCAGTCGGGATTTTGGCTTTAGGGATTTTGTCCATTCGGGATTTTGTCCATTCCGGATTTTGTCCATTCGGGATTTTATCCATTAGGGATTTTGGGTATTTTGAATTATGGCATCCGGGATTCTCATATTTTGCTTTTCGGGATTTTGGCATTCGGGATTTTTTACCCTTCCCGTAAAACTAGGGTTAGGAAGCTCTTTTTTGGAATATTGTTTAATTAAGCTTAATGCAAAACCTTAACAAGGAAAAATGTTGGTATGCAAATTGTTAGTTTTTATTTAGGTGCATATGAAAATTAAATTTAAAAAACAATTGTCAACCCGTTTTTGAGATATCGAATTTTCAAAATTTCTTTTTTGAAATTTCTTATATGCAATATTTTTATTATAATGTTCACCTTTTATCAAAAAATATATTTCACTGTTCTCGTTAGAGAACTTCAACAAAAATAAAACCGCTTTTTATTTTTTGAATAAAGAATATTTATTGAGCTTCAGATTCCTTACCACTAGTGGGGGAATCTTAGGCTATACGAAGATACATTAAGGAGATCTTAAGAAGTGAGCTCATATGAGATCGAATGATCCCTTTATAATATTTATTAATTGTCAACACAGCAAATCTTGGTTTGTCTGCGGATGATGCGATGATCTCATTATTCTTATTGTGAAATCTCTTGCACAAGTTGCTGAAGGCAAAAAGGTGCTGACATGCAGTTTTAGGGTATTTGTATACATCGCATCATCTATGTTTATAATTTATTAAATTTAAAATCAAGTCATGGGGGCGCACATGCTGGCTCTGATATAACCCAATTTTATTTGACAAATATTACAAATATTATATAAATCCGTTCCGCTGATAATGCGAAAGTTCAAAATAAAAAAAAAATAAAAACATTCTATGAGAGGTTCTACTAATAGTTGCTTTAGCCTGGTTTATACATACATGTGAAGTGTATTTTTTATTGAAAAAAATACTTTTTTTCCTAGGCGTGAAAAACTTTCAAAAACTAAATGCAATTAATTTGGCGACAAGGAGGAACAAATTTGTCTCGAAAAAATGCAACTCAACGGGCTTTTTGTAACCAAATATAATGACGCAAACGCCAAATGACGGCAAAGAGCTTTGCAATTAATACGAGCATAACCAGACTAAGCACCACTAAAGGAGTCTGATGATCGAGGGGGCTCTCCTGAAATAGTTATAACTCCAGCCTAGATACTTGGTGGTAAGACACGCAAGTTGTTGTTGTTCATTCAAAATTATTCGACGAAAACTATTTTTTTGAAAACCTTTTGGTTCATTAATTTATTGATGTTTCATTTCAAATTTGATTTCACTTCGCCTTGCGCTTTGAAGTATAAACTAGGCTTTAGTGTCAAATTTAATAATTTTTTGTAGAAAATTAAACTTCATTCGTTGTAATTTGAGCAAACGAATGAAGTTTAATGAAAATCGTAGCGGTAGCCTTTACTTAAATAAAATTATTTTTTTTTTTAGGAAAAGTTGTGGAGCCGTTTTTAAGAAAAATTATATTTTGTATAATTATGAACAGAAAACGCACGGCAAGTACCGTTATGGTTGGTTCAAAAAAAAAATGAGAAAAACATGCGGAAAAATCTCCAAAAATCATAATGTACCAAGTTTTCAGAAAATGGAGCCATTCGGTATGTATAGCGAAACAGACAGACAGAATGTTAAGATCCAATTTTTTTGCCTTCCCTATCATCGTAATAACAAGTTTTATCGAAATCTCGAGTTCAATTTTTATTACGATTGCATAACTCACTTTATAGTACCTATATATCGAAAGTTTACAGAAGCTTTCAGCAATAATTTAACAAAAAAGGCGAAAAATTGTAAGTCAAGAACCTTCTCGTAGGAATTTACTATTGCAAACAGAATCGTTACAGAACTGGTATTTTCCAACTAGAGAAGTAGGTACAAGTTCAACTTTTCTAGTACTGAATCGTTAAAAAATTTGCCAACCTAAATAACCATTCAAAAGTTGCTTTGTATCATCACGTGTACGAATGCTCTTTGAAAAATAAAGCCTTCGGATTTCTTGTAATATTTGGCATACAGCTGGAAAGTGGTACACATCTTCGATTTTATTTCGGCTACACAAGCTACATATCAGGCGAAGATCAGCTCTATGCGGTTTATAATTTAAGCTGAGCATCTCTGTCCTTGCTTTAAAAATAAGACTCATTCGGTTGAGAGAAAGTTTTTCATTAAAATAATTCCTAATACTATACAGTATGTGGTTTAATTCCTTATACATAAGCCTAGTCTGGGATGTTTGAGCTCTATTTAGACGTTGCAAATAAAGAGTCATCTATCTTCGCTATACTTCTATAGAAAGCATCTTGCCAATCAGCTAAGTCTAAAATATTTAGGTCGAAATCTATGCTGTGTCTGTTAGCCAGTTCAACCCATTCCTTAAAAGGTGATATGTAGTTGGCAACGGAATGCGTAGCTCATAATTTGTTTTTGGAGGTTTGAGTCAGGTCTATTCATGACTATTATTATGTAATCAGCATTCGATTTTAGATTTTTAAGAAATGTTTGTGAGATACCGGATTCAACATGAATTGCATACGTGGGCGTTGAGCTCGCAAGTTTAAAAATGCGTTTGAAAAAGAATCGTTGAACTACTTCAAATTCATTTATATTTTGATAGCCAACAACTTGATTGGCATAGCAGAGGCATGTTCTAATGCTTGCATCAAAAACTCTAAACTTAGCAGAAGCATCAACATATTTATTGCCGTTTTGGCGGCAACACATTTTTCTTTTACATGTGGACGAAGGTCAAGGTTATACGACACAAGGAAACCTAGATATTTGTATTGGTTTACAATTTCCAAAGGTTCTCCTTCCAAAAACAATTTTTCTGGAGGAGTTCTTCGACGTTGAGTACCTACTTTCAAAAATCATTATTTTTGACTTCGAGGTGTTAATACTAAGATCCCATACATCGCAATATCTCTTTAGCTTGTTTATTTGGAGCTGCAAGGCTTTGAAGTTATCTGCAATGACAATATCGTCTGCGTATAAAGCATTTTTATTGGAATCTCACCAAAAATTATACCTGCAGGGAAATCTTTGGATACATCATCAATAAATAATGCAAACATAATTGGACTTAAACCACAGCCTTGAGGCACACCAGAACTTGTACTAATAAAATCTGACATTTTGCTTCCATTCCATACCGCAGCAGAGGTAGAAGTAATAAGTAGCTTGTATAAGTTGAGAAATTTAGTCGATAAGCCTAGGGTATAGATATAGCTGATAGATCAATGAATTCCTGTTAACGGTATCAAAGGCTACCTTAAAATCGACAAATAAAGCGTACAATTTCTTTTTTCTTTTCTAAAAACCTATTGACTATACTTGTAAGAGCAAATAAATGATCCACTTTGGATAGCCCCGAGTGAAAACCAGCTTGGAAGATACTAAGGAGTTTGTTCTCTTCAACCCATTTCGTCAACTTAGGGGTTAATATTTTCCTAAGACAAGGTAGAACCGATATATTATATGATTTGCAGCTACCAAAAAACTACAGGGGAGTTTTTTGGTAGCTGCAAATCACCTTTTTTAAAAATTGCACAAATCCATGCTTTTTGAAAAGATTTTGGAATTGTTTCTTCTTCAAGAAACCTGTTAAAAAATAAACAAATATGATTCATGAAGCCTAGTGTTGAGTATTTTTAAAATTCAACAGGAATGCCGTCGATCCCTGCTGACTTATCATTTTTTATAAATTTTAAGGTTTCCTGTGGCTTCTCAATGTAATTTGCACATTAAGTTCTGGGATTAACACTAAAGGCATGGCATACTGGAATGTTTGGTAGGTGATCAAAGGGTTTAAAAGTACCTTAAAGTGATCAGCGAGTTTTTTAACCACAACACCTCTTACTCCCACCCAGCATTCGCACCTTTGACCAAAATGTTTTTGATTCCTTGCAGGATGAAAGGCCAATAGCTACATTATTCACATATTTTTTTTGTTTTTGAACTAAAAGGTTTTTATAAAGCTTATTTCATTCTAAGTAAAGCGATTTGAAAAAATTCTAAAATGATTAAGACAGGAAAAAGATCTTGTACGTAGTTTCCTACACTCCAAGTCAAACCACTCTGCCACGAAAATACCATCAGGTTGTTGTTTATTCTTCATAATAGAGGCTTGCTCAACACAGTTTAAAATATTTTCAACAGCCTGGTCACAATTCCAATATTCCTGAGCTGGACGGGAATTTAATTGAGCATCAAGCCTTCGCCTATACACCTCAGCCCGATTTTCCATCCATTTTAAACTTTTAATTGAGTTGTTGAGTGATAAAGTCACACCTTGGAATTTAAAGGCCGTAACTGTAGGCAAATGGCAGGGGTAATTTGCAAGTGGGACCTCAAAATCATCAATAACACCTATGCAATTTCCTCTCGCCAAACTTTAATCTAGTTTCATCCTCAGGTCAAACGAGTTATGGGATCAAAACGGCGCTAGTTGGGCACCGAGCGAATATGACGCCCGTGCCATCATTTCTAACTACCTAATACTTAAATGATATGTTTGATCAATACCCCCAATTTTCCTAAGCAATTCACCAATACTTAAACTTTAGAAAAATTTTGAGTGAGTTACATTTCATTTGCCACATATAAGTCGTTAATCTTAGCCAACCAATAAGTACACCAAGGCTTTTTCTTATTTAATTGAATTTTTAATTAAAAAAATTTATACACGTTTAATCAATCATCGGGTTACAAGAACAAATTACAATGTATATTAAAACAAACAAATGTTGTGTGTCCAATTATGATTAAGAAAACGATTTAATCAAATGAATAAAAGTACGTATACGCCCGAGTGTAACATTGCTTGATGATCTTTTTAGCAATGAACTTTCAAGAGGATCTTTAGTAATTTCAGATGATGAAACGAGTTTTGTAGACAGTAAAGAAATAACATGCACGTTGAAAATATTAACTTCACAACTCAAAAACACCATTTTTCAAGAGAGACACACTTTGCAATCAAAATTTCACTAATATGTCGTTTGATATTTCTTTTTTTATAATATACATACACTGAAAGGGCCATGATTACCTTTAACATGTACATGTACAGAATATATATCATTGTGCATATTTTAGGAAAATAAAATAAGGATAAGCACTAGATACCAAAGCATAATAGTAGTAATAATAGGTCTGACTCGTCGCAACAGCCAAGAAAAGTCTATCCGACCATTGGTATTGTGTAGAAGGGGTTACGTACGAATGACCGACAAAAAAAATGTCGACTGGTTAAAATGTCGACTTTTATCGACTTTTTTGAAAGTTAAAATATCGACTTTGTTTTTACCGACTTATTAAAATGTCGACAGTTTGAAATGTCGATTTGACAAAAAGTCGACTGCCCTGATAGAAGTCGAGAAAAATATCGACTTGTTGGAATTTTTCCCATACAGAAAAGTCGATATAAAATATAAATCGACATTTTAACCAGTCGACATTTTGACTTGTCGATATTTTGTCTGTCGGTCATTTGTAAGTAACCTAAGGAACAAAGCTCTGCCTTAAATGTTTGCACGGAATAACTATAAACTCAAGAATCATAAATTCTTGTCTGATTTTTTAACTTGAACTTAACAGTTTTTTGATGCTGTGGAAAATTTAAGACTATGTTTAAGACACAAGTTCTTATTTGATTCTTATAATAATTTACTTATTAAGGTAGTTATTAATTTTATATTCACGCTGATAACAGAATCCGATGAATGAGCTGCGGAGGGAGTTAGACACAATTTTGACATTTGGCTCATAGTTAAAATGTCAAAATTGAGTCTGATTTCCTCCACAGCTCATTCGCCGGATTCTGTAATCGGGGTGATTACCTTTTGTTTAGCTTCAAGAAAGTTCAATAGAACGCATTTTTGTTGCCTACCTTATATATACCTTATATTTCGAACTTTTAACTGCCTCATTTTCTGAATGTTTTATTATTGTATTAATATTAAAACACATTACATACCCTGACTAATGGGCAATTAAGACGTCAAAATATATAGGCAACAGAAATTAAATTACAAAAAATGCGATTTATTGAACTATGACAATGCGATATTTGATAATAATGATCAGATCATAGTTTAGGGAATGATGTTTACAAGCGCGCGCTTGTAAACATCATTCCCTAAACTATGATCTGATCAAAATGTCGACTTTCAAAATGTCGACTTTTAAAATGTCGACTGTTGAAATCTCGATTCATAAAATCTCGATCACTGTCGACATTTTGAGAATCGACATTTTGAAAAATCGACATTTTAAAAAGTCGATCAAATTTGTGTCTATATTTTGATCTGTCGGTCTTTTAACCAGTCGAGATTTTTTCTGTCGAGATTTTAAAAGTCGATCTTATGGAGTCGATATTTTAAAAGTCGACATATCGTACCCAATCCGTGTAGAAGACAGTCTTACCTTTCATTTGATACCCCATTTATAGCAGTTGCTTATATTATAGGTTTAAGCGGAAAATCCATTTTCTAACCAGATATGGCTTGTCCGACCAGTAGTTTTGTAAATGTTTGCACTATAAAGCTATCAGTTGGCATCCAATTTTTGCGTGGCTGTGATGAGATAGGTAATCTTATGGTTGGCTCCCGGACTAAATGACGCAGTCAAATCTTATTTAGCCAATTCAAATCGTGCACCACTTTATCCTTACTTTATTGTCTTCAAACCTTGTATTTTAGAAGGAAATGCTCGTGGACCCCCAAGGCTTTAAAGATCAATAAGGGCCCGCAGCCAACCATTTGGGAACCACTTATTTAAATCACTGAATTTCTGCGGAATTGTTTGAGACAAAACTAAATTAAAAAGTCCCCATTTTTCCCCATTTTTACTAACCATTTTTACTAACCAACAACACGCACTTTTGAATGGTTGAGAGTGGTGAGGACCTGTTGGTTTTCCACGACCAACAAATTCATTACTTTGCAGAGCCCTTAATTCTCGACAGTTGGAGTGATAATAAAGCTTCGTTAAGGGCCGCTAAAGAAGCCATACATATATGTATGTGTCTGAGGTCGTATTCAAAGAATTTTTGAAGGCTTTTTAGGTCAAGTGGAGATCTAGATTTGGTGAAAAGGTTCTAAATCAATTTCTTTCAGATTTCATAATTAAGGGTTATTTTGTGTAAAAAAAAGTTAAACTGGTATGTACCATTCTTTGTAATGGATAATTTTTTTGGTAACCCGCCCGGCAGTCAGCTTTGCAGCAATGGTGAAAGGTGGACCATCACAGAAACTAGCAAACTCCAGGAACCAACAGCAACAACAGAAAGTGCCTCCAGCAAAAGTGATCACACCCCGGACAACAACACCTAGGAGTGGACCAATGAAGCCAACATCAGCCCCACCAACAAACCTGAACACCGAAGTCCAAAGGATTTTTGGATCCGACTTACTAACAGTCATGGGAAAAGCTCGGAGTGCAGTTCCACCAAACTATGCTCAGCTTAGCGAAGGCGAGAAGTCCGTGGCACTGGCCACCTTCCTGTTCCAAATATGCAACTAAAGAAGCTCCGCATCCTGACGTACAATGTCAATTCATTGTACAGCCTAGAGAAGAGGACGACATTCAGCCTGTGGATGAAGAACAACAATCCGGACATCGCTCTCATCAGTGAGACCAACGTCACCAAACGCAACAACATCGACATGGCCGGCTTCAAAACCTATCGAAGGGACAAGGATGAGGGCCGTAGAGGGACAGCAATCTACGTTAAGAAGAAGATTTCCCCCAACACCACTGAAACCATCATCACAGGTCTCACAACCAGCGAAGCCACTGCCGTCACCATTGAACTTGGAAGAGATGAAACCCTCACCATCATCAGTGTGTATTTCAAGTGCAAATCCACCATGAGAAATATTCACAATGACCTCAGAACTTTCAACGGTGTCCTCGAAAAAAGCACATATGGACTCATCGGCGGTGATTTTAACGCCAGGCATCACCTGTGGCTGGATACAACGATCTCACCCGAGGGCAAGGCGATTGCTGACTGGCTGGACGCCAACAACGACCAACACTCGTTGGTGGTTGTTTCACAACAAAAACCAACCTATCCCAGAACACCATCGACACTTGATTTTTTTATTTCTACCTCTAATTTTTCTTGTATACTTCCAGAATTCAGGAACTACACCTGTTCTACAATACCCGGGGACTCGGACCATGAAGCTGTTCAGCTAAACATCAAACTCCAAAAACCCATCTTCCTGACGACAGAACCAACTGAGCACTTCATCAACTATAAGAGACTTGATGTGGATAGATTTCAACGAGACTTAGAAGCCACCATAACTCTGCCACCCCAAAACAGGAACCTGCAGAACACAGAAATTGACGCAGCCATCAACTGTCTGGAAACGGCTGTTTCTAGTGCACTGGATATCCAAAAAGAGCCCAAGACATCAAAGGACAGATACCAGCACCTTCCTGAGTATATCCAGAATCTCTACACTCATCGACAACAGTTAAGGAAACGTCTTCAAAGGATCCACCAGCGCGAACTGAACACAACAAGCAGCAACTACCAGACAGTATGGAGCGAACTAAAGTGTGTCAACATTATGTTGCGGAACTCTATCCAACACCATAACAATAACCAATTCAACAAGAGACTGCAAGCCATCAAACCTGGACCTGACGCCTTCAAAAACATTAACAAACTGATTGGGAAAACACCATCGATGCCTGAAACCATTATCACCAACAATGGAGAAATGACAACGACACAGGACAAAGCTGAGGCATTTGCTGAATATTTTGAAGGAAACTTCACCCCCAACCCATCCACTGACCCAGTCTTTCTTGATGAAGTGAAGGATTCCATCCAACTAACCCTGGAACCTAACATGGAGAGAGCAATATTCAGCGACACCAATCCAGCGAGTGACCCAGTTGACAGCCCAAACCTGAGCAACCAAGAAGAAATAGTTGAAATAATCAGCAGCTGCAGGCCAAAGAAGTCAACAGGACCAGATGGAATATCCAACTTCATCATAAAGAGGCTACCAGAGACAGTTTTGATCCTTCTTACCATCATCCTGAACAACTGTGTCAACAACAACTACTTCCCCCAAAAATGGAAAACAGCGAAGATCGTGGCGATCCCGAAGAAAGGTGTCAGGAACATGATATCTAACTATAGGCCAATATCCCTCCTCAGCAACCTAAGCAAGCTCTTAGAAGAGCTGATACTAAGGAAACTGAAGAAGTTTTGCAACGACAACAACGTTATTCCTGATATGCAGTTTGGCTTTAGGGAGAAGCACTCAACACTACACCCACTCCAGAAGTTCCAGCATGACATCACCATAGCCCTCAACAGTCATCGTGTCATCGTCGGATGCTTTCTGGATGTCGAGAAAGCATTCGATAGCGTCTGGATAGATGCTCTAATACACAAACTACATCTGCTACGTTTACCTCCGCCACTAATAAAAATTCTTTTTTCTTTTCTTTCTTCCAGGAAATTCTTTGTGCAATTGGGAAACTGCTCATCAACTGTGAAGAACATCAAAGCCGGAGTCGCACAAGGTTCGAAGCTTGGCCCCTTCCTCTACAGCCTGATGACATCAGACCAACCCGTCCCAACTGGCTGTGAAAACCTGCTGTTTGCAGATGACTCACTCACATACGCTACCTCAATGTCACCACTCGTCGCAGTCCGGATAGTAGAGGCTCACATCCACAGACTGTTCGAATTCTACAAGAAATGGGGCATCAAGATCAACTCAGCAAAATCGGAGCTTGTTTGCTTCAGGAGACCCCGTGACGGCAGAAGTCGCTCAGCAGCCACTTGCAGAAACTTAGTTCTGAAACTTCCTGATGGTTCCACCATTGCCGCCAAAAGGAATACCAAATACCTGGGGATCAACTTCAACGAGTTGCTAAAGTTCAATCCACACTCAAAAAGTGTACTCAGAAAAGCGAACTGGGCATTCCACCGACTACACCCTTTGATGAGGAGAAGATCAGGACTGAGCCAACAGACGAAAATACTTGTTTACAAGCAACTCCTGCGACCAGTAATCAGCTACTGTTTCCCAGTCTGGTTCACAATTACAAAATCCGCGATGAAAGATCTCCAAGTCTTCGAGAGGAAGATGCTAAGAATCTGCACCGGGCTCCACTTTGACCGGCAGCGAAGAAAGCATTACAGGAACGAGGATCTTTACAGAGAAGCAAAGATTATACCACTGGACAAATACCTAGCAAATTCGGCGAAGAAGCTAGTGCAGAACACCGTCAATCACCCCAATCAACTAATGAGAAGGATGGCCACCCAGCAACGACATCCCAAGCCGAGGTACCTCAGTGTAATGGAGACCCTGGATGCCAATATTTTCACCGACAACGACGAAGCAGCCGTTTCCTTTTACGCTGACACAGGGTCAGCCTACAGCCGTGGCTAAACGCCAACCCTTTCCACCAAACCACACCCAAACCACCAAGGGACAACCGGGACGGAACACCCCGAGAGCATCAAAGTCAACCGACTTTTAATTTTAAGTTGACATGTATAATATATACTTATATTTCCTATTAAATCTAAGCCAATGTATAACAATAGGCCCCCTATGTGCCATAAGATTTATATTCTTCAATGTATTTAATAGTCGTAAGTTAACTCAAATTGTATATAAATGTTCAATAAAAAAAATCGTTAATCGGATTATTTTTTTGTAAATTGTAACTCCACCCACTACTTCAATAACGTCCTTTTGAAGAGGCGATTCCTTAGCCTATTTCATCATTCCTATTTCCAACTCTATTTTTCAACTGCTTTGTTTGCTAGCCACCAAATCCAGCTCTGTTTTATATCCATAGTCCTTACACTCTATCTTCAATACACCAGAAACAAAATAAACTAATCTATTTTCAGCTAACATTCAAAATGCTTTCACAATTGAATTGATTTTATTTTTAAAATAAATATTTACTTAATTAATAATAAAAAAAAAAAAAAAAAAACAACAACATCGCACGTAATCCGTTTTGCATCAGTAAATAATAAATAAACTGAATGTGCGTTATAATATTTATACACGGCGCCACAGCAACAATACAGTTTTCATCCTCTATTTGACAGGAAAGTTCTATATATGTACAAGTAGGTAGGTTAGGTACCGACACGTAGTGTGTATGATGATATTGAATTCAGGACTAATAATAAATTGAAGTGCATTGTGTGAGAGTGTTTTTGTTATGTTTTGTTTTGGATTTATATTGTCCGATTGGACTTGGCTAACCGGAAAAAGGGATGCAAACAAGAGAAGTTAATTTTCATTTTTTTTTAATATAGGAATTTAAAATAATTACAATCAACAATAGCATCAGAATTGTTCAATTTTAAAATGGAATTTTAATACATAGAAACATGTTGAAAGCCATTTATAGAAATGATAAAACTTTAATTAAATGTTAATGAATTTATTTTTGTTAACGAATTGTTAATTAGCCAATTTTTGTAATATGACAATTGTTGGAATTTATCTTTCGAGTATTTTTTTTTTTTGTTTACAAATGGAATATATTAAATTTATCATTGATTTCAGAACAAATAAAAACACATGAGTGACTCGCATTTTCTCCTTCTATAGCAAATGGCAATATTTGCAGAGACAAAATGCACAACAAAATTATTTCAAACACGTAGATAGGCTGAAAATAAAACTGAAATACAAAATATTTATTGAAATCTTAAAGAGGAAAACTCAGGCACCAGTTACTTACCTCCAGCTTCACAGTGAAAGTTTATACTCCACTTTTAGTTTAAACTTTAGTTCAGCAGAACAATTGAACTCAGTTCAAGGTTTAAACGAGACTGTGAAACTGGCCATTAATAAGTTGAAAATTAAACAAATTGAGGTATATTCATAGATGCTGTATAAGCTGTTGCTAGGCAAACCTGGAGTTTATCAAATGGAAACTTCATTAGGTAAATTCCAGTTCAGTCAAGCAACAGCTTTGAATATGTTTGAGATTAGAGGATGCTGCTACTTGCAACCTACAAGCAAAGGCTCTAATTATTTTTAAATTCTTCTCCAAAAAAAACTAAACCAAAATGAAATCAGCTGAAAGTCATAAGTAATGAAGACTAATAAGCTAAAGATTTTTCGATGTTTAAAATTAAATCTTTTAAATAGAAGTACTGATTTCTAATTTTGTTAAAACAATATTTTTTGTTATTAAATCCCCACAAATTTAATGAAAAAACGTTATTCCAACGGGAACATCTCGAGAACCAGGGATTATATGGCAGCAACGGATATCAGCGTCAGCCACGAGTCTGACCACTTTTGTAAGATCAGGGATTTTGTTAATACAAACTTCGATGAAATAAAAAAAAAAACTGGTAAACTTAGCTATTTGATATGCTTTTACTGAGTAACTTTTTGAATTTATTATTAAGGAAAATTTATTGATTCTAAATAAAGGTAACGAATCAACCTTTGTTACTAGAAATAGGAGAGAAGTGCTCGACGTGACACTTTCCAATAACTCTGACTCAATAAAGGTCAGTGACTGGAAGGTCTCAAGTAATGTTTCATTCTCTGATCATAAAATGATAACGTTCCAAATAGAGCACAAAATTGAAAACTCAAAACCCTATAGAAACCCCAGGAAAACAAACTGGGATGCCTTCAACATTAGATTGGCCTCATCTTTCGGTCACTATGAACATTTACCATTGACAACTAACGTTTGCCATAAATAATGCCCAAGCAACACAAAAACTCTTGCAGAGTTCTTGAAATAAATTTATCAGCTCTTAATGGCATCTTAGTTCAGTCTTCTTGATTTCATTGCACTTAATAAGCACTTTATGAACTCCTAAAAAGATAATTTAAAGCCAATACTTATAAATACATCTTAAAAACACCTTATAGACATCTTTTTCAAGTTATTTTTTCATATCTCTTTATGAAACTTCTTCAAAACCTTCTTAATTCCTTAAAAATAAGAGTATTTTAAGAGTTTACTAGCTTGCTCTCTCAAAGACATCTTATAGACCTCTTTTTGAAGTTATTTTTCCATATCTCTTTATGAAATTTCTTCAAAACCTCTTTAACTCCTTAAAAATAAGAGTATCTTAAGAGTTTACTAGCTTGCTCTCTCAAGACATCTTGAAGACATCTTATCGACCTCTTTTTGAAGTTATTTTTTCATATCTCTTTATGAAACTTCTTCAAAACCTCTTTAACTCCTTAAAAATAAGAGTATTTTAAGAGTTTACTAGCGTCCTCTCTCAAAGACATCTTGAATAAGAGGTCTTCCAGATATCTTTAAAGACATTGTTGCACTGATTTCTTATCTGTCAACTTGAAGTTATGTTTCTGTATAGCGAAACGAAATCTCACTATAAGAAGTTACATATATCTTTTAAAAATGTTGAATATAAGAAACTGTTGGGATAAATGGAAAAAAACTGCCATTAATTTATTCTTGGAAGCAAACTAAGTTCAATCATATTTCCTGCACCATAATCTGATCAGTTTATAAAGTTCCTCTTGTCTTGCTATGCACTTGTTCAACAAGGTTGTTGCCATTGATACTGGTTTGACATTTCGTTTTTTAAGACCTAAAAAGTAATTAATGACCACTTAATGGTGTCTTATTTAGAAGTAATTAAGCGTGATTTGACTCTGGGGAAGAGTGACTATATCCAAGACGTTTTTAAGAGTTTTTTAAGAACTTTTTAAAACGTTTTGAGATTTGGAAAAAATATTAATTTATTTATGTATATTTTTTACAGGGTGTCATTAACTTTAAAAAATTAAAATATTTGTATTTAAATGTTTAATTGATATTTGTATATTTTTTGGTTTGTTTGTCTATCTGCTACGCATGATAGGTTATATTTTGAGACCAAATGGCTACATTATTGTTATAAGCCGCATTTTATAAAACTTTTTGATCAGATCTGTATAATAGAAAAAGCGTTTATAATATGTGAATAAAACTTTGAAAATTTTGCGAAACTCAGAAGGGTGAAAATAGCTTTAATTTTGGTGTGTAATCAAAACGTGGACTTTCCTCTGTGCAACATTACGGAGTATAGCACGTTTCGTAGCGCGTATTGTCGGAATTCTGATTTGACATTTTGACACCTGTCAAACTAAAAGTGTTCCAGTGGACCCAGAACGTCAGGCGGACATTAGGTAATATCCACCTCCTAAATCGATTAGCGTACTCCGTTTTTCGATTCCGCCGTACCAAAACTTTTGGCACATTTTGACACCTGTCAAACTAAAAGTATTCTAGTGGACCCCAAAGGTCAGGCGTGACACTAGGTAATATCCACCTCCTAAATCGATTGGTGTACTCCGCTTTTCGATCCGCCGTATCAACAGTTTTGGCACATTTTGACACCTGCCAAATTAAAAATATTCTAGTAGACCCAGAACGTCAGACGTGACACTAGTAAGTAATATTAATCAATTGGTGTACTCTGTTTCTCGATCCGCCGTACTAAAATTCTGAACTGCAAATCTTCGGGTTTCCACTGGAGCTAAAGCGCTGGCCGTGACAGCAGGTGAGAACAAACGTTGATGTTTACACATATTAACCATGAGTCCCAGCACTCAGACAACTTTCTATCTCTTTTTTGTTTGTGACTTATGTAAATAATAAAATGCAGCTTTAGAAACAAACAAAATAAATAATTGCGTAACTATTTATATATAAGAGGCACCCTGTCGCTTACACGCCATATTTATTGATTTCAATTTCTAAAACTATTTTGTATAAAATATAATAAATGACAATTTGGGCTTAAATAAACGCAGATTCATTTCATAATTTTGTGTAGACCTCTTAAAATAACATAATAACCCAACAAAATGCAATTAACATTTTTTTACTTCAGTAACAAGTTTTTTGTCTAGAAAGAAAATGAAAAAAAATGTAAATATCTTTATTTTTGTAAGCGCGTGAATTTTTAGGGGGGTAGCATCTATGACTTTAAAGTAAATATGATCGCGCATGTCGAAACACATTCTAGATATGCTTCACAAAATATGTTAAGACTGTCATATTAAAATAACTAACTTGGCCGAGCTTCTTATAAATGAAATTAAAACAATTCCTTATGTTTTCACCACTCATCTTAAGTTTCATTCCATTTCATTAAAATGCAACTCAATGCTTACATGCGTGAAAGAGAAAATATTATTTATTGCCATGATGCATGCGTAAAAGAGAAAAAGTAATTTTTTTCTCGCTTCCGCGTTTACTTTTAAAGAGATTTTAAAGACCTTTTTAAGAGAATATTTAAGATCTATTGAAAACCTCTTTAAAATATCTTGAATACGTCGTCAATACATCAACAAAAGAAGTCCTCTTTATCAGCACTTACAAAGACATTAATTAGAACTCTTCACTTCATACAATTGGCTCCGCCCCTTTGGGCCTTTTTAGGTCTTAGAGACATCTTTAAGTTATCTTGTAGTGTTGAATGCTCTTTATTTAAGAATTCTGAAAGATATCTGTAAGAGGAGAATGTGTTGCTTGGGTGCTTACGAGAGTTCCTGCCCCATTACCAAAATTAAAGGCAAGCTCAACCCCGTATGGTGGACCAAAGAGCTGTCTATTCTTAGGAAAAACTCAAGGAGGCTTTACAATAGAGCAAAATTCAGTAATGAACCTGCCGATTGGGACCTCTTTAAGGTCAGCAAAAATCTATACAAAATCCGAACGACCTATGCTAAAAGAGCAGCCTGGCAAAAATTTTGTTCAGACCTCGAGTCTACGAATGAAGCTGCTAGGCTCAGGAAAGTCATGTCTAAGGTACCCATTCCCCCGGGATTTCTAAAAAGACCGGATAACACCTGGACGGACTCCTGCTCTGAAACTTAAGAGTCACTTATAAGCACTCACTTCCCAGGATGTACTAGCAGTACATCTCCTGTGGACGCAGAGGGCACAACATAAGTGAAATCTATGATATAGATAAACAAATCGTAGACAGTAGGAAGGTGGCTTGGGCCATTGACTCCTTCTCAGCATACAAATCTGCAGGGCCTGATGGAATCATTCCAATGATGCTCCAAAGCTCTAAAGATATAATTGTTCCGATTCTAGTGGATATCTATATAGGTTGTCTAAACATCACCTTTATCCCCGCTAGATGGAGAGAAGTCAATGTCATCTTCATTCCAAAAGCTGACCCATACCGAACCGAAGGACTTCAGACCTATTAGCATTTCCTCCTTTCTCCTGAAGACCTTAGAAAGGTTAATTGACCCTCATATTCACCTAAAACTGAATTATGGTGTGCTCTCACAGGCCCAACATGCGTACTTGAAGGGCAAATCTGTTGAGACAGCACTCCATGAAGTGGTCGGCACAATTGAAAAATCAATCCACTTCAAGGAATTCACTTTAGCAGCTTTCATTGACACAGAAGGGGCCTTTAATAATGTTGATAACAATGCTATTCGACAAGCCCTAAACTCCGTCAGCGTCGATCCATCACTGATAAACTGGATTGTTTTCATGCTTCTAACGAGACTCATAAATGCAGAAATGGGTGACAGCAAAATAAGAGTTAGGATGAGTAGCGACACTCCACAGGGTGGAGTACTTTCTCCTTTGCTTTGGCTCCTTGTCGTCAACCAGATCTTGGTTAAACTAAATCTGGGTGTTATCAAGGTAGTCGCATACGCCGATGACATTGTGTTATTGGCCTCTGGAAAATTTGTCCCCACTCTGTGCGAGCTCTTACAAACGTCCCTGGACAAGCTCAAAAATTGGGCCAGTAATTGTGGCCTTAATATTAACCCACTGAAGACAGAACTGGTGCTGTTTACAAGGAAATGTTATATTCCAAACATAAACCCGCCAACCATTAACGGAATTCCGTTACAGGTTTCGGGTACTGCCAAATCTTGGCATTGTTCTCGATCGTAAACTAAACTGGAAAGAAAATATAAAAGAAAGAGAAAGAAAAGCCTCAATAGCTTTCTACACTTGTAGCAGAATTTTTGGTAAAAGATGGGGCCCAGCCCCAGAACCATCCATTGGATGTACACAGCCATTATAAGGCCAATTCTAACGTACGCATGCATGGTCTGGTGGCCAGCCTTAGATAAGGAAACCAATCTAAAAACCATGGCTAAAATTCAAAGACTAACATGTGTTGGCACAACCAGTGCTATCAGAACAACACCAACGGCCGCCCTTGAAACTTTCCTTTCACTTGCCCCCACTCGATCTGTATTCAAAAGAGGTGGCGGCCAAAAGTGCTTTAAGACTTGTTCAATGTAAAATTTGGAAAAAGGGCCCTACGGTCACAGAACTATAATGAATTTTATAGACATAGAAATTCAAACAGACTACGTTTTACCGCACATAGATTTCAACCCAGTAACCATAACAGATATCCCAACCAGGGAACTCTGGAATGAAAACAGGGTCATAAATGCAAATCATGTTTCGGTCTTCACTGACGGTTCCAAAACCTCGGAGGGGGTTGGGTCAGGCATCTACTCAGATAACCCACCCATAAATAGATCTTTAAAGCTTCCAAACTTTTGCAGTGTATTCCAAGTGGAAGTGCTGGCAGTTTGCGAAGCGGCGAAACATCTTACCTCAGTCAGCGAATTAGTCAACAACAATATTGACATTTTCATAGACAGCCAGTTGGCAATTAAAGCCATTTCCTCAATCACCACAAAGTCCAAACTGGTCGATCGCAGTCGGAACGAGCTAAGAGTACTCAATGCAACGAACACAATTACCCTTAGATGGGTCCCAGGACATAGGGATATCCATGGGAACAAAATGGCAGATGAACTGGCCAAAAACGGGTCATCTCTTGATCCGAGCCAAATCGAAGCCTCTGTGCTCATGCCACTGGAGCAAGAAAAAAGTAGAATACACCAGAGTTTCTTAGAAGCTGCAAATGTCAAATGGTCATCCATCGACACTTGTCGGGTTTCAAGGAATCTATGGCCAAATATTTAAAGGAAAAACACGGATTACTTACTTAAGCTAAGCAGGCCTCAATTATCTCTCATGGTTGGCGTCCTTACGGGCCACAACTCAATGGGAACCCACATGAACAGAATGGGCATCAGCTTATGGAGCACCCTGTAATCAACAACCTTATCGAGACGTCATCGATCATCCTATCAGCAACTAATTATATATTATTTATATACCTTGACTGATTTAGTACTTGTATTAGTGCTAAAGTATGATTGTCATATACAGGGTGTCCCGGACCTGAGTGGAAGTATTTCAGGGGGTGGTTCTTTGGGTTATTCTAAAAAAAAAATTGTATGGGGGGAAAGTTGTATCTCCCCTCCCTGAGGCAGGGAGGGGCAGTTTCTGAAACATTGACTTCAAATGCAAAAAAAAACATTAAAAATCAAGGGAAACACATTTAATAATGTGTTATAGTTTTTTTGAAGCTAATACTCCACTCTTGTATTTGGTTTTTAAATCAAGTTGTTTAAGCGAATTGTTTTTGAGAAATTAAATTTCAAAGTCAAAATTTAGAAAAAAAATTGCAATTTTTTTTTCTTAAGTCGATATTTTTCAAAATTTTACGTAATTAAGGGCATTTTTTGTGTTCAATATTCAATGCCCTCATTATTTTTTAGTCCATTACCGAAAACCAAATGTAAAAATCTCTCTTAGTTTTTGAGAAATTAAGAAAAAACAAAAGGTACTTTTCCCGAATAAGCCCGAAAAAATGAATTTATTCATGAATTATCCATAATTTAACCCTTTTTCGGTTTTTTTTTGGTAAAAGTACCTTTTGTTTTTTCTTAATTTCTCAAAAACTAAGAGAGATTTTTACATTTGGTTTTCGGTAATGGACTAAAAAATAATGAGGGCATTGAATATTGAACACAAAAAATGCCCTTCATTACGTAAAATTTTGAAAAATATCGACTTAAGAAAAAAAAATTGCAATTTTTTTTCTAAATTTTGACTTTGAAATTTAATTTCTCAAAAACTATTCGCTTAAACAACTTGATTTAAAAACCAAATACAAGAATGGAGTATTAGCTTCAAAAAAACTATAACACATTATTAAATGTGTTTCCCTTGATTTTTAATGTTTTTTTTTGCATTTGAAGTCAATGTTTCAGAAACTGCCCCTCCCTGCCTCAGGGAGGGGAGACACAACTTTCCCCCCATACAATTTTTTTCTTAGAATAACCCAAAGAACCACCCCCTGAAATACTTCCACTCAGGTCCGGGACACCCTGTATAATGTAAGCTATAGTTTGTATTAACTTTAAATAAAACATTTTAGTCGTAATTGGACTTGGCTTGCGTTTCAATCAAAGAGGATTTCAGCTTTGCAATCTCCACATTGGTGACCCCGACGACTAAAAACGAACGCAAATAGTTTTTTTCCTATCGATATGGCTGAAGATGATCCCAAAGGAACTCTGCCGATTAAGGAACATATTGAGGAAAATAACAGCGAATTATCTAAAATATCCAACATCAAAATTTCGACAAAAATCCCCGCATTTTGGAAGGTACGACCAGATCTTTGGTTTAAGCAGGTCGAGTCACAATTTTATACATCGGGTATTAAGAGCGACATAACCAAATACCACACCATCGTTGCAGCAATCGAAAGCAATGTATTAGCACAGGTAAGCGACATTATCCTAGATCCACCGAAGGAGAACCTGTACGAGACATTGAAGGACAGATTGATTGCTCAATATGCAGACTCAGAGCAGATTCGTCTTCGAAAATTGCTTCAAGAAATCGAACTTGGAGATAAAAAGCCATCTGCCTTACTGCGAGAATTGAAGGACGTGGCTGGTACCAACGTAAACGACGAGCTGCTCAAGTCATTGTGGTTACAACGTCTTCCTCAGCACATGCAAAGCATCATTATGGTAAGCAACGAAAATCTAACAGAACTATCCGTTCTTGCACATAAGATCGCCGAAGTAAGTGGGAATTCATACGCAGCCACTGTAAGTACGAAATCAACTTCATCTCTGGAAGCTCAAATTGCACAACTAACGAAGCAAATCGAAGAGTTACAGTGCAATGTGTCAGCAGTCCATCGCCATCAAGATCGACCATCTCGTTCATCGTCAAGACATGGAACAAAGTTTCGTCGTGTAAACTCCAGAAACAATAATGACCAAGATTATTGCTGGTTTCACAATACACATGGTGCGAAAGCGAGAAAGTGCCGTTCTCCATGTTCTTTCAACAGAGCATTGAAAAAACGGGAAAACTAACAGGCTTGTCACTCGATGCGGCACGTGACAGCAGCCAATCTAGTCGCCGCCTTTTCATAACCGATCCCACCACACACATAAAGTACATCATCGACACAGGCGCTGACATCTCCGTTATCCCACCAACTGTGCAACAGAAAAGACAAAACAGTACTCTTAATTTTTTATACGCTGCTAACAACACAAACAATAAAACCTTCGGAGAAAAAACAATCAATTTATCTCTAGGTCTTCGTCGAAATTTTAGGTGGACTTTTGTTATCGCTGATGTAAGTCGTCCAATCATAGGTGCGGATTTCCTTAGTTTTTTTGATATATTGGTGGACATTAAAAATAAACGTTTGATCGACAACAAAACTTTATTAAAATCTTGTGGTATATTAACTAAGGAAAGCTCTCTAAATATAACAAATATTTCATGCAGTAATCCATATTATTCAATTCTTCTAGAGTTCAAGAAGATAACGCGACCATCCCCGATACAAATTTCAAGTTCCATCGCATCGAAGGTGACCCATCATATACTCACCAAAGGACCACCAACGCACTCAAATGCCAGACGATTGTGCCCGAAGATGCTACAAATTGCGAAGGCTGAGTTCCAGCAAATGATGGAACAAGGTATTTGTCGCCCATCGAAAAGCCCATGGGCCAGTCCCTTGCATATGTTGCAAAAAGCACCTAAAACTCTAACACTCTAAATGCTGTAACCATCCCAGACAGGTACCCTGTACCCCACGTGCACGATTTTACCTACTTTTTAGACGGTCAACAAATTTTCACCACCTTGGATTTGCAACGTGCATACAACCAAATACCCGTGGAAGAGTGTGACATCGAAAAGACGGCCATCATCACTCCGTTTGAGCTATACGAGTTCCCACGCATGCCCTTTGGACTCCGCAGCGCGGGACAATCTTTTCAAAGGTTTGTTGACGACATCCTACGAGATTTTCCATTTGCACGAGCCTACATCGATGATATTCTCATCGCATCGCGTAACGAGGAAGAGCACAAAAGTCATCTCCGAATAGTATTCGATCGCCTTGCACATTATGGAATCGTCATCAACGTTGACAAGTGTCAATTTGGACAACCAGAAGTGCGTTTTCTTGGCCACGCTGTTAGCGCTGAAGGAATCAAACCATTACTAGAAAAGGTAAATGCTGTCAAAAAATTTTCTCCTCCAAAGCATGTTAGCGAACTTCGTCGATTCCTCGCCATGGTCAACTTTTATCGCCGCTTCATACCAAACGCGGTTAAATCTCAAGCGGTACTCCAAACATTGATAAAAGGCAACAAAAAGAACGACCAAACACCCATAGAGTGGAACAGTGAAATCTCAGAAGCTTTTGAAAACTGCAAGCAGTCATTAGCCGAAGCTACTACTTTGTGTCATCCTAAAGCATCAGCCAAACTTGATTTTTGACATCTATTCCAGCTCCGTCTTGCATTCTGTTCAGGCAGTAAATTGGATTATGAGCCTCCGTTCAAAAATTCTTAATGTCAGAATAATTCAGTGCTACGCTGCCTTACATGAAGCGACCGAAGAGGGCAAAAGCACATTCGACGCGCATCTTTAATTGGCTTACAAAAGTATTCCAAAAGCGGACATCATAATTGTCATGGGTGACCTCAATGCCCAAGTTGGATCAGACAACTACGATCGGGAACACGTAATGGAAAAAATCGACTTGGGGTCACAGAATTAAAATGGTGATTTGCTGGTCGACTATTGTAACGCAAAACGTCTTGTACTGGGTGCGATTGTGTTTAAACATAAAGCTTTCATCAAAATCACCTGGGTACATCCGGATAGCCAAACTGAAAACCAAATTGACTATGTACTGATTCATAAGCGATGGAGGAATTCAACGTGCTCGAAGTTTTAGAAATGTCGACATGGGAAGCGACCAAAATTTGGTTTACCATAGTCTCAAGCTAAGATCCTCAGCTGTACAAGGATAGTCGCAGGATGCAGCAAGGAGTTCAAAATTCAATATGAATGCTTCAAATGACCCCAACATATGTCGTAACTATGTCACTACCCTCAAAGACAGAACTTTATTGTTATTAAACGGAATTCAAAATTCAGGAATTGAAGAGATGTGTGATGAAATAAAAAGTTATTTTATGGAGGCTGGATCCAAAACTGTACCCAAGTGGACTAAAGATAGAGACTCTTGGATATCCCAAGACACCTGGGAAAAAATCGAGCTTCGCAAATTGTTGAAAATGCAAATAAATGCGAAGCGAGTATTGTCTAGCACAAAAGATGGTCTTTCTCTTGTGTGAGACTTGACAAGAGGGTGAGGTTAGACGGTTTCGGTGAAAATGCAGTAAGAAGAGGAGATATGAAGGAACTGAACCAAATATCCAAAGAATTTGTCGGGTAAAAAGGAACAACAATCATCTTGTAGAGGATGTGGGTGGCATACTTTTGGTGTCAATTGTGGATCAGCTACGCAGGTGGAAGGATCACTTTTGTGCCTTGCTTAATGAGAATTCCGTTTACAAGAGTGATGAAGTAGTGCCTCAGCTAAGAAGATGCGTAGATCTTATAGGGATACTTACTGCGAACCCCCTACCGTACTGGAAATCCTAACTTCGATAACTTTTTCTCAAAAACAACAAAGCAGCTGGACTTGATAGATCCAGTCGAATTCCAGAAAACTGATCCCTTCAAAACGGTTAGTATTCTACATCCGTTGATACAAGCTGTGTGGGAAAACGAAATCTATCCCAGCGACTGGAAGGATGGTATGATTGTTAAGCTGCCAAAGAAAAGTGACCTTAGGAATTGCAACAATTGGCGTGGTATCACCGTGTTGTCCGTTTTCCCAAAACTAATATGGCAACCATCATTCTTGAGCGAGTAAAGGTTAGAATCACTCAAGAGGCATCAAGCTGGCTTCCGTAGTGGGCGGTCGTATGTCGCCCATATCAACACTCTGCATATCGTTCTTGAGCAGTCTGCGGAGTTTCAATCACCGCTTTACCTCATGTTTGTGGACTTTGAGAAGGCCTTTGACCGAGTCAACCTTGAATGTATATGGAGATCGTTGCTTAGTAGAATGATTCCCCCAAAAATTGTTGCCATTATAAGATAGTCCTATAATAACGCAAGATGTTTTGTTTTACACAATTGGCAGCTTTCCGAGTCTTTCGAAGTGCTACAGGGTGTGAGTGTGAGCGTTTCTACTACGGCGATATTTTGACGGCCAGCGTTGGAAAATGGAGACAAGGCATTCAATGGAGAACGTATGGCTCAGTCATTTAGACTATGCCAATAACATATATCTACTGGCAAATAATATCAGTGAGCTGAACAGGATGTGCCAAACACTGCAAGTAAAGGGAGAGTCGAGAAGTCTTAGAGTAAACAACAAAAAGGCAAAAATAATACTCATAGGCCACTCCAGACAGCAGCGTATTATTCTACAGGAGACGCCAGTGGATGAAGTCAAACAGTTTAACTACCTTGGAAGTATTGTTTCTGCAAATGGTGTTACAGATCTGGACGTTAAAAGTAGAATTATTAAGGCTCGCGAAGCCATCGGCTCTCTATTCCAAATTTGGAAATCCAGTCAAATCCTCTTCCGCAATAAGCTGAGATTCTCCTAATCTAATGCCAAATCCGTGCTTTAATATGCTTGCAAAACCAGGAAAGTCACGCCTACTATTTCGAGAAAATTGCAGGCTTTTGTGCACCGCTTTCTTCGCCACATTCTCAGTATTTGCTGGCAACATATTATATGAAGCGAAGAATTGTAGCGCAGGACAAGTCAAGAGCGGCTGGACATCGACATAAGAAAGTGCAAATCAGTCCTCTGAATGCAATCCTCAGGATGCATGGTGGGTTGGAAGACCAAGAACAACATGGAAATCAACTGCCTTAACAGAAGCTGAATCCCAGATAAGGACGTGGACACAGCTATAATATCAGACCATGAAGGATAAGAACGATTTGTTGACCTTGGCACAAAATAACAATTAATAGTGTGATTGCTAATTATTATGCCAGACTATATAAGCTGATACGATACCTTTCAAAAGAGCTTTATAAAACTAAGGTTAAAAATAATGTAGACCAGTTAAAAAAAAACTAAAGCTTTCTAACTCATAAATATCTCCTTTAAAAGTATCTATGGTTTTCGTGAACTATTTTTGTTAATTATTTATAAATATCTTCTTATTTCCGTACAAAATTTAATATAAAACATTTTTCAAGAATTTAAACCAACCACTCTAGGAAGATCGATTTTCATCAAAAAGATATCAATCAAATAACAAAAATTATGACTAAAATTCAAAATATATACTTTAAAAGAATGAGAATCAATAAGAACAAACATTTCAAGTAGATTTGTTGATATAAAAATATATTTCGTTAGAAAGTACTATATTCTGTTGTTAAATATTGACTTTTAACCTTACATCATCAATTCTTAACTACTTATATAACCTTGAACCACAAAAGGAAGTACGTGCGACCCAGTCGTTAATTTTATGTCATAAACAATAATATGAAATTTATTTATTTCCACTTCAAATATCATAAAAAATAAAATGAGTTTTTTTTTGCTTCCTTTTAGATACTCATCGGCAGCGTTTGTCATCAAATAAAATGAAATGTTTATCTTTCACCTTTTTAGTATCCTATTTTACATATTTTATGATCGAAAGTGGTCAAATACGGGAACACCTATAACAATTTAAAATGGTTCTTATCTTTTATTGAAATACCTATTCAAAAAGAAATAATAAAAAAAAAGAATAACCAAGGTTACCTACTCTTTTGTCATCTTTAGCTTGAAACTTCTATTGATGGGTTTAACTCACTTTGTTCTTAAAATCACCCAATACCCAAAATAAACCCTTCAAATAAAAGAAAAGGCCATAGGTCCTCAATTCATGTTTTTTTTTTTTTTTTACTTCTTTAATGGTATTTTCAGCACAATTTTATGGGATTTATTTGTATATGTCCCTTTGAAAGACTCGAGTCATTATCTGTGCAAAGTAGAACCCTATTATTCCCTTTTTACTATCTCTGGGTCATGTTTGTATCTATACGAACATACCTACAACCTACCTTAACTGCAAACATGCCCATTAAATTTTGCCACGTTTATATGGTAATAAAGCCTTATGAAACACAAATACTGTCATGTTATTCCACAAAATGGTCAGACATATAGAGACATGCATTTAAATCTCTGGACAGAATGTATATTGCAGATATTGGTTACTGATATACTCAGGCACCTAATTACATTGTCAAAGTCTAAAACCCAACCCCCTCGCACACATTATATGATGTTATGTGACATGACAACCTTTTGCTGATATGGCGACCACCTTTTTGCAATAATTTAGTACAGTAATGTCTTTTTAATTAGAGACATTTGCATAAAAGTGAAAAGAAAAAATAGATTAACAAATAAAGGAATATATCTAGGCATTACTAAAACACAATAAATATTACTAACACCTACAATTCGTTTGGTGTACGTAGTAAGTGTGCCATAGATATACGGATGGTTCTATTTTTGTTGTTTTTCAGGTGAAAAGCTGAAAACCTATTCACATAGTTTTTGATTTATTTAAATTAAATAAATTTTAACCAAATTTTCATAATACATAAATATAAGAGGTTGCATTCTAGTACACTGGCCCTCATGCTTTGCGTACCCTTAGCTCGAATGAAGTCTTTTGTGGTTTTTGCTTAATTTTAAACAAATTATTGCAAACAATAAAATCAAATCGCTGTATGTATGTTAATTTTACATTTGCGTATCCCAGATTCTTGTGGTATCACAATGGGCCAACTTATGGTCTAAGTGTGTCAGTTTTCATGACTGACAGCCACTTCAACCTAACCTAACCTACATTTGCGTATTTATTAAATTTTGACTCTTTTTTGACATTTAACGATAGTTTACAGCTTACACTCTATGAGGGCCAAGAACGTACTTAACTGTGCATTTCTAAAAATTTAAATTTTATTCGAGGTATGCGCACAGTTACCCTTACCGACTCAACACAAGAACAACATGCACTAAGGCAAAAGGTAAATAGCCGTTCTAACAACTGATGAGTGTCAAGTTAGCAAAACAAATTTCACATTTCGAAAAATGAGTAATTGGACAATTTGTCGTTAATTAGCTGTGACAATTTGAATTTTCCATTATATGTTTTCTATGTTTTGTTTAATCGGTAAAAACTTCTTAAATGTATTATTTGATTGCTTAATAATTTGCCGTTTATTAGTCGCTGATTAGTTGTGACAAATTCAATTTTATTATGAAAGGATTTTCTATGTTTTTTTGGATGATTTATTTTCTATAAGTGTCGAAATTGCAATGCAACTTTTACGAATCGAAAAATGGGTAGGTGGATAATTTGTCGTTGACTGGTCCATTAATTAGTTGTGATATTTTGAAATTGTCATTCTATGTTTTCGTTGTTTTTTCGAAAAGTGGTTACAACTTCTGAAACTTAATATTTTACTGCTTAATAATAATGGAGGTTAGTGGTTGATTAGTAGGGACAAATTCAATGTTTTGTTTTTTTCTTTTTTCTATGTGTGTCAAGTTTGCAAAGAACCTTTCATGAATCGAAAAATGGGTAGGTGGTTAATTTTCGGTTAATTAGTCGTTAGTAAATTGTGTCAGTTTCAAATTTCCATGTTCAATGTGTTCTATGTTTTTGTTGTGCTTTTTCAACTTCACATATCTTGAAAATGGTTGAACTTCTTATACTCAATGGCTTATGACTTAATAATCTGATCTAAATTGGTCGCTAATAAGTAGTAAAAAATTCATTATGATCGTGCAATTCCTTCTATGTTTGTTTGATTGGTTGAAAAAATTAAATTAGTTCACGTAGGGTATAGAGCAGGTTAGTTGGACCACGGGGCAAGTTGGACCACGCGAATAACTCAGAAACGACTAGAGCTAAAGGAAGACGATCAAACACGAATGAAGCACAGTTGCCAAATCACACGTGCTAAAGTACATAGTTTAAGGTGGATTTATTCTCATAAAGGAGACACACGCACTAGTTTGTGTTTTTTTTTTGGTACAAAAGTAACAAATACAAATTTGTTTCTTTTGTGGTGATGAAAACATGCGAATTTTTCAACATAGTATTGTATTCTATCTTTGAAATTGAAAAATTCTTAAATTCAAACTGACGACGGAATATATTCATAAAGCTAGGTGTGGGGTAAGTTGGACCTGGCGGACCAACTTGCTCCGCTGAATTAAAATTAAATGTTAAATATTGGAAGATATGTAGTATGAAAAATTTTGGAAAGATAAAGTTCCAAAGAGGAAGAAGAATATTATTGCTGTATGTTGTTATCGATGTGTATGGAAGCATATTCTGAGACTTTACCCAGCGAGGATTGGATGCAATGCAATTCATGCTGAAATCAAGCCCTGACAAGATTATCTATTACAAGCCATAGAACCATGAGGTCCGTTATCTTAAGTGGTGCTTCGAATTAAATTTAAGCTTGGGATCAAATGTTCAAACTAACAGCATTTATGAGCTTCTTTTTCCACTTTTTAGTCTTTGGTCCAACTTGCCCCACTAGTGGGGCAAGTTGAACCACTGGGACTTTGTACATTTAAAGTAATCTTATTCTTCTGCTATATTACATACTTAAATTTGTTTCAAATTTGTTTAGAATTCGAAGTTACATTCTTTGAATGATTTCCATTTTCATTGTTATATTATGAATAGGTAAAAAGTAACGAAACTTCAAGTATGTAAAAAGTGGTCCAACTAGCCCCGCTCTACCCAATTTGAAATTTTTTTTTTTTTTTATAAAAATAAAAATAAATTAAAAAAATAATTTTTCAATTTTTGTTTGGCAGAATTTTAACCCACTTTTTTTTGTATCATATTTTTCGTTTTTAATTGATCTTTAATACTATTTTAACTAAGACAAGGAGTATGCAATTTTCAAAATATCTATAAAATAAAACGGTTTATAGTTTTTGACTAAGAATTAAAAAAAAAGGCACTGAAAACTGATAACAAATGCTTATAATGGACAAATCTTAAATGAAATTAGTTTCGAGATATTTTTTTTAATTTTAGGTATAAGAACTAATTTTTTAAAAATTGGTTGCTAAAACAACTTGATTTAAAAATATTATTAAGGAATTCATTTCTTGCTTTACTAGAAGCTGATATTATATGCATTACCGTTGTGCTTAAATTTTTATTTTCTGATTGAAGACTATTGTTTGGAAAATTGACCCTCCCACATAAACGGGGGGATATACGCCCTCTTCCAGTGCGATTTTTTCCATGTTTTGACATAACCTACACTCCCAAGTACTTTGATGCATTTTATGTAAATTCTGCAAATAAAAGTGTTAGCCGTAGGAGCATGTAACTAGTTCGATTTTTTTTTAATTTTTATTTTAACTAATGTTTGTAGATTTTTGTATTTACTTCTCTCGTAAATCAATAGCAACAAAAGCTTTGGAAAGCAAACTTTTGCCGATTAACCTCTTGGCTTCGTAGATAGAACTTTATATTGTTATTTTTTTACACATAAAAAAAAATAAAAATCGCACAATTCTAAGTTAATAGTTAAACACTACATCTGTTGTTAAACCAATGCCGCTCAGACTCACTTTGCTTTGTTTATGCGTTCGTTTCAATTTTTTAATTTTGGTAATACTGATGAATATCTTCATATTTTATATTTTTTCCATTGTGGCTATTAAGGCCAAAGAAAAATTCCATTTACCGTTAAATTGTCCTAAGAGTTTCTTTTCGTTTATAATAAGCCCACCTTTTCAAATAGCTATGCACAAGTATTTACATGGATATTAATACTTTATTACTGACCGCCACCGGGTGGATTCTGTACCTAACCCAGATTGCCCACTGCTCAGTCCATCACCCATAAGAACATTGCGTTTGTGTTCTGCAAATTGCTTGAACCCCAAATTTTGACTCTGGTTTCTGGTATTAATTGCCAGTAGCGTGATCCTAAGTTGAAAGAAGAGTAATGATTTGATGAGAAAGGTTTTGTCTTATTGACTTATCTTAGGATATACCGCTACTTGACTATAGGTAAGTTGCCGTCTTCACTTGCGATGAATTCATTATGCATGATGGATTGGATAGATAAAACAAAAGCAAGAACACAAAATGTAAGAAATAAAAGTAAATTATATTCAATTTATCTCATGTCTAGCTACTCTTTTTTTTTGGCTGCTTGATGTTTTGAATTTACCGCTGGTGGAGACAACATTTTAGGCAGTTCCTGATGATAGCTGTGTTCATCTGGCTTCTGGACAGTTAGTGGGTATTCACATCATAAAAAAAAAAGATATCCCAAGTAGTAGAAACACTAAATGTACGGCGTTAAATAGCCATATCTTATTAAAGCTCAAACATAGCGCAGTAAAATCAATAAAACAATAAACCATCTTATGGGTCGCATCAATTGAAAAACATCAGATTTTGAAGGAAGGTTTTAACAAAGCCATTTTACCTTATGCGGTCAGCAAGAGCACACAGAAGGTAATGGCGCAAAATTTTTAACAGCCTTTTATTAAAGGCTTAGCATGATACTAGTTAACCATCTACTAAATATGTATGTATGTGTGTAGTAATTTACTATAGCTCTTCCAAATATTTAAACCTATTTTTTTTTTCATTTTACTAACTACATAGTATACTAACTCCATTTTATTTAAAAAAAAAGTTCATCTGAAAACAAACCAAACAAACATTTTTTAATAATTACAAACATCAAAGTGACGATGACAACCTACAATTTTTTTTAAATTTACAAAACGGTGTTCACTTGAAGTTAATTCTTTGTTTGGTTATAGTGCCTGATTTAAATAAAGTTTGTAAGACACTTGGTTTTGATTGTGATTCCGCTGTTATTGGGTTTGATTTACATCTCTCTTGTCATCCGCTCTATGAAGGTTTTGCTATTTGTGAAGAATTTTTGCTGAAATTGTGTTAGATTTTTGCAACAAAGATCAATAGAAAGCAGCGTAAAGAATAGGATTACAGTTGGAAGTAACTTATTTATGAAAGCAAATGAACGTAAAAACTAATTACAGTTGAACTTTGGAACGTCCTTGCATAATTGAAAGCGGCCAGCCAAAAGTATTAAAATTAACGCTTTTATGGCAATTTTTTGAAAACAGGTATTCCAGGGAACTGAAATTTTTTATAAATATTTTCCTATTTTAGGTAATTTTTTTCAGAAAATCGTACCTCTCATCTAAACGGAGAGACTTCACTCCCACACATTTTTTTCTTTTCTTGTTTCGATCCAGCCAGCGCCCTCTAATGTCTTTAGGCGTTTTATGCAAAACACCCCGTTAGCTTATCAATCAATTTCCAAGCAACTTGAAGATCAAGTTCGTGCAACCGAGTCGTGCCTTTTATTTTATAATTATTTTAAAAGAAAATCAGCAGTTACTGAGCATTTCTGAGACCTCCAGATAGAAAACCAGTCATTGAAATGCAAGGGACTGAGGCCAGGGGACTGAGTGTTTTCATAATTTTTGCGCCAAAAACATAGTAACGCATTGTACGAAAAAATAAAAAAAAATTATGAAATAAGGGTCTTACCTAGCCTATAATATAATGTAAAAACATATGCCTGCTAACATAGATACATAGACATTTTTCCTGTAAATACTCATCAGGGTACTGAGAAACTGAACGGACATTCCCTGATCTTTCGCACAAATACCTTCTTCACAAATGAAATAACAAACGGATTTAAGATATGAATATGATTTTATTTTCACAAGACTTAATACTTCCCGCTGCTAGAGCTGAAACTTCAATAGTTTTCGTAGTTAACGATACTTTTGCCTGTTTCAATCTGTCAGAGGACTGACAAGAAATCCGTGGGACAAAGTTCAATGACATTTTTTCTTAAGAAAATATAATGTAACTAAATATCTATTTATATCATAAAAAGGTATATTATTTAACGTCAATAATTGAGGGTTCATTTGGTTTTGGAACTAAAATAAGATAACTGTTAGAATTTTGCTCTTCGAAAATGGGCAAGGGACACGTCAGGGGACTGAGAATTAGACATTTTGAAGAATTTTTTGTGTAAAATAAAAAAAAAAATTGACTAACAAAAAAAAATCGTCTTTTTCTCAAAATTTTGAGTTTGAAAGTAAATTTTTCAAAAACTATCAGCTAAAAAAACTTTATTTTAAAAAAAATCCGGTACTATTGTTTTCTTCTTTTGGCTCAATCTACACGCTCTATTGCTTTGATGCAGCATATGTCAAAGACCATGTTTTTGTTATTATACTGTTTTATATACTACTTGTTGTTTTAAATTTTTGATTGCTATATTTTGAAATGCCGTCCCTTGGAAACCGTTATGTCTACAGAACCGGCTTTGGACTCAAATTGAAGCAAATTTAGTAAGGTTGAAATCGTAGAGCAATGTTTTATTCGAAAGTTAAGGCGTAATGGTTAAAATAGCCAATAAGTGAAAAAACCGCGAAAAATTCGCGTTTTTTTGGATTTTTACCAATGTTGCGTTCGGCGCTCGAGGTCAAAAAATCAGATTTAATACTAGGCCAACATCATAAATAGCTCAGCAAAAAATCAGAACTAACGGACCTGACGCAAGGTCTCAGTACTATGAAACTACAAGGTTACTGGACTACAACAAAAGGCTCTTAATTCGTGAGCGCCCTGAGTACATTTTTAAGAGAGAAAAAATACGATACAAAAACTTGAATAGCCACTTATTAATTCTGACACTATCAATTTTGATAACCTACTGCGCAGTATAGAGGTATTACCTAAGATTTGTGTACAGAGCATCAAGAGGTTTAATCTTTAATTTTAACTAATTTGATCACTTTAGATTTTTTTCTTTGAGATTATAATAAAATATACAACCATCCTTTGCCATACTTTTGAGCTCTGAACTCTTTTTTCCGCAATCAGCTCGGGTTCTCGAGATATTCACATCAGGAGATGAAAAAAAAAATTGTTTGCTAATTTTGAGGTTATTATAAGAGGCGTTGTTACCTTTTAAGCAAAATTTGCAACCATTTTTGAAAGTACCCACTAATGTGTCCGTTCTTCAAAACGTAGTAGATACCACTTTTACCATCTAAGAAATATTATTTGCGATGGCCTCAATCAAGTGACGCAACCTTTATAAATACAAAAAATAAATTCCTATTGATTTTCCAAGTTACCCCTCCAACGTTATCTTTTTTTATTGGACACTATGTTTACCTACTCTCTGGTATCAAATGCTTTCAGGACAAATATTTCTCACAGGTATTTATCGAGAAAAAACAATAGTGAAAATAGTGGCCTCAAGCAAGTGACGCGGAGTGTAACTCGGAAACTAAGCTGAATTTGACAATTTTACACTCAAAACTTTTTGCTCGAAATTAAATTTTCTAAAGAAATGGATAGTTAAGAAAATTTCATTAAAAAATCTAAGCAGGAAAAGTTAACATTAAAAAAATTTTTTAAACCAATAATTTTCAATATTTTTCTAAATAGCGCATAAATTTTTTTTCGGAAAAAAGATACGTTCAAGAAATACTTAAACAAAGTAAAGTGGGGCTTTAAGGCCTTATTATATTTATTTGAAAACTGACAGAGATAAAGCCATTCAAACTTAACCATTTCCTATCATTTTTCGCAGTTTTTGTCTGAAAGCCCTATTTTGATACTTTATGACAAAAATATTCCTAGCACTTAGTACCAAATCTTATATTAAAAAGCATTTCAAAACTGCCAAAAAACCAAAATTTCGAAACTACATACTTTTTAAATGTTCTCTATAATATTTGCGAAAGTGAAATTTGCCATATTTTAACGAAAAGGAGGCTTTCGGGCTACAAATTAAAGTCTTTAGTCTCTACTTTATTTTGTCTATTCATATCTTGACCCTATTTATTTGTTTTAGGTTGGTTTTTGTTTATTTTTTCCTGCCTAAATTTTTTATAAAATTTTTTGAACTATCCATTTCAATATAGTAGATTTTTCGGTGGAAGGCATGCTTATGAGCCAAACAAACATATTCAATAATAAAACCCTTGCCCGCAATTGTTCCTTTATACACCTCATTTTCCGGTCTATTCAAAAGGCTATAACGATTGTATGGCAAGTACCAACCCATATTTTTGAAGCAAAAAAATCAATTTTTCCTCTAAGGAACTACACAAAAATATCCTTAACAAAATAACTGATTATCTAGGACATCATTGGTAAACATAAACAAATTTAATTTTGTGCTCTATTATATTTATAATCAAAGACAAGTTTTTGGCTGCCGAAAACAAGCCCAGACAAAAGCTTTTTCACGTGATAAGATTTCTGAGGTCTTCATTACAACCTGAAAATGATCTTCAAAGAAATAAATTTTTTGGTTTGACGTCTCCAATTGTGTGGTTAAATATAAATATAAATATAAATATAAATATAAATATAAATGTAAATATAAATATAAATATAAATATAAATATAAATATAAATATAAATATAAATATAAATATAAATATAAATATAATATAAATATAAATATAAATATAAATATAAATATAAATATAAATATAAATATAAATATAAATATAAATATAAATATAAATATAAATATAAATATAAATATAAATATAAATATAAATATAAATATAAATATAAATATAAATATAAATATAAATATAAATATAAATATAAATATAAATATAAATATAAATATAAATATAAATATAAATATAAATATAAATATAAATATAAATATAAATATAAATATAAATATAAATATAAATATAAATATAAATATAAATATAAATATAAATATAAATATAAATATAAATATAAATATAAATATAAATATAAATATAAATATAAATATAAATATAAATATAAATATAAATATAAATATAAATATAAATATAAATATAAATATAAATATAAATATAAATATAAATATAAATATAAATATAAATATAAATATAAATATAAATATAAATATAAATATAAATATAAATATAAATATAAATATAAATATAAATATAAATATAAATATAAATATAAATATAAATATAAATATAAATATAAATATAAATATAAATATAAATATAAATATAAATATAAATATAAATATAAATATAAATATAAATATAAATATAAATATAAATATTAATATAAATATAAATATAAATATAAATATAAATATAAATATAAATAAATGAAAACTTTAAAAAGAAATTTTTTTATGGTAAATTAAAAAAATAACTTTAAATTTAAAAAATTTCATTTTATTAATTATTTATTAAGCTCGAAGATGGAATTTACTTCTGAAACACTTTCCTGAATATTGATTTATTAAAATTATTGTGTATAAAGTTTAGAATTTGTTTCCTCCTTGAAGTTAAATTTTTATTTATTTATATTTATCTTTAAAGAAACTCTGATGATCTTGTGGCACTCGTTTTGCCTTATTTTATACAGCCTTTGGGTATCAAAGTCCTTCCCACAACTGGACTCCCAAGAAAATGAATAATATTGGTATAGATGCATGACATCCTGCTGCTTTATCACAACTTTTAACTTTAATGCCTAAACTCCAAGTTTGTGCTACAAAGGGTGATTTTTTTATTGATACACTCTTTGAAATAAAATTAACTTTATTCAAATATTATTCAATTACAAATTTAATCTAACCTTCGATTTAAAAACAAAAATATTAAGGTCGGTACATGAAATAGTTTTCAGTCTTCACATCTACAGTGTGCGGTTAGGTTGAAATATTTCAAGTGGATCTATAAAAATAGTTCAACACTTTGTTTTATTATGTTAAAAAAGTACTTGGTTTTGCAATCTACATATAATAATCATGCAGACAGGTATATTTATTATGTGAACAATGTACACACGCATGTACTTTTAATGTATTTTCCCTTCATACAAAATTATGACAATGATAAATAAATTATTATGTTAACTCACCAGGTGAACTTCGGAGTCCTCCCGCTGAGGCAATTGCTGCTGCTGCTGATGTACCACCAACTCCTACGCCACTGGCCCCACTTACTGCGGCCGTTAAGCATTCGGCCGCTTCACCCCCCCGCACCGCACTAACAACACTCGACACGCTCGATGACGAAGCGAACGTATTACCACCGGCCGTTTGTATTTGGGCCGTTGTCACTACCCTATGCACCGTGTACAACACTGGTGGTGGGGGCAGCGATGATGCACTACTTCCCCCACCACCCACACCACTTGTGCTACCAAAACCTGTCGACACTATTTGTTCACAATTACCGTTACTGGTTTGAGTGGCAACAACGCGACTACTGTTCAACACCTCATCAACAACATCCGTGCAATGTTGTTGTTGCTGCTGTTGTTGTTGTTGTTGTTGTTGTTGTTGCTGCTGCTGCTGTTGTTGTTGTTGATGATGGTGCTGTTGGTGGACATGATGATGTTGGTGGTGATGTTGCTGTTGGTGTTGCTGTTGTTGTTGTTGTTGTTGTTGTTGTTGAATTTGAAGTTGCTGGTGTTGATGACTTTGTTGTGGTTGTTGCTGCTGCTGTTGCTGTTGTTGTTGTTGTTGTTGCTGCTGTTGCAATGAAGGCGATGGAGATGTCGTACTTAGCCGACCACTCGTTGCTGCTAGGTTATAGTAATCCTCCCGACATCGATAATCTGTGCCATTATAATACAGACGTGACCTGCAAAAAACAAAGGTTCGTGTATTAGTGCATAAAATCAATATTCTAAAATGGAGGGTAGTACTAATGAAGAAAATATTGTAACTTGTTAGTCACTAAGCCTTGATTGTTGTCACGCTCTTTGGGGGATACTTCACCCTGTGAGCAAGGAGGGTGAATCTAAGAGAAGATACAATCTCAAACACATGAAAGGCATTGGCCTCTTTTGCCTCACCTAGCCAAATTTGTAAAGCTACTAGAGAAACTCCAGAAATTAAAAAGGCAAAGAAATTAATTCACAATAACTTTCTTGCTGCATTTTTTTTTAACTAAAAATATAAATTATTAACTCACCATAATTATTTCCTAGATGCTTCGAATATTCTACTAAAACATGAGTGTAAATAACCGTTATTTGTAATTGAAGCAATATTGCAGAAGTGTTAAAAATAGGAACATGTGGAACCCACATAAAAATACCCCCAAAGGGGCTGAAATGTTCGGTTCACCCTGTATGCATGTTCAATAAAAATTATTTAATGAAATATTAAAATTAACAATAAATGATTATTTATTGAAGCTTGTTGCGGTAAAAATTGCCTCTGATACGAAAACCTGGATGGGAATTTTATTATTAATGAAAATACATTCCTGAGAGTCACGGAATAAAAAAAAAATAAATTCACATAATGAGGCCGGGAATTTAAAATTATTTAATGGGTTGGGTGGATAATTATACGAAATAGGCCAAACAGGAGTTAAATAGGTTGGTTGATTGGAATGAGAGGCTCTATATAGGTAGTCCTATTTATATACTCATACTTACTGATATTCCTGTGGCGTTAATTTCCTTCGATGGTATTGCACTCCAATGGGAACAGGCACGACATTTATGTAATTTCCTGTATTGGTCCCCCGATTCAATTGCTGGGATTTGCCCTTCGGTACAATATCTTGGCCAATATTTGATGATGCGGCTGTTGCAGCAGCCGCAGTGGCAGCTGCTGCAGCAATTGCTGCCGCCGCAGACGATGATACCGACGACGAGGAAGAAGCTATTGATGGTGTTTGTGAGCCATTATTATTGTTGTTGTTGTTGTTGTTATTGATGTTAATATTATTGCTGCGACAATAGAATTTGTTTGGATCCATTTCTTAGTGCGTTATGCATTTATTAAATGGAGAGACTCATGGAAAAAGAAATAATGGACATACAAGAAAGATTTTATTTTTTATTTATAAATTTTTTTTTATATTGAATTTACACTCGGATATTTCAACTAAGTCGTCCGCGGAAAACCGATCCCGATTTCGATCCCGTCTTCGTCGTCGTCGCCGTCGTCGTTTTCTCGCCCTCGTCGTCCGCGACCTTTTGACACGTTCTCGTACGTCACGCACTCGGACACATAAATTGCGTCGAACCACTATTAGCTTAACGTGGCCATTTTGAATTCAATCCGACATTTTGGTGTTTATTTCTTGAATTAATTTATTTTTTCTTTCTATTTTTATTTGAAACACTATAACAACATTTTGTATGTGGTTAAAACAAATAATTTTTAAGATTTATCTTACACAGAATATTAATTATGATAATTATTTACAAATTGTACCATTTTTCTTCGACGGTTCATTTTGCTGTGGAGAAAAAGAAAATAATGATAAAATTAATTAAAATTAAATAAATTTTTATAAATATTAATTATGCATGAAAATATAAATATATTCAATTGCTGTGCAAAGATTTGGAATTTTGGGCATTTTAAGAGGGTACCTATAGATTATATTTTTAGTTCTTTAAATTTATTACAATTTATGCATTTTGTTATTATTATTTTGGAAACACATTAACATGAGACACTAATTTTCGTTTAAGTTTTAGTTAATTAAATTTATATTTTAATATCCGATGAATTAAAAATGTTCTCTTACTTACTTAATTAAAACCCGATCAACTTTATCTTGTTCCACTTTTATATTTATATTTTTTAAAGTAGGTATTATATTGAAAATTTAATTAGATTTCAAAGGTTAAGTTCGCAGTTTTATAATAACTATTTTTAGTTTTAAAATAAGTAATTGATAATTTTTTATTATATTTAAGAATATTTACAATGACACTTCTTATTTTTAAGAATGGTATCCCAAGTTAAAATAAGGAGGTGCAAAACCCATCAGGCAGGTGCCAATGTCAAAGGCTTTCTTGGGCAACAGAGTTCCTTTTGGGCCCGAAAAATTACCATTTCTGCCTTAACTAGAGCTAGTCACGATACCAGAAAAGTCTCGATACGATACCAAGACGGTACCATAGCTCCATAGCACCTGAAACGATATGAGATGATACCGAGCAGGGTTGTCAGAACGGGCTCTTTATCGCCAATTGGGCTCCTCGAATTTTTACTCGCTCCTTCTATCTCTGATTTGCTATAAATCCCAATTTGGGCTGTTTTGTTTAGTTTTGAAATGGGGCTCCTCAAAAAAAAACTTAAGACTTTTGCAAAATCTTCTATGAATGAGCCTACTTACATTTCAATATTTGATTGTAACAACCCTTTACTGTAAGCAGTTGATTCAGTTTGCACACTTGTGAAACAAATTGATAATTTGGGACTAGAGATTATCTATTAATAATTGATAGTCTCTGATTTCACTTCGAGTTTAAACTTCTAACCAGAATTCAGCTGACTTGAAAATGCTTAAGAACTCTGAAATAGCTAAAACTATGTACATTGGGGCAGTCCTTATTTTGAAAACTTTTGAGCACCCGTTTTGTTTGTTCATTGACATCTTAAAACACTACCCCATTTTTTGTTTTTAATTTTTTAAATCACGTTTACACGTGCCGCATTGAGCTTAAAGTTGATGCTCCTGTGAGAGTTAGGGCCTATTTAAATACTTTTTAGCTCCCAAAATAACGGAACTTGCTATACGTTATGAAAAACCTTATTTATCTTAAAAACAGCTCAAACGAATTCTATACAAATTCTAAAAAAATTTGTATAGTTACTCGAATATTTTTGAAAATTCTTAATTTCCAAGGAAATTGAACTCTTTGAGCAAGAACGTGCGACCCAGTCGTGCCTTTTATGTTTTTCTTTTCTTTCGAAGAAAGAGCAGGTAACAGATTTTAAAGTGCATTTTATTAATTCTGCAAATCAAATTTTTAATAGCCTCCGGTTTTGATCGGTTTTATGAAAATTCAAACTTTCAAACTCATTGCGGCACGTGTTAATACAGCAGCGCACAAACAGCCATTGGCTGGAGGCTGGAGTAATTCTTCGTGTGATCTCTGCACTGATGCCATTTTGCGGAGTAATAGTTGAGCTCAGGTAGACAAAGTCCTTGGCGACTTCGAAGTTGTACTAATCCATCGTGACGTTTTGAGATATTGAGATTCCTTTCTCGATGATAGCATTGTATATAAATTCTATAGTATTCTCATGAAGAAAAAAAGCTCGTGGCCATCTATGCGTCCAAATGTAATACTAATTTTTGTTAAGGGATCTCGGTAAGGCGATCACAGCGAACCTATCGACCAAATGTCTACCTACAAAATCGTGTTTCATGAGAATACTATAGATTGGATATACAATGATGATAGCATATACTTCGTCTAGTCCTCATGAAAAGCCAAACTTTTTTTCGCCACCTCCGATTCAATACTTGAAAACGCACCGGTAACAACTCGCTTTGTTCTCCCAATGATGTCAAAATCATCTGTATAAGGAAGTACTTGAACAGACTTTTGAAAAAATGTACCTCTGTTTTTGACTTGCGAGTTGCGTACAATTGCTTCAGGAACGATGTTGAACAGGTTGCATAATAACGAGTCTTCTTGCCTCAAACTTTTCTCGACGTCAGAGGGCGGATATTATATAAAAAAAATTTGAAGGAAGAATTAACTATATAACGGGTGATTTTTTAAGAGGTTTAGAACTTTAAAAAAAAAAAACACAAAAAATTCGAAAAAATGAATGAAATATTTATTTGAATCGATAGTTTGAACCTTGCAATTTAATGTTTAAAGATAATTTCATGCAAATATTGACCGCGGCTGCGTCTCAGGTAGCCCATCCGCTGAGTCCAATTTTGGCATACTCTTTCACACATATCGGCCGGTATCTCACGAATGAATGCATGAATGTTGGCTTCCAGTGCGTCAATCGAGAGGGCTTGTCCCTATAGACATTAGCCTTGACATACCCCCACAAAAAATAATCTAATGGTGTCAAATCGCACGATCTAGGCGGCCAATTGACCGGCCCGAAACGTGAAATTAACTGTTCACCAGACTCGCCTCGCAATTGCGCCATTGTTTCGCGTGCTGTGTGGCATGTGGCACCGTCTTGTTGAAACCACATATCATGCAAGTCAAGAACTTCCATTTCGGGCAAAAAAAAGTTTGTTATCATCGCTCGGTAGCGTTCACCATTGACAGTAACGCGCCGAATCGACATTTCGCGGTCTTCTGTCACACTAGCTGATACGGCCGCAATATTTTCTTCACTACGCACAGTACGTAAACGTGTTGGTGGTTTAATGTCCAACAAAGTAAATTTGGTGTGAAATTTGGTCACAATCTTCCGAATAGACTGCTCAGAAGGTCGAGAATGCCGACCATAAAATGGAAGCAGCGCGCGATGAACATTTCGAACCGAGCACGAATTTTGATAGTAAAATTCAATAATTTGCAAGCGTTGTTCATTTGTAAGACAATCCATGGTTAAATTGCAAACCAAACTGAAGCTGTTTGACAGTGACACAAGGTACTAAACACACGTCAGCTGTCAAAACCAGTGTTGCCAAAACCAAACCAGCTAAAAAATCACCCTTTACAACCAAAAACAACCGTAAAATTTTAGATTTCTTAATTTTTAACATAATATTGCGCATAACATTTTTAGGAGCAAGAATAAAGATGTGCGAGAACAAAATAAAGTAATGCGGTATGTTCAAACTTAAAAAAGTCTTTTCTATTCAAAATTGACATATATACCAACTCAAATTTTACTATTTCTTATAATTTTTCGCAATTCTGGCCCGAAAGCCTCTTTTTCGGTACAACATGGCAATTTTCACATTCGTTAAAATATACGAACTCAAGATTTTGATGAAATATGACATTACGATTATTGAAAATATTTAAATAGTATCTAGGTAAGTCTGCAATTTTTTTGTTTACTGTTTCTAAATGATTTTAGACCTACAAGCTGAACGGCTGGACCGATATTTATAAGACTTGGTACTAGGGCGCAAGGATAGTTTAATTTATCATTTAGTTTCAGAAAAACGGGTTTTTGGGCAAAACTGCAAGGAATTATAAGAATTGGTAAACATTATGTCTGTTGAAATACAAGTACTGATTCATCCAGATGCCAAAGTACTTTACTACACTTTTACTTGCCAGTGGCTGTCCATCTGGCCCTACGATCACCAGCTTACTCCAGTTCTTTCTCGTATCCCTTGTGGCTCCATGCAACGAAGTCCTAAGCAAGATAGTTTCTGATTTTTGACAGATGATTTTCAACTTCCAGTCATGGCAATATCGCTGAATCTTCTTGAAGTCACGCTGCAAAAGAATTATGATGACCTCGACTTTTGGAACTGTTCTGTACGCAATTAGATCGTCGCAATACGCAATTGCCTGAGTTAGACTACTTATCAGATCGCTTGTGTAAATGTTGAATAGAATCGGCGAGTTGACTGCTCCCTACTGAAGACCATTTTTAATATTAAAGGTTTGGCAGAAGTCATATTGCCACTTTTGACAACCATTGAGAAATCATAAAGCATATAAGGAAGCGGTTTACTAATGTCTAATCTGGTCAGCTTTAGGTAAAGACCCTCTAGCCATATGGTGTCGAAGGCCTTCTCCAAATCAACCAGACAGGCACCCGTACACTGCTTTTTTGATTTGTTCCATTGTATATCAGAAACGAGTTTAGACGCAGCATGAATGGTGTCATGCCCCGCCTTCCTGATACTCGGAAGAAGACGTATCGACTGGAGATTCATCGGATTGGAGTTGTCCTTTCCCTTTTTCGGGAGAGGATGCACGACAGCTGTCTTCCAAAGCACTGGATAATACGCATTATTCAGAGCGTTGTCAAACAGAGTGGTAGAAATGTCTACGCACGTTGGAAATGCCATCGACTCCTGCTGACTTGTTCTTCTTTAATGAATTGAAGATGAGCTGGATCTCCAACTTCGTAATTAACAGGTAACTGGGTCCATTTCGCTCGGCGATTAGAGCGTTTGCCAAATGGTCTTCATTGAACCCAGTGAATCCGAGGTTCCTGATCGCCATTGCGTGATGTCATTACGAAGGTAGAAGTGGTGGAGTAAGGCTCTGTTTTCCAGATCATGGTTCGTGCGAATGCATGCACTCACCTTGTATACTTGCTGGAAAGCAGTCTCCACTTTCTCGTGCGGATCTTTGACAATATAGAAGTCATCGTCCAAGACGGCAGCGTCCTCTGGATCAATTCCTGCAGTCAGAAGTATGTTTCTGCTCTCTGTCGTTCTCTGAAACTTAAGACACGGAAGGTCATTCTAATCATTCCTTCTAAATATCTTGTTAATTTGGGGAAACATACTCGGGTCGCTAGAATTAACAGCCCGAACTTTGTTGTCCCATTACAAATTAATTGACAACCGGTAATTTTCTCTAATAATTTGGTTGATGGTCTTGATCGACGACTTCAACGTTCTAGTCTCCAGATTGTGTGGGTCAGTAAACAGTCGGTACAAGACTTTGAGTCTTATCAGCAGTCCACTTTTTTGTCTGTGTAATGCGTCAATGGTCACATTCCGGTACATGTCGGTTGCGTCCAGTATTTTGTACTTCGATATTGTTCTGTCCATTGTTCGTTTGATTGTCTCGTCCATTTGTTCTAAGAATTCGTCTATTTCGTTATTTGTCAAATTCCTGTCATTTGGTGGGGATATATTTTTCAAACTGATTTCGCTCGATAAGGTTTTGGTAAAGCGTGGCCAGCGCACCTTACTGTAATTGTAAGTATATGCACAGGCACATACTCATCCAACTCAACGAGCTTGTTCGGGGGTGTACTACGGCGGCGAGTCCACAGTGGTCACTGTCGAACCCGATCGTTCGTAAACAGTTTCTTGGTCTTTGAGTGTCAGTAATTGTCAGTCTTGCGTTTGTTAGCAATAGAACCAGATAGGCATCACTTCTTAGAAACGATGGCCGATCCGTAGCCAGTAGGTCAACACGATATTCAGCGTTATACTGACTCATCCAGTTAAAAGATGAACACCTCTTCCCAATCTGAATGTTTGTGCCCTTTTACACAAGGAAACTGAGTTGTCAGCAACTTTCAGTTCCTAGGTGAGAAGGGCAGGAGGAAAGAGGGGTGAACAAAATCTCCCCGGTCGAGGATTTGAAGAGATTTTTTTGACATTTCCTTTCACATCTAGGTTTAGGTGTGTTCAACCAATAGACTTTCAAAGGCAATTTCAAAAATTGCCTGGAGATTTGTTTCCTAGTATGAAAGGTACAAGAGATTTTTAAGGAGATTAAAAGATAACGTCAAAAAAATCTCCAACTTGTTTCTTCGTGTGAAAGGGGACTTTGGCATTAAAATCACCGGCCACGAGAAAGCAATTTTCTTCCAAGGCTAAGCGTAGAAATCGCAAAGTTTTTCAAGCTCTGTCATAAAATCAGTTGGCTGAGGTGATTCCTGTGCATAAGCCGCGATCATATACGTTCGCTTCCCCTGTTGTTTGACTCTGCCGACTGGCATTTATTTTGAGAAAAGAAAATTTCAGATTGAGAGAGATTGCGAGTACGTTTGTAGATACATATATGATTGAGCTTTTTTTTTTAATGATGTGTCAAAAAAGGAGCTTGAATGTACATACCCATACCGACACGTAAGTCGTGTGTACAAAAGGTCCCATGCTGAGTAGGTACTTACTTCTTCACCTTCATAAGATCAACTTTATCATCAAACGAACACGAATTATACGAAGGCGTATCTATGCCTATATATCACACATTTGACAAATCACCCTAAATAAACGGTTTTAAATTCATAAAACAAGATGGCCGCCGACTGAGCTAAGAGAGTCAATTATTATTATTAAAACTTATCATATTCAATGCTGCGAATTGAATTTTAACAATCGCTTATCCTCTATGTTGTACATACATAGGCACCCACCTACTCACAAGCTTAATCGAAAAGTTTTGACAAACTTGGCATATAATTTAAAAATAATGGAAATATTCCCTTAATCCAGAGTGAGATAAAAGAGAGAGAAAGAAGAAATTTGAATTGTTCCTATATTTTTTACAATATTCGATGGATAAAGGATATACATACATTGTTATTAATTTATATATAGAATATCAACATCCGCATACACATTATAATCAAGCAGTTAACAAGAGTGATTCACATAATAGGTATATATAAATGTATAGTATATACCAGAGTTATACATTTTGTTAACTAAAAAAAAAAACAGAATCCGTTGACGTTCAATTATTAACAATCATTAAATTGGCGGGAGCAAGTGGCTTCGGCAGCTGAAGCAAAAGCAAAAGCAGAAAAGGCGGAAGGATATGAATTACTGTAAATTTTTATGGTTTAAGTTATCTACGGCAGTGTGCATGTTATTGTCCTGAATGTGATTACACATATAAGCAGGTATGTATATCACGTTCTTGTTAACGGTTTTGTTGTTGTTTTCTCCTCATTTTTTTTTTTGTTGTATTATTTTATTATTATTTTTTTGTTGTTTTGTCTTGTTGTTGTTGTTGACTTTATGGGCTTAATGTGAAGAGCCACAAAATAAATCATAAAAATAAATAAAGCTGTGTGCTACACAATGGAATCCTTTATCAAAATGTTTTTATTAAATAGAGTTCCGATTCCGATATTTGTGTCCTTGCGGGTATCGTTTGGGTGGGAAATTGGTTATTTGTCTGCCTCTGTCCCCGCCACTGTCTCTCTCTCTCTCTATATCTCTCTCTTTCTCATTCTATCAGTTTGTCGATTTAGGAGAGGATATAATATGAAAAATAATGGTTGAGTGAGTATATCGTTGGCAATCTTTATTCTTATTGAATTGTCTTTGTGTTTGTATGAATTTGAAAGGATTTTCCTCCATGCATGTGTGTATTTTTAGAACATTATTACCTATCTACTACATAATATTAAATGTGTGTTTGACAGAGGGCATCATGAATGGAATAATCAAAGGTTCAATCACGGTTTTATTTTATATCTATCCTTTTATGTTACATAATTATTTTAATCTTTTGATGTGAAAGAATTTCAACTAGGCACTTAATAATGGGTCTTTCTAATCTCGGTATCCTTACTTCTAATGAGATTGATAAGTTTTCTTATATTTGTTATTACTCCCATGTATATGGCGAGGCTTATATTTCACATATGGACCTAGTAGTTGTTACATCAAACACAATGTTCTTTGGATCTTTGCTTTGGGGAAATAAAAGGTTTAGCAAGGTTCTAACGATGACCCTTTTTTGATCCGTAGTTTAATCCTTAGGTATTTCTTTGGAATTGTAAAATTTCCGGTAAAATAATATTTATCAGGTTTTGTGGCCAAAATTTAAGTTGGGTTAAAGAAAGCTTATAATAATATTATAGGAGTGAAATTCTGAAATTAAAATGTTTGTTTAAACCTTTTTTGAAAGGAAGGAAATATAAGCCAAAGAACGCAATAAGAATGAATCACAAGTTTGAATATTCTTTGAAGTTTGGAATTTATGATCAAAGCAAAAGCAAACTCTGATGAAGGCAGGACAAACAACGAACACTTTTATCAAGAAGAAGGAAAACTACATCTATATTCTTCGATATACAAATATTTCAGAATATTCTAATATTAGAGTTTAGAACGTGGTTTTAGGTTTAAACAAAAATAACATGAGATTTGTATTATAAAAGACTGAATTAAATTGATATGGAAATACCGTTTCTGCAAACTATATCGTCCTGAAATATCCAGCAATGGTTTTCTGAGAATAACCTTTCATTCAGGAGTTAAACTACTTTCTCAAGAATGTCTTCTTTATACTATTAAGTCCTTTAGTTGACCTCCTGTTCCCAAACATGGAGCTATGCTGCACTTGCATGAAATGTATCCCAATTAAACATAATGAAAAGCCTTTAAGGATCCTAGCAATCTTCTTCTAAGCTTATTGTGAGTTCGTTGCGTGTACTTTATCATTTTATTTGTTTTATACTTTTCCTCAACTAATTAAACTTGTTTTATTTGAAAAACAATTTTTCGATATTTTTCGTTGGATTCCGCCAGAGTTTCGAAATCCAAAACTTCGAAAGGCAAAGTTTCGAAGGATCAAGTTCCGAAAAACCAAAATTTCAGAAAGATAAAACTTCAGAAGACGAAGTTTCAAAAAACGGAGTATAACGAAAGGGGAAAGTTTCGAAAAGTCAAAGTTTCGAAAAAAAAGGTCTGAAATCCTCGGAACTTCGTTGTTCCTTTAGAAATTTCAACGAAATTAACACAGGTGGTAGCTGATACAGAATTAGAACAAGGAAATAATATTTTTAAAACAGGCAGTTCCGAAACTTTCTGCTACCGCAAGGATTTTCTTCGAACGCGGGCCACCACTACTTTCACCACCCTGATGCTTGTATCCACATCCTTTTGGATTTTCCCTATCGGGTTTTTTTGTCTTCGAGGAAGTTTTCTTGAACCGTTTTATTTTGCCCCACCTAAACATACAACTTATACGTTATACCTTAAGGTTGGAGAGCCTTAAATAATTAACGAATGGAATATTCCTGACTTAATAAATATTATTACTGAGTCCTCAGTCTTTGTCTTTGACGCTCTATGATGCGTTAAATGAATATCAAACTGAGCCATATATCTAAGCTCATTGTTCATTATTTATGATGAATTTTGTATGCATTTGATAAAAATTTAAAAACATAGATTCATATGAAATCACATCAGTGTTGAACAAATTTAGTAAAATGCCCCGCTGGATCGTATGTATTTACTATTATGTTCAAGAGGGTTGTAAGAGAAAACAGAGGTATATAAGAGAAATACATTGAAATTAATGTTAAATAAAATGCCCGATTGGATCGTACGTTCTCGGACTTGCTCTTATGTTGTTCAACAGGCTTATGATTTTAAGAATTGTAAGTATGGAAATAACGAGAGAAAGGTGTTACGAGCATGAAATTCGATATATAAATTTGCGAATACAACTTTTGTTATAGCTTAAGGTGAAAAAAAGGACGCCTACTGAATTTTTAAACAAATATTAACTTATGCAGAAAAAAAAATTAATAATCGTTGAAGCGGTTTTTTAAATAATGAATTATTGATAAAATTTTAAAAACATGTTCAAGAAAAATTTTTGGTATACAAATTTTAAGTTTTTATTAAAATACAGATGAAAATTAAATTTTCAATTTAAATAATCAACACAGACAGAGACATGCTATGAAGAAAGCATGATAATGGCCAACGTACCCTGCAATAGGAGGAACCAGTTTGAGCACAAGACGTGCCATAAAGTCAGTTGGATATTGACGGACAACTTCCAACCAAATTGATCACATCGCGATTCTCCATTTATTTAAAAGCAAGCAGTCTGCAGGACGTTCATAACAGAAGGTCTGCAGGCATAGGCATGGCCCGGGACCACCATTTGATGGTATCTACCGTAAGATTACGCACAGCAGCTCAGAATTCAACACCGATTGGCTTAAGGATACCGCAGTCCACCAAAAACTAGGCAACCACCTTTCACAAGAATGGAGAGCAATCAGTAATACGGAACCCACCATCAAAAACAATTCAATTCCGGTGCTGAAGGTATAATCAGTCGGTCACAAGGAAGAACAGTGCATGGGCTTTCCGAAAAAAAATTGGGATAGGATCAAAGAAAGAAAACTTCTAAAGCTCGCATTGCAGCTGCTCCAGCAGCATCAGGGAGAAACAAGTTATAGTCTGAATATTGCATGAAGATGTGAAAAGTTACGCGTAGCGTGTGGTATCCAAAGCTCTAATTAATTAAGCTAGTTTCGGATGTGGACCAGCTCAAAAGGTGGAAGGAGCACTTTTCTGCGGTTTTGAACCGCGTTTTCATCAGTGAAATGAACCCAACACCCAATGACCGGCCAACTCCTGATAGAGAACAAATCTTAACTAGAATCAGAGCACCCATAGAGATCTTATGGCTGTTTTACAATGAAGTGTTCGCGTTTGTGATGCATACGTTACATTTAACAAGCGTTACGGCCACGTCGAGATAAATCGACCAAAAAATTCATACTTTTTCCAACACAAGATCATTGTATATGAACTCTTTAGTATTCTCATGGAGCCTAAAAGCTCGTGGCCATCTAGTGTCCTAATGTAATCCTAATTTTTGTTAAGAGATCTTGGTAAGGCGATCACAGCGAACCTATCGACCATATGTCAACACACAAAATCGTGTTTTTTTTTTTTTTTTTTTTTTATTTGTTTATTTCAACTGCAGACTGATGTCTAAGTTGTTAAATATTACTTGTACAATATAATAGTAAATTTAAGTCTACTAACACATATTATGAAACACTTAACAGGATAATAATATTTTTTTTAAACTATTTTTCGACATGTTAAAATCAATTAAGTTATATAAACGATTAAAATCATTGCACATAATGTTTAAAGCTGTGTTTAATCCATAATTTACTCTGGCAGAAGGTGTATACAAAAATGCAGGATTACGGGTTAACCTCGGACGGGAATTTATGTTCAGCATACTCAGAATTTTTGGAGAATGGATTGATCCCGATAAAAGTTGAAAAAGGAAAATAACATTATTCACTTCCCTCCTCTTCTTTAGCGTAGAAAGGCTGAGCAGTTTCAAGCGATTGTCATATGGTGGAAGATGTTGATTAGGATCCCAAGGAAGATGACGGAGGACGAAGAGCAAAAATTGTTTTTGAACACTTTCAATTTTAGTAATGGAAACCTCATAAGCAGGACACCAAACACAGCTGCAATACTCCAGGATGGGACGGACAAGTGAACAGTACAGGATCTTTGTAATATGAGGATCATTAAATTCTTTTGAAAATCTCTTGATTAATCCAAGGCGGCTCCTTGCTTTACTTGTTATCATATCAATATGAGGATTAAATGACAGTTTCGTGTCAAATAAAATTCTTAAGTCGTTAAAGGTGTCAATTCGATCAATTAAACTATCTTCTATAAAATATGAAGAGAATATTGGTTCTCTCAATCTTGAATATGACATTACTTTGCATTTCTTTCTATTTAATTCCATTCCATTTGACGTACACCATTCGAAAACAGTATCAATATCGTGTTGTAAGAACAAGTATCCACTTGGATTTGTAAAACCATTAAAAAGCTTAAAATCATCAGCGAAGATTAAGATATTTGAGTAAAGAATGCTCGTAGTAATGTCATTTATAAATAGTATAAATAGCAGTGGCCCAATATGACTACCTTGAGGAACCCCGGATGTAACATTTATTAAATTGGATATACAGTTTTTGTATTTGACATATTGCGTACGATTTTTTAAATACGACTGGATCCAAGAAAGTATCCACTCTGGAAACCCATATCTTTCCAATTTCGCATGAGAATACTATAGATTGTATTTATATACAATGACAAGATGGCCACCTACCTTAATTGAAAATCGAAATGTCAAAACGTGCGCAAAAGTTCAATAATTTCTACTTTTGCGTTGCAGCCGATTACGTAAAGTTGGTTTGTGTACCTACTAATGGATGCAAAATCGAAGCATAATGTTACACGCGTCATTGTAAACTCTAAACAGAAATTCCAATGTCTGAACTTTTGCGTTGACAGGCAAACCTTTCAACGCGACTCCCAACGCGGCATTGTAAAAACAACATCGGTTGAGCCCCTGCACGCACTCATTGAGAGCTTGGGAAACAGAGAGCTTTCCTTGAGTAGTGGAAAAAGGGTATGATTGTGAAGCTCCCCAAAGAAAGAAGACCTTATGCATAGCAAAAACTGCGTGCTGCCTGTTGTAGCCATAGAAGTAGTAAAAATCGTCCTGGAGCGAATAAAAGACCACCTCGAAATGACGCTTGACACCAAACAAGCAGGATTCTACATTGGATCTTTCTGTGGGGGCAACATCAACACCTTGTGGATCATCACCAAACAGTTCATTGAATATCGATCACCACTTCACCTGTTATGCATCGACTTGGAAAAATCATTCGAGAGTGTCAATAGAGAGTTTATCTACATTGCTTTGCGCAGGAGGGGCATCCCGTATAAATTAATTGCTTTTATTAAGAATCCATATGGTGGATTCAAATGTCTCGTTCTGCATAAAAGAAATAGTTGTCAGAGGAGTTTGCAATCAAAAGTGGGATAAGACAAGATTGTATACTGTCACCAAGTTTATGATAAGTGATGTTCCAGTTCCAGTTTATGATAAGTGATGTGCTGCATGCAGCTTTCTCAACTGCAAATGAAGAAATTCAGCAAAATCTTCAATCACACCTTAAATATCTGGACAACGCCAACGTAGTATGCTTACTCTCTCATAGGATCATATCATGAATCTCTATCAAAAGAGAATGTAAGGATTGAGTGAGAAGCTGAAATCGTTGGGATCAATACGTTAAAAATAAATAGGATCAGCCTTGGAAGTTCCTCATCTACTTTAGTAGATATTTCTGGATAACCAGTTGAGATGATAGAGAGTTTTCAATATCTTGGGAGTATTGTCTCAACTGATGGTGGATGTTCGGAATGCTGTCCAAAATATGGAGAAACGACTCTATAAGCCTAAATACCAGGCTACGACTGTTACTCTCTAATGTTGAATCCGTGCTTCTCTATGTGTTCAGCACTTGGAAAGTACCACCCGCTGTCACAAGAAAGCTGCAAACGTTCTTGAAGAGATGCCTGCGATCCATCTTGATGATTTTCTGGCCTAGCCGTTTCTCCAGTGATCAACTTCATGCACATATAGGTCAGGAACCAACTCTAGGCTTCAAAAAGGCCAACACTTGTGTATTGTGAGTCAAGCCATACAATGGAACCCTCTCAGTGAGGCAGACGAGTGGGCCGACCTAGAAGTACTTGGCGGAGAACGGTCGAAGAGGAATCTGCATAGCTGGGGAAGAGAAAGAGAGAGCTGAGCTACATCTTCAGAAGCCGTACACCATAGCGCGCAGGAGTAGTGGAGGCCTTTGTCCTGCAAAAGGAACCTCACAGACATAACAGGTGCGAAGACCTAAGCAAGTAAGGAACCTGGTATTGAAATATAATTGCAGTTGGTGCTGATGATTTGGAAAAATCATTTCTGCAAATTGTACAACCGCGATGACGAACCGAATTCGGTACCATGCAGATTGCACCATTCAACCTGGACGACACGTATGCCAACAATTCCGCCCACGCGATCTAGAGGAATTAAAGACAGCAATATCTAAGCTTAAGTCCAAAAAAGCTGCTGGAGCTGATGGCCTTGGAACTGATCTATTCAAAGCGGCTGGGGATGAATTGGTTAGGATTATGCACCTGCTCATCTGCAAAATATGGTCGGAGGAACAGGCGCGGATACAGGGGGAGGGCAATGGGTGCAATTGCCCCCCCCCCTGGGCAAGATAGAATTAAATATGAATTTAATAAAATGTATTCAAAAATGTTTTTTCGTTATACGTTCATAAAATTTATTCTTGGCAGCCAAAAGAGGACTTCACGTTTTCATTTTCCTGTTTTTCCATTTCAAAAAATTATTTAATACTTTTTGATGAAACAACCGATGCTCTTCAACTGAGCCGTATTTTAATAGCCTAAGCAAACGTGCAGATTTTTCAGGCTCTAATGGGAGCAGCCATACCCCAAGAGCTGCATCCAGCAGCCCAGAGCTGTGCACGATTTTTCTGTGAGTGATTGTTCGTCGGCCGCTGACCAAGTACAGTGAAGAAAAGTACCGGTATGCAAAGATAGCATTCAAATCGACCGATTGGAAAGCTTATAGTTATAACTTCTGTTTTAGATGTCCAATGTACAAAGTTAAGGTCTTATATTTAAAGATCAATTTCAGGCTACATTACTGTATAACATTTTTTGAGAATAGTCAAATTATTTCATACTAGAGATAAGATTGAGTCCCAAATCGATTTCTTTTACACTCTTCAAAGTGCAAATGTGAAAGAAAATTTTTACAATTTTTAAAAATAATGTTTCAAAAAGTTAATGCCCCGACCCTCGTCTAAAAATTTGTTGCAGGGGCACTTTTCTAAATTTTCTACCTTAAAATTGATTTTAATTTAAGAAAAAAATAAAATCTTTGAAATACGTCGGTTTAATTTCTTTAAAAAAATCAAACTTTTCTTCAAATGTACGGATCTACAAGATTAGAAAAAGCTTAAATAATAAACCACAATTGTATATAAAAATTATTGATTAATAAATGGATACGCAACTTAAGAATATGCAAATGTGTTTCGAGTGCAGCACAACTGCCATAGCCATAAGATTAATTTCTGATGGTAATATTCGTGAGGATTTTGTCACTTTCGTGGTTGCGTTGTAGGAACTTTCGTGTTATTAAACTGGTGAAGAGTATAAATCCGATAAAGAAGATTGGAGAGAAACCAGGAAACGACGACAGAGTCACTACCAAAGAGAAGTAGGATGGAAAATATTGTTTTTGGCCGTTTTTACAATCGTCAAGTCAACGGCCGTTTTCAAAAAAATCATCTGCGTCAAAAATGCATTTGCAGATTGTTCTTTATCGCAAACTGCTAAAGTCACATGTTCGAAAACATTATCTGCGGTGTAGCTGTGCAGTAAAAAATCGAGTTTACGATACAAAAATTGAGAAACCAGAGAGCGTGTTTGTAAACATCAAATGCGTTTGCGAGTAAATTGAATGACGTTTATCAAACTAATTTTGTGCAAGCAGGACAATTGCTTTATGACGATTGCAATCTGCACCAAGAAATGACGATCATTTGGCGACCAGCTAATGAAGAGGCTGAAACTTTCCCTCGAACTCGATCGTCAAGAGTGGGAATAGCGAATAGGAACATACCGATGTGTCATGATGCTTTCCGAAATTTGAGGTGTTGCACAAATCCTGAGGGAATTCAAAAATGCTGTAAAGAAACCATGCTACAGCTACAAAGTGTTCCAAAGTAACGGCTGTTCGAGACACTGTCTAGCAGTTATGAAAGAGGTAATTGCTTTTTTCAAATTTCAAACTCACATCGCTTTGTGTGACCAGGTGTGTAGAGCGGTATGAAGTGTACTCAAATCTGTAGACCTGTGGAAACTCACGAAATTGCCCCCCCCCCTGAATGAAATCCTGGATCCGCGCCTGCGGAGGAAAGCATGCCCGATGAATGGAACCTCAGCACTATTTGGTCGATCCTCAAGAAAGGTGATCTTCTGGACTGCACAAACTACTATGGACACCATTAACGGTGGATGAGAACGCGTTAGGCTGTTTTGAGAGGAAAATTCTCCGAGAGCTTTTCGGTCTCGTTTGCATAGATGGGGAATGGAGAAGAAAATACAACAACGAACTGTACGGGGTGTACAGCGACACCGACCTAGCCACAGAAATGAAAGGCGAATGAATAAGATGGCTGGGTCACTTGGTGTTCGATACTAGAGACAGCTAGCTAGAAACCGAGCCAACTGGAAGAAGCTTGTTGGTTGAGGCCCTGGTCCACCCGGACTGAAGCCCCACCTTAAGTAAGTAAGAAACACGCTTATAATAAAACCCCACTTAGAAGAAACCTGAACAAAAGCACCGTGTACATTCCCATATAAAGTTTGTTATTTTTGGATTTGTGGTTTTCAAGAAGAAATAAAACGCATGTGATTATTAATGTTATGGCCAAGAATTAAGCTTTATTATAAATATTTATGGTTGGAAAAAATGCCTTTGGTGGGAAAAATGGTGGGAAAATATTCATAGTCGGATTTATAGTGGGAAAATATTTCAATGGTCTCTTTTTTGGTGGGAAAAACCACAATTCACTACACCTGCCGTTCTTCGAATTTTATGACCTATGTATAATGTTTTGTCACAAAAAAAAACAGAAACTTTAAAGAATATTTTTTTTTTTGTGAATACCACACAAATGAGGTACCAAAAATCACTGACCTTGAAAAAAATTAAAAAATATCTCAAAATTCATAAAAATCATTGGCTGACCAATTACTGAAACATACTAGCTGACCTTTTACGACCTTTAAGTGACCTTTCAAGTGAGATGCCAACATTTTTTTTGTAACCTTGAAACGAACTTTAAAAATTCATAAGAAATACTTTGGCCTACCAATTATTGAAAATAGTTGATCTTATCATGATCTAGTGATCTTTCGGATCGGTATACATTTTTTGTGAATATTCCACAAATGACTTGGCAAAAATTATACGTGACTTTAAGAAACTTTAAGAATTTTAGGGCTGACTAATTTCTAGGACAAGCTAACTTTCTTCACCAATTACTGACCAATTAGATGACATACTTTTTTTGGGAATATGAAGTACCAAGAGTGCAGAGCTAACATTCTTCTTTTGTATATCTAGGAAATATTTGTAGCAGAAAAGGTTATGGTGGTTTTTTTTTCCTTCCAGTACAAAAATGGTGGGATTTTTTTTGGAATTTGGTGGGATTCTACAAATCTCATCTGGCAGCACTGATTCATTATGAAGTGGCAAACCAAACTGAGCATAAATCAAGTGACAGCTGTCAAAAAGACCAACTCCAAAAAAAAGTATTGCCAGATTGAAAACCACACGTCTAAAAAAACACCCTTTATTTAAATGTTGAATTGTGTGTTTATGGGAAACACGTTTACTAGATAAAAGAAATTACATATCTTCCCATAAACATATTCCAAGTAAAAGTCTGGAATCCAAATATTTTTTGCCTTAATACTTTTTTCTTTAAAATCAAAAAATTCTCCTAAACATTTGAGCTTTAAAGCATTTTCAGAGCTTCTTATGTCCTCATAGCAAATGTTTTATTCAATTTCGTTGACAAAATTTTATTACATTAGGGTGTGCTCCTTTATTAAATCCACCTTTTACCTATTGTATGCTAAAGCTTACTCTATTATTCCTTTTCGGTGTATATACGATTCACACAGTCTTTATACTTGTGGCTATGTTTCAAGACCTACTTTCTATAGTTTGTGGTTTAGATTGTTGCGGATGCCATTGAAAATATTGTGGTGGTTCATGTCCCAGGCAGTTAAGGGTATGATGTATGAGCATTAGCTGCATACCTACGACCAGAAATATGTGTGTCAAGTTTCAGTTAGTTGTCCTTAGGTTCAAATATGTGGAGCCGTAAAGCAAAGGCAATTAAACTCCTTAAACTGCCAAAAGATTGAGTTATTTTTGGATTATTTCTCCCTTATTTATTTGATTGTTCAGATTTATTTCGAATAATTAAAATCATTTTTGGTCACGTAGGAATTTCAATTATTCTAGGTTAACTCAGCACATAGAAGAAAAATCGCTATCCATTATTTTGAATAATGATTCATTATTGATAATAATTACCAACAAAACTTTCACGTTATACGACCTAAGTCCGCTTCTAGAGGGGATTATTGAATACTTGGTAATGTGCTCCTGACTGTCATAAACAATAAAGTAATGAATTTGAGTCTGGGCTGTGCAAAACTGAGAATCTCTTCAAATTTGTATTAAATCATGTTTGGGTTAGAATTAGAAGCACTGATTACAGGATTGTATTCACGTGCCTTTACAGATTCAGGGGAAGAGTTAAAAGAGCCAAGAATTGATCAATTTGTGAGTGCCGATCTGTATTCCATCGAGTGCACACGTCATGTGAAAGTCTGTCTCGTCGAAAGAAAAGTTCGTTTGTTTGTGCCGTACCTGTTGTCGTATTATCACTGTGTTTCAATTCCCTAAATTTAATTTAATTACAAATAAAAAAAAAAAATACAAATAACCATCACTGCAAAAATTGCATATCAAAAATAAAATTAAAGCAATAGTCCCCAAACACCAATAAAAAAAAAAAAAATACCTACTCGCGCCGCAAACCTAAATTGTCTCAGTGCAAGTGCATCAACAACAACAAATATATTCAGTGTCGCTTACATAATGTGAAAAAAAATCTTATTACAAAAATCATCATCACACAACGAGCGGTAATCCTTCTCTTTTTCCCTTCATCTTTCACAGTCGATTTGGTTTAGTTATTGTTGTATTGCATGAGGTATCTCACACAGTACATGCAGTGACTAAGCCAATTTGATTCTCGGGCGGATAGCTGTTTGTCTAATATGTAACCAGGGGCGGATCAGAAATTTTTATTACTAAGGCATAACACTGGTAATAAATTGCTTTGTGAAGTCAAATTGGAACATAGAGTAGACACTCATCTTAGATACTCGTCTGGTTTTGTAAGTTTTTTAATATTTAAGAATGGTGGGTAATTTTAGGGTCGATTTTAGCAACATTCGTGGGCTAAGAAAGAATTTCTATTCTGCGTATGTCTACACTGTATTAAACAGGCCAGCTGTTTTGGCATTAAGTGAAACCCAAGTGGGTGACAATACCGATTACACGGAATTCAATCTCCATCGGTATAACTTAGTGTCATTATTCTTTCCCCATCATGGCCTCGCCGTCTATATAAGAAACGATGTCGCGTACATACTTCAGCCTCAATATGGTTTGTGCTCAAACACAAACTTTAACTTCATGTGGCTTAAATTTTCGGTCAATAAGCACATCATTCGCACTTGTTTTATTTATAGAAGCCCAAACTTGGACAGAAACTCAACTTTTAACGAGTTTGATGCTCTGTCCGACTCCATTCAAAGAATTGTTGCCCATTATCCTCACACTGAAATCGTCATTGCGGGCGATTTCAATGTACCCAATTCTTCGTGGCTTCGCTTTTCGGGCCAGATAACACCCGAAGGAAGGTATGTTGAGGTCTTCGCTGAGTTAAACCAACTGACTCAGCTTGTTGACGAGCCAACTCGAATCCCTGACGTTGCAGGTCAATCCGGGAACACTCTAGACTTGTTTCTTACCTCTGACCCTGATAAATACACTGTAAGTGTATTATCACCTCTAAGCACATCAGACCATTGTGTCATATCTGCAAATTTCTCGTGCCAAAAAACCCCAGTTGAAGAGAAAACCCCCAAGAGAACCGTTTGGCAATACGAGAAAGCCAACTGGGACGGTCTCAATGATTTCTTCAGGAACTTTAACTGGTCACTATGCTTCCTCGATAGTGACGTAGACTCCAGCGCAGATATGATAACAAACTTAATTCTTTACGGGATGAGAAATTTTATACCGAATAGGATAAAATCTATCAAACCGAAAGAAAATTCTTGGTTTGATTCGAGCTGTAAAGAGGTTATTAGGGTCAGAGAAGTAAGTTTCCGATGTTATAAAGCCAACCCTTCTGAGGAAAACCGGAAGAAGTTCAAACAAGCTAGAAAGACCTGTAACGGTCATATTCAAAGAACCAAATTTTTGCATGACCAAAAATTACGGCAAAAAATACTACAATGTCCCAAAGGTAGTAAAAATTGTTGGTCATTTGTAAAAAACATTCGAAATACTACTTCGTCCGCGGTTCCAACGCTCGTCTTTAATGACACTCCCTATGTAAGCTCACAAGAAAAAGCCAATTTGCTTGCAGCACAGTTTGCTGTTAATTCGACGCTACCAGAGAGTGTCATGACTCCACCTGTACTTGAGAGCGCCAATGATTTTATGGGACAAATCTTCTTTCGCACTCATGCAGTAGCAAGAGTCTTAAAAGATCTCGGTGTACACAAATCCGCTGGCCCGGATAGTATCCCTCCCATTGTTCTGAAGAGGTGTTCTTCAACGCTGGCAAAACCACTGCGTAAGCTTTTCCATCTGTCCTACTCTACAGGTCTCTTTCCGAGTGGATGGAAAACAGCATTTGTCCAGCCTGTCCCTAAGAATGGCGTATCTTCTTCTCCCTCTAATTATCGTCCAATTGCACTTACGTCCCTTCTTTCCAAGGTCATGGAAACGCTGATTAATTATCAGCTTAAGAAATATCTTGAAGAACGAAAGCTTCTTAATGACCGACAGTATGGCTTTCGTAGCAATAGGTCCACTGGTGATCTGATGGTATATCTCACCGAACAGTGGAACAAATCTTTACATCGTTTTGGAGAAAGTAAGATTATTGCACTTGATATTTCAAAGGCATTTGATAGAGTTTGGCATCAAGCTCTCTTATCGAAAATGCGTGCTTTTGGTATCGATGAATCTCTTCTTCTTTGGATTAGAAATTACCTTTCGGGTCGTTCAATACAAGTCGTCTTGGATGGTTACAAGTCTGATATTCATAAAATAAATGCTGGTGTGCCCCAGGGCTCCGTTTTGTCTCCGACTCTCTTTCTCATTTTCATTAATGACCTCTTGTCTGAAACTTCTAATCCATTAAATTGTTTTGGTGACGATAGCACCCTCAGCTTTTCATATTCGTTTATAGATTCACATCCCTGTCCTTCGGATGTGGAACTTCAACGGCACCGTATGATAAGCTCATTAAATTCTGATCTTGACAGCATTGTCCAGTGGGGAATTAAAAACCGTGTTGAATTTAATGCTTCAAAAACCCAATGCTGTCTGCTGTCGCTGAAGCAGAACCCACCCCCAATGCCGCTATCCATGAGCGGTACTTGCATCGAGGAAACTGACAAGCTTTCAGTTCTGGGTACGTGTGAATCTGCTGTAGAACCTCGTAGTATAATGGTTAGTGCGTTGGACTGTCATGCTGAAGGTATGGGTTCGATTTCCAGCCGTGCCACCTAAGAACAGAAAAGTTTTATCCAAGGTACTGCCTCTGCTGAGGAACTGACAAATCCTCCAAGAGTACATACGCTTGTCGTGAATTAGTGCTTCTCTTCAGGCCGTTCAGACTAGGCAAAAAACTGTACGTCCCCTCCATTCCTGCCAACAACACGTACACAGGAATAGTTGAGATTTGTAAGTCACTTGGCCCTAGTTCTCCACGAGCTGTTGCGCCAACCAATTTATTTATTTTCAATATTAATCTGCTAACATTTATCAAGTATCTTACCTATTTGATTCTTATGAGATCACTTGGGTAGTATTTGAGAGATGATGGCTAGAAGCCAAAGTATTTCAAAGTATGAAATTGGTATAATTTCAAGGAAAGATTGTCATGATGTTATGAATACTATACTATTCCATGTAACATATTTTTTTCTACTTTAACTTTGAAAGTATTTGAAAATAACTACCACCGCAGCTACGCGCTGCCTAATTTTTTAAATTGCAAAAGTACAAATACTTTTATCACCAGTTAATAATCAGCACGAATCGTATCTCATCAAATTACAATTCACATTCACTACGGGCACATGACGTCAAAGGAATATCAATATATAATCGTTTCTGTTTTTTCATTCATTTTGATACAATTCACACTCAATTCACACTCAACCGAAAATATAACAAGAGTAGCTGCTTTGACCTTCCGACCTTACTCAACGTCTTACGGTAATATTGTAACCTTGGTTTCATGGATGAATTCACTCATATTCGGCAGCAGACGAGTGATGTCATTTCGGTCACTTAGATTTTGCCTTTATCAGAGCTTCTCCCCACAAGTGGTATGGTGGTTCATTTGGAAACCTATTAAGGTAAGAGAGATTGTTCAGCTATTCCTTATTTAAGCTTCTGTCTTCTGTGTTTGAAGACAAAATTTTAGTTTCCGCCAGGGCCTCCGCTAACTGGATCTTACAAAGTGAAAGCCTGCCACAATTTACAATTTTTTGCCGAGTCCGAACGGCTAGATGAGAAGCACTTATTCATTACAAGTATACTCTTGAAGGATTTCTCAGTTCCTCTCAAGAGGTTACCTCGGAAAATTTCTCTTTTTAGGTGGGAGTGGCTGGGAATCGAACCCAGACCTTCAGCATGACAGTTCAACACAAGAACCATTATGCCACGAGGTACTACAGGGGAGTAGGTACCTACGGATTTATTTTTTATCAGGAGATTGGGTTACTGCTAATCTACCAAAGCGAAAGTTTTCTGTGTCAAGTACCACCAGGGGCCTGGTTCCTGCAGATTTGTACCACCAGTATGGTGAAGTACCTGCTAACCAGTGCCATCAAGGGCATGTTTCTAGCTGATAAATACCAACAGGGGTATAGTTCCTACTGATTAAGTGCCACCAGAGGCCTAGTTCCCACTGAAAAGTGCCACCAGAGGAGTGGTTCTTGGTGATGGAGTGTCACCAGAGGGGTGTGATTCCTGGTGATAAATTCTACCAGGGCTATAGTACCTGCGGATTGATTGCCACCAAGACTCAAGTTCCTGCTACCACATATTATAAAGGGTGATTTTTTAGCTGGTTTGGTTTTGGCAACACTGGTTTTGACAGCTGACGTGTGTTTAGTACCTAGTGTCACTGTCAAACAGCTTCAGTTTGGTTTGCAATTTAACCATGGATCGTCTTACAAATGAACAACGCTTGCAAATTATTGAATTTTACTATCAAAATGGGCTCTTGGAAAGCTGGCCGATGATCCGCTTTTTTATCGAAAAATTGTGTTCAGCGATGAGGCTCATTTTTGGTTGAATGGGTACGTAAATAAGCATAATTGCCGCATTTGGAGTGAAGATCAGCCAGAAGCATTGCAACAGCTACCAATGCATCTCGAAAAAGCCACTGTTTGGTGCGGTTTATGGGCCGGTGGCATTATTGGGCCATATTTCTTCAAAGATGATGCGAATCGCAGCGTTACTGTCAATGGTGAACGCTACCGAGCGATGATAACAAACTTTTTTTTGCCCGAAATGGAAGTTCTTGACTTGCATGATATGTGGTTTCAAGAAGACGGTGCCACATGCCACACAGCACGCGAAACAATGGCGCAATTGCGAGGCGAGTTTGGTGAACAGTTAATTTCACGTTTCGGGCCGGTCAATTGGCCGCCTAGATCGTGCAATTTGACACCATTAGATTATTTTTTGTGGGGGTATGTCAAGGCTAATGTCTATAGGGACAAGCCCGCTTCGATTGACGCACTGGAAGCCAACATCCATGCATTCATTCGTGAGATACCGGCCGATATGTGTGAAAGAGTATGCCAAAATTGGACTCAGCGGATGGGCTACCTGAGACGCAGCCGCGGTCAACATTTGCATGAAATTATCTTTAAACATTAAATTGCAAGGTTCAAACTATCGATTCAAATAAATATTTCATTCATTTTTTCGAATTTTTTGTGTTTTTTTTTTTAAAGTTCTAAACCTCTTAAAAAATCACCCGTTATTTCCTGCTGAATAATGCCACCAGGGGCATTTTACATGTTGATAAGTGTTACCAAAGCTAATGGTGAATAGTGCTATCATCAGGGGTGTTGTACCTGCTTGTGTCACAAGGGAGCAACTGCTGACTAGTGCAATCAGGAGTGTTAACCCAGCTAATAAGTGCTACCAGAATGTTCCCATCCTTCTGTTCGATTCCCCTTAGGGGACTTTTACCAGCTGACTCGTTCCCGATTTAGTTTCAAACACAGGAACAGCACGACTTGAAAGCAGAATAACTAATCATCCGAATACCATGAATACTCGCAGATCAGAATGAGTGAACCAATTGACAGCCAACATTAATCAGAATACCATTTTGCAAATACCGCTGTGAACCGATAATATTAAACTTAAAACAATTTTTTATAAATATCTTATAAGAGTTATTTCAAAAAAGATTTTGTAGGTTTCGAAGGTTATAAACCCCCTTTTCCCCTGAAACTTTCTGTTCCCTTCGAAAGGACCCTGGCAAAACCGACAAGTACCTATGACTTGTCTAGAAAGCTAAAAGAACATCATGAGATTGGTGGAAAAGGATTGGTGGGTTTGTGGGTGAGAACGCAATCTTTCGTAAAAATGATGGCTGACCTTAGCTTCCATAAGTTAGTATACCAGAGACAGTGTCTCTGAGTTTGTTTCTTTTGATCAGCGGTTTAAAGGTTTTGTTAATTTCCTGATACTAGTACTAGGTTGACGACTTTGCGTGGGCATAAGGAAGTTAACTAAAAACTAAATGAAATTTTATATGTCTTCATATTTTAATTAAATCAATATTTAAGCTTAAAAAAAATATACAAAACATTAAAACCATTCCTAGCCTGAAGAAGAATTTAACTTCTCATTATATTTGCCCTTTTCATGTCTATATTTACTCAACAATTATTCATCATGCCTGGCTACTACCCTCAATACTCAAATACAACAACCTACAGCCTTGTTAGGCTTTTTAATTCATCAAATATTAAAATATCGAAATTTCAAAGAACAGGATTCTCGAAATTAATAAACAAGCAGGTAAATGCATTCAAAAACAAAAATTTTAATTGAATAAATTTCGACGAAACACTCAAATTTTATTATGTAAACTGTACCTAGGTAACAGTCCTCTCTGTAGGATAGCTACTCCTACCTACATACCTACATTAAATAAATTAACAAAAATGTTCGATTTCATTTTGTGTTTTAACAAAATAGCTTCATTATTTTTAAATACATACTAGAAAGGGAGAGTTAGAGTAAAGTTATTTGAATTACAGAGTTCTACGAATTCCGTAGACATTCACAAATCAAATTTTACTGTAAATTTTTCCCAGAAACAATTATTGTGAAAAGAAAATTATGTAAAAAATTTCAATATTAAAATTGACTACTGAAATACATACATGAACCAATGCTGGTAAAACAAAAGTCCATAGAACAAGTTAACTGCTATGGACAGGGCACCAACACCAACATATTAGCTTGAAATGATCATGGAATACGAATTCTTTTGTGCACAGCTAAAATTTCGAAGGCTCTTCATTAAAAAACAAATCTTTATTGTTTAGTTTAGTTTCGTTCAAGGTATGAAATAAACCAAAATTTAAATATTAAATTCGTATTTTGATGAAATGGGCCTTCAGATGAATCAATAGCCTGTTAAGTTGGTACGGATATAAAATAATTGTCATTATTTTAAAAATTTGTCAAGCAATTTCTTTTGTTTTTTTGCTGTTGTCTGTTGTTGTTGCTTTTTTGCTAACTTGATTTAAAGCAAAGTATATCATATGATATAGTCAACAATTAAATATCCCCCTCGTGGTTTTCGCCTTGATGTTGGTCAGGGGGCTTACGTTATGACTTATGACCCTCCAGCAATCCAGCTGCAGGGGCATACAACTAAGCAAAAAACAGGGATGTTCATCCAAACAAATAATAATTGAATATGGAAAGTATACAAAGTAATGAAATCAAAGCGGGGATATACGCTCAAGTGTCGGCAGAGATAACGGCTGTCGGCAAGGGCTTGGCTTCGCAAGAGGCTAAGTCGCCAGTGACAAAAAATATATAAAGAACCGACCAAACCCGTCTTAACTAGACAACTAAATGCGCTCCACCTTGCAACATCTCTTCTTCCTGCTCTAGATAGCTTGGCTTTTGACGGTAGAGAGACCTTGAACAGACCTCCCTCTATAGGCAGTCAAACTGAGGATGAGCTTTTGCAAGACTCGAGTCAAGAAGAGACCACGCTGAAGCCTACAGATCCTCTAAAAGATTCGTGAGTGCTATAACGAGAAAAAAGACCCAAACACTCTCAGTTCAAGAGACAAGGCCCTTTTGAAAAAACATAGAAAGTTGGTGAAGAACTATGAACGTCAGTTGGCAACGACCGCCACTGCACCCACTGTTTCCTCCCAACTACAATTGAACACTAAAAAACCAGACAGCGAAAAAGGAATTGCTGCCACATCTATAAGTCTATCCCAAAAAATATAAACCGTGAACAGGCTAGCATCAACTCTACTGCTCGTACTGGCTCAAATCTGAATCTGGCAACCTCCAGTAAGAAACAGCAGACCAACGCTACATCAAACCTGAAAAGGAATGAGAAAGCACAGATAGTCAGCTCTCCTGGAATGAAGCCAGGTTCAACTAAGAGAGCAAGATCGGAGGAGGCAACCAAGACTGAAGGTTCTAAACAGCTTAAAACCAAATAGTTTTAACACCACCCCGACCGATCTGCAGGTGGCCATAATAAGTCGAGACGACCCAGATGGAAAATCACGGCAAAAAATTGATTGCTTGTGGAGAATGAAATCCATGATGGCGACATCAGAGAATCATAGTTCTGACGACTACACCTTTGACGGAGCTGGATGGCGGAAAAGAGTAAAACTGGGTGTGGGGACCAGAAATCCCGGGAGTTCCTCACTCACACAATCACCAATATTGGCGAACTGTGGGAAGGAGCTTCTCTCGAGGTTCTTCCCATCACAGCTCTACCACTTCGCCAGCACGTTAATTTACGGACTTCTCCTTCTGCCTCGCATGAGGATTCATCTATAGTTAAACTGCTGTCGAAACAGAATAAGTACTTCTCCATTTTAGAATGGAAGCTTCTTCATTCCAGGATGAGTTTCAGTGGGGAAGGAAAGAACCTCTAGCTCATAATAGACAAGAACTCTTACCTTCTCCTTAAAGAGAAAGGAGACGTATTGAGATATGGTCTCGGAACCGTAAAGGTAAAGAGGCATGATGGCAAAGGGGAGTCAAAAGCTGCTGGTGGCGCAAATCAATTTGCATCACGCTAAAGCAGCAACGCACGACCTAATGCTCTTCAAGTCTCAAGAGACCGTGGATGTGGGCTTAACCCAAGAACTCGTATGGATTCGTAAGAATCAGGTTCAAGGATTGATGTCAAAAAACTACAACCTGTTCCACTCCACGTCAGAAGGTGAAATAAGAAGTTGTATTCGAGTGAAAAAGTCAATTAATGCTTTCTTTTTATCTAGGTACAGCAACAGAGACAACGTGGCAATAAGCGTTGAGACCAAGGAAGGCAACTTCGTCTTGGCATCAACGTACATGCAGTATGAGGAAGCAGACCCACCATCAAAAACGGTCCGCGACCTTGTGGGTTACACCATAACACGAGAGGCACCTTTGGTGATGGGCTGTGATGCCAACGCACACCACGCACTCAATGGGGTGGTAAGGTAATCAACAAAAGGGGTGAGTTAATTTTTGAATACATTCTCTGTTCTAAACTCATGTTATGTAATAAGGGTAATCACCCAACATTTCGAAACAAAAACAGGGAAGAAATTCTTGATCTCACTCTTATGGGTAATAATGATAAGATTTCTGTAGGGAATTGGAGAGTCTCACCTGAGGAATCCTTTTCGGATCACCTTAGGATACTCTTTACTTTAGACAGGAATCAAAATGATATTAAACCTTTAAGGAACCCAACTAGAACAAATTGGATAGAGTACACAAAATGGTTGAACGAACGTATCGACCAACCCTAGGAAGAAACGCTTTTGATAGCCTCAACCATTGACACTGTTGTTCAAAACCTAACTAGTGAAATGAGAACGGCCTTTGAAAAACACTGCCCTATGCCTCGTAACATTATACCCACTTATCCACCATGCTGGAACAGTGAACATAAGAAACGAAGAACAAGGACTGAGCAAATTAGAGTTAGACTAGATTTCATACAGAGCCGAACTTAACTTATACACCAAAGAGCTAAGAAGGGCCAAGAAGGATTCATGGGCTAGGCACTATGAATCCATTGAGAACACAAGCGAGGCGGCGAGACTTCGAAAGGTTCTTACCTTTAACCCCATGACTCCTGGATGTATTTAACATCCAGATGGATCATGGTCGAACTCGAGCCAAGAAACACTTAAACTCTTTATGGAGACACACTTCCCTGGCTGTCCTGAGGTCTCAGGTTATACACAACCAGACTTCCTAGAAATTTTACAATCAACACCAAAATTGGAACAGGCTATCACAGAGCAGAAGATTATGTGGGCTATAAACTCGTTCAAACCCTACAAATCAGCTGGACCAGAGGAGATTATTCCGGCATTTCTTCAACATGCTCTACAGATAATCACCCCATTGCTTAAGGTAATCTTCAAAAGCTGTGTTAAACTTAGATACGTTCCCAACAGCTGGAGCTGTCTTTATTCTAAAAGTTGGAAAGCCGACACACTCGACTGCAAAGGATTACAGACCTATAAGTCTCTGTTTGTTTCTCCTCAAGACACTGGAGAGAATTTTTGATCTGCATGTCAGAGACCTTCTCAATCCAAGCATTTTGTGCAACTACCAACACGCTTAACTTAAAGGTAAGTCAGTGGAGGCTGCGTTGCACGAAATCGTTTCACAAATTGAGAAAAGTCTCAAGCACAAAGAACATACCCTAGAATCTTTTTTGGACATTGAAGGAACAGTAGTAGCCAATTAGATATGGGACCAGACATCCCGATCTGCTTAATTAAAAGCAAAATAGACCTAATAACAAAAGAGCAAATCAATAACTTCTAAATGTCCAGGAACGACTGCGTTATCTCTAGAAGTTTATGGCCTAGAATTAATGAAACTAGAACTCACTACATTTTATCGCTAAGTAAAAAGAATATAAGAATCTTGATAGGGGTACTAACGGGTCATTGCGCGATTGGCATAATTGCCACCAGAATGAGGGCGTTCGCACCAGATTTATGCAGAAGCTGCCAAGATGTCGAAAATCGAAACCATTAAACACCTGCTCTGTGATTGTCCAAACCTCCAAACAAATCGCCTTCGTTATATAAAAAACAGGTTTTTTGGAGACCTGGATGATCTAGCGCAGGTCTCAATGGAAAACATGAGGAAATTCATAGAAAGTACAGGCTGGTTCGCAAACGAACCAGTCTATGTGAAGCAATAGTTTAGGAGCAGTTCTGCTTTATTTTTGTAAGGGGATCACAATTGAACATTAGGCCCCCGTGAATGCAACGGCCTCTGTGCAGTACACGCCCCTCCTAACCTAACCTAGCATAACCTTACGGGCTATACAGCGACTTTCAACCTGGTCAAAAAGCTGAAAATACAGCAGCTGAGATGGCTGGGGCACGTTGAGCGTATAGACATCAACGCTTCAGCCCGACAAATCTTCGAATTCAATTCTGATGGTGTACGAAGCAGAGGATGACGTCAGATATCTACTCAGACAACCCACCTGCCGAGGTACTGCCTCTTGCGAAGAACTGACAAATACTCCAAGAGTATACTTGTCATGAATAAGTGCTTCTCATCTAGAGGAACCAGTTCCGTTTTAAGTGCGTTGACATTAGGGACAGGGCTAACTGAAAAAGCTTGTTTGTTTAGGCCATAGGCCATCCTGAGCCATCAATAGTAAGTAAGTAAAATTATATGGCAACCCTTAAACCGTGAAAAAAATTGAAATTTGAATGAATGAATCAGGCACCCAGTTTGAGCATATTATCTAACAAGTTTGTCAAGATTCTGGAAATATATGAAAAATTCTAAAAAAAATGCCATCTAATTGGTCAGTAATTGGTGAAAAAGTTGACCTATTATCACAATCTAGAAATCTTTCAGATGGTAAACATTTTTTTGCAATTTTCCTTCAAATGATGTTCCAAAAACCGGGCGTTACCTTACCTTTCGTGCGCTTGAGAAACGTTAAGCCTTGATTACAAGCTCTCTAGGGCTGATCAATTTCTAGGACTAGTCGACTTTTTCTCTAAAAGTACTTGAGAGTGCTAGGACGCCATATGGCCCTAGGCTCAATGATAGGAAAATCCCTATGCACACCTCCGCGTGGTAGAGGGCGGGTAACGCTAACGTGCAAGGGGACCGAATGGATGCCGGGATAAGCAGACAACCCAGCGTTGCTGGTCAGGGCACAAACTTGTCCTTGGGATGGTTAAAAGCCCCCTTAAGACGGATGAATTGCAGGTAGCGGTCAACGGCATGATAGTCTGGTGGCGGAGGAGCTTTTTTGGTAAAAGGCCAACGGCAGCAGCAGGTAGCGTCTGTAACCCATATTGGGCGGCTACAAAAGGCGTCTGTTTTCCCATAGTGGGCGGCCTCGAGCAGTTATGTGTTTGACCATACAAAAGGCGGGTGTGCCTGTCAAATCTGAGCTTATGTATGTTATTAATCATATCTCGGAAAACACCATGGTGGAAGGATATAAGCAAATACATGAATTATGACAACAAATGGAAATGAGTCCCCAAGAGGTAATCTTTTTATAGAAAATCCTTCTGTAGCTTCGGTTGCAGTAAACCGCACATCGGATTTGGGGGTGCGGCATCTTTCATGTACGAGCGTCAATCAAGACGCCATAATAATAAGTGAATCGTTGACAAATAGAAGAAGTCTTTCAAGAAGCGCAAATGTTACTTTTGGCTACCGCATACGTACGAAAATCGGAGCATGGAACGTTCGATCCTTGTACAGCGATGGTAGATACGAGCAGGTTGAGCGTGAAATGCTTCGTCTAAACATCAGTATCCTGGGCATAAGCGAAACTAAGTGGAGAGGAAGAGCTGAATACAGATCAGACACTGGACAGACGAGAATGCTGTATTCCGGGGAAGATGAAAGAGAGGGTGGCCAAAGACTGCATGGTGTCGGAATTATGTTGAACGAAGAAGCGAGGCGTAGTTTGATCTCCTGGGCGCCCATTTCTGCGAGATTAATGACAGCAAGGTTTCGTTCAAAAATTCGTAACGTCACAATTATTCAGTGCTACGCCCCCACAAATGAAGCGACCGAGGAAGACAAAACCGCGTTCTACACTCATCTTAACTCGGTTTACAGTAGTGTTCCGAGAGCCGACATCATAGTCGTTATGGGAGACCTCAATGCCCAAGTCGGTTCAGACAATTACGGACTGGAACGCGTGATGGGAAGAAATGGCTTGGGGTCACGGAATGAAAATGGTGACTTGCTTGTCGACTTTTGTAACGCGAATCGTCTTGTGATAGGTGGGACTGTATTTAAGCATAAGACGTGCAACAAAATTACCTGGGTGCATCCGGATGGTCAAACCGAAAACCAAATTGATCATATCATGATTCAGCAGCGATGGAGGAAGTCTATGTGTGATGTCCGGAGTATAAGAAATGCCGATGTGGGAAGCGACCACCATTTGGTTCTGATGAGTCTCAAACTACGAACCGCTGCCGTACAAAAACCAGCGCAGGATGCAGCAAGGAGCTCAAAATTCATTACGAATGCTTTAAATGACCCCAACATATGTCGAAACTATGTCACCACCCTTAACGACAGAGCCTCGTCATTAAACGGAATCCAGAATTCAACAATTGATGAGATGTGGGGTGAAATTAAAAGTGTTTTTATGGAGGCTGGATCCGAAACTGTACCCAAGCGAACGAGACGTAGAGACTCTTGGATATCCCAAGACACCTGGGATAAGATCGAACTTCGCAAATCGTTGAAAATCCAAATAAATGCTGAAGCAGATGTTCAACGAAAGGCTGACTTGCGAAGAGAGTACCGCATTGCACATAAGATGGTCTATCGCTGTGTGAGACGTGACAAGAGGGTGAAGGTAGATGGACTCGCAGATAATGCGGAAATCGCTGCCAGAAGAGGAGATACCCGGGAATTGTACCAAATAGCCAAAGATGTTATCGGGAAAAAAAGCAACACCAATCATCCTGTAATGGATGTGGATGGCACACTTTTGGTATCAATTGAGGATCAGCTTCGTAGATGGAAGGACCATTTTTGTGCCCTGCTAAATGAGGATTCAGTTGAGCAGAGTGCTGAAGTGCCCCAACTAAACGAGATGCGCAGGTCCTATAGGGGTATTGACATCGAACCCCCGTCAGAATCGGAAATCCAGACATCAATAAATCTCCTCAAAAACAACAAGGCAGCTGGACTGGACGGAATACCAGCTGAATTCCTGAAAGCCGATCCCGTAACAGCGGCTAGTATTTTACATCCGTTGATAAAAAACATTTGGGAAAACGAAAGCTATCCCAGGGATTGGAAGGATGGTGTGATTGTTAAGTTGCCAAAGAAAGGTGACTTAAAGAATTGCAACAATTGGCGTGGTATCACCGTTTTGTCCGTTTTCCCAAAACTAATGGCAACCATCATTCTCGAGCGAATAAAGGAGAGAATCGAGTCTACACTCAAGAGGCATCAAGCTGGCTTCCGCAGTGGTCGATCGTGTGTCGACCATATCAACACCCTGCGTATCGTCCTCGAGCAGTCGATGGAATTTCAATCACCGCTTTACCTCATGTTCGTGGATTTTGAGAAAGCCTTTGATCGAGTTAACCGAGAATGTATATGGAGATCGTTGCTTGGTAGAGGAATTCCACCAAAAATAGTTGCCATTATTAAAGAGTCCTACAACAACGCAAGGTGTTTTGTTTTGCACAACGGGCAGCTATCCGACTCCTTTGTAGTGCAACAGGGTGTGAGACAAGGGGATGTTCTATCGCCAATTCTCTTCCTGCTGGCGATGGACGACGTATTGACGGCCAGTGTAGGTACAGCAGAGCGACAGGGCATTCAATGGAGACCGTTCGATAGGCTCAGTCATTTAGACTATGCCGATGACATATGTCTACTGGCAAATAACATCAGTGGGCTGAACGGGATGTGCCAAACACTGCAAGTGAAGGGAGAGTCGAGTGGTCTAAGAATAAACAGCAAAAAGACAAAAATAATGCTCACAGGCCGCTCCACACAGCAGCGTATTATTCTACAGGAGACGCCAGTTGAAGTAGTGGAACAGTTCAACTACCTTGGCAGTATTGTCTCTGCAAACGGTGGTACGGATCTGGACGTTAAAAGTAGAATAAATAAAGCTCGTGCTGCCTTCGGTACTCTGTCCCCAATCTGGAAATCAAGTCAAATCTCCTTACGCACTAAGTTGAGATTCTTCGAATCCAATGTCAAATCCGTGCTGTTATATGCTTGTGAAACCTGGAAAGTCACGTCTATCATTTCGAAGAAATTGCAGGCTTTTGTGAATCGCTGTCTTCGCCATATCCTAAAGATTCGCTGGCCACAAATAATATCAAATGAGGAATTGTGGCGCAGGACAAGTCAAGAGCGGCTGGACGTCGACATAAGAAAGCGTAAATGGCGTTGGATTGGTCACACACTGAGGAAACCAAACAATGAAATTCCAAAGCAGTCCTTTGAATGGAATCCTCAGGGTGCACGGCGGGTTGGAAGACCAAGAACAACATGGAAATCAACTGTCCTAGCGGAAGCAGAATCCCAGAGAAAGACGTGGCCACAGCTAAAGTACCTTGCAGCAGACCGTGAAGGATGGAGACGTTTTGTTGACGCCCTATGCCCCAGCCGGGGTTACAGGACACGATGATGATGATGAGTCGACTTTTTCTGACCAATTGCTGATCAATAAGATGGCTTTTTTTTCTTAAAATTTCTCATACATAATATGAGGTGCCAAAGGTCCGGAATTTGAAAGTTATAGGCCAACATTTTTGATACTTGACTTTAAATAACCTTGTGTTTATGCTTATAAGGGATTGAAGGGGACTCTTCACAGATATTTTTTTTATACCCAAAGGAAAGTCTTTACCAATTTCAGCCTCATTGGAATTTTGTCAAATTTCTGTTTTACTGGACTTAAATACATACATAATACATACTCACAAGTAAAAATCAATGGCTTTTTTCTTTTTAAAAATAAATTCTATCAAATTACTCCATTGAACATATTATGTCTGAAAGGTTTGCTAGAAAATAAAAAAAAACTAATCCTAATTGGTAACATGAAAAACATTGTCGCCGTTAGCAAAACAACATCAAGGCAACTTATCAATGGGACTTAACACGCGTCAAACGCCTCAGGCCACAAATTACTTGATCACCACTGGGATTTTATCGAACAAAATATTAACTGGACATATATATATGTAATGTATGGCCAGTTCAGGGAGCACCACAGCTACTTATATACGAAGAAAAGATGTAAACAATTCTTAGGACAAATGATAATGGTCAAAAAGTTGTTGCATGTGCAGTGCATGTTCCAACACCATAATATACAATGTCGTTCGCCGTAGTGGACGTTCTCGTAGTTTTCAAACGTTCGAACACACCCCACAATTATTTGTTAGCAACATTGACCTCATAATGTCTGTCCAAAGCTTGTAACTTGCCCCCCCTGTTTCGTATACACTTTACTTACACCTACACACTAGAACCTACACTCTAATAGATTAATAGAGCACGAACTTTTTGCCATCATTTGTTTTTTTTTTTTTTTTTCATTTGGTTTTTGTTTTTATTTTTGGCAGGGATGAAAAACCATCCCTCTTTTTTTTTATCCTTAGAATTTTTTAACGGAAAGTTGAGAGCTCCTACGGGTGGGTGTTGGGTGGCTGGTGGGCTGTTGGTGTTGCTGGTATACAAAAAAATACCCAGAAAAATTACTAAAAACTAAGAAAAAAACATCATATTCAACACAAATGGCTGTGCGAGTACGTACATACATACACATACGGGCAGGGATAGGTCCATTAGTTTTCCTGTCCCGGCTTAACTAACCCCGGAATGGCCTTTTGACAGAGTAACTCTAATCAAATGTGAACTAAATTCTAAGCCACAAGCAACTCCATACGTACTATATCTCTTCTCTCTATCTAAGCTGGACGTAACGAGAATATGGGTGGGTGCAGTAAGTGGGGGGCTAGAGGGAGGTTAACTTTTGGTCTATTGAAGTGTAAACTTTCCCAGAGTGAGAAGGAAAAGCAAAACAGGATAACTAAGCCGAGGTCATCGGCAATATAGATACCAGATAGAGTGTATAGTTGGTGCTGCTCGTGTTGGTGTTCTCTCTGTCCACTTCCATGTGATTAATCACTATGAAATAATATCCTCGCATACACTGAGAAAAATATTAAACATATTCGTATTTAAATCAAACTCAAACACATATGATTTGGCATGGAAGCGATTTCTATTTAATTAAATAGAAACGTATTAACTTATCGTTGAAACGATTTGAACATGATTTTGTTCAAATTAACTATGCTTTCTATTTAACATAAGGATATTTCTGTTTGTTCTAATTAACTTCATTTAATGTTGTTTCAAATAGAATCATATTAATTTTTTTGAATATATTCGTGTTTGAGTCAATTATGTTTTCTGTTTAAAACAAATGATTTCAATGTTAGTTTTTCCAAATAGATGCTAGATCCTTTGAATTTAATACGAATTTATGCTATTTGTTATGATGGGAGCGTTTCCTTTAGCTATAATACATGCTACACACATACATATCGTGTCGGTTCAAAGTTAAAACTCACTTACTAACAAATTATATTTTTTAAAGAAATTAGATTGATGCTAAAAAGCCACTTTTTGCAAATTTTAAATTAAGTTCTTGGGCATAGCTTTCCATGTCTATAAAAACTTTGCAAAATTATACACTGTTTGAACTGAGTTTTATTGAATTTTAGTGTTTAAGTGGGTTTTACCTTTGGACCGACTATACTACGGTGGTGGCACTAATTTTGGAACTATTTGAATATCTTCCATGACCGGTGGTCTCGATAGATTCTTTTGCAATTATTTTACGCCAAGTACCTGTAAGAATCAAAAGACAGTTACAGTTATGTTTTGTATTCCTTTGAGTTCAATTCAAATTGATTCGAGTTTAAATTAAACATTTCTGTTCAATCCCTTACTCTTCTTAATATTTAAAGTGAATTTATGTTTGTATCAAACTCGTGCATGTTAATTTCATGTTAAACATTTTTAAGTGAGTTAAATAATTTAACAGGTCTTTTAAAAATCAAACTCAAGTAGGCTTAAATGCATGTAAAAAGTTACGTGTAGCTTCAAATGTAATAATTAAACATGATTTACTTTGATTTAAATAGATTTTACCCAAAATAATAGTATTTTTGAATCTGAATAGATAAGAGGTAGATTTAAATTGAATTCTATTTGTACTAATTTAAACATATAGTTAAACATGCTTCTGTTTAAATAACTCATAGTTCAGTTTTCTCAGTGTATGTATAGTCAGAGTTTGCTTAGAGATAGACGATTCCGGAGTATGGATGCGGGGTTTTAGAGTTTGCTACATAACACCATATCATTGTTAGCATCCAATTGTATTGTAACTATAGAGTAACATTTCGAGGAAGCCATCCGTATATACCTACGCGGAGAAAACTCATCGTACTTAATTGTCAGTGATGTTATAGTAGTCTGGTGCATACTCTAACCTATTGTTCCTTTCATGCGTGTGTGCACAGGTTAAATGATGTGCCAAAAAATTATAGCCGTAGGCTTTCAAACCCTTTTCACAAGATGACAAAGAGTTCAAGGAAACTACGCGAAATTCCATGGTATTGAAATATTTTTGCTTGCGATATTGATACTTTAGATAGGGCAAGTTTTGGATTCGTGAAAAAAAATTACTTTAATGCAAAACTAAAGCTACCTTCTATACCAAAAGCTCAAAAACCGTTAGGGGAAAGATTTTTTTCTCAAAAACGGCTCCAATGATTTTGATTAAACATTTTCGTGTCAAAATAAGTGCGATTTACTCCAAAAAATATATAAAAGTTGAAACTAAGCAATTATTGGAATGCAGAATTCCTACTGATTAGAGCATAGAATGTTTTTTTATCTTGAATTTTCTCATTATCAGCTGAATGGTTTTATATAAATTTTTTTATATTCAAACTTCGAAAAAGTTCAAATATTATAGCATATAAAATTTTCAAAAAAGAAATTTTTGAATTAAAAAAAAAAAAAATTGAAATTATTTTTTGGAAAATTCGGTATCTCGAAAAAGGGTTGATAATTTTTTTTGAAAATTTATTTTTATATGCACATAAATAAATTATTTAGATTTGCATACCAACAATTTTCCTTAGTCATGTTTTTATAATCTTCTTATAACGGGTGATTTTTTAGCTGGTTTGGTTTTGGCAACACTGGTTTTGACAGCTGACGTGTGTTTAGTACCTTGTGTCACTGTCAAACAGCTTCAGTTTGGTTTGCAATTTAACCATGGATCGTCTTACAAATGAACAACGCTTGCAAATTATTGAATTTTACTACCAAAATTCGTGCTCGGTTCGAAATGTTCATCGCGCGAGTTACGGAAGTTACGGACAATGACCTTCCAACCTTGAATGAAGAGTCTCATTCTAAAACAATATTTAAACCATTGCCATTGTCATGGTAATGAATCAAATTACTTATATTTTATTTAACTTTACTTTGCATTTCCGCTACTCTACTGAGTAAGCATAATGCTAAAACATTGTTAATAAGCTAAGATAGGAATATAAAAATTAATAAAGAATGAGTTTGATTTTGGACACCAAGAAAGACGGTATTATTATTTAACTGGCGCAGTCGTACGGAAAAGATAATAAATACAAATTATTTTAAAAACTGAAAACGAAGCGAAAAAAAAAAAAAAACGCGAAGAAACGAACTTTTAAATATATTTGTGTTTACTATTCACGAACCCCACCTCCACCCAAGAAAAGTGTATATTTGTTACAAAAAAAAAAAACAAACATACACAGTTAGTGATTGATAAAATCAACCCAATAAAAGTGCACATTTGTTAAAAAAAAAAAAAGTAGTGACCACTAATCGGACGTTTCAAACTGAAAAAATACATACATACAACATTCTGGAAAAAATAATAAGAACAACGAAGCGAAACCAAATAATTGACGAAAGAAGAATGGCAGCAGCAACTGAGCAGTGTATTTCTTTGCTGACGCAGATTGTAGAGAGGCAAAACGAGCCACAATCATTGCGGAGGAGAATTCAAAGCGATCTGAAATTTGCACCCACATTTGATGGAACCAAGGGTACCTTGCCATCGTTCATTATGTCAATGAACAGAGTGTTAGGGGAGTATGCAGCAACACGAGCAGGAGAAGTTTTTTCGGTAATATATAACGAGAAAATAACAGGACCAGCAAAGAACTTCCTAAATATCGTGCCACCGACAACATGGGATGAGACAAAAAAAAGGCTGAAACTGCATTACCAGGCAACAAAGACCCAGGGAGCCATCGTACAGGAAATACAAACCTTAAAAGTAAGTTCGGTTATAGGTTTAAGCGATAAAATAAGAACTATTGTGGATGACATTGCCGAATGTGGCATGTATAGTGAACATCCAGGTGAATTGGTTAATAATTTAAGTAGTGTATTAATACTTAAAATTAAAGAATTAACGGCAGGTTCGTTATTATCCAAAATTTGTAATGTTTATAATCTAGAAGAAATTAGATTCATCATAAACCAATATATTGGTCAGGATGATTTTAATTTAAAATTTGTTAATTCAAACTCTCGATTTCAAGAAGGAGGTCGAATCAGAACACAAACAGTAAATTATCAAAACTATCCTCCATTTACTAATAATTATAACAATAGATTCAATAGTAATAATTATAGCCAATCTCAATTCAGAAATAATAATCAGTCAAGTCAAAGAAATCCAAATAATACTAACTTCAGAAATAATTATTCTCGGCAAAGTAGACAAAATAGTTCAAACTACAGAAATAACAATTCTCAGCAAAATAGACAAAATAGTTCAAACTTCATAAATAATGATTCACAGCAAAGTAGGCAAAGTTCCAATCATATGTCAGTAGATGCTCTAAACGATGAAATAGATGAAACATTTTTTACAAACTAGCCTTGGAAAAAAATAAAATATATATATCAATTACATTTAATGATATACGGTATGCTACTCTTGTAGATACTGGTTCTACAGTAAGTATATTAAATTCTAAAATAGTTCCAAATACAATATATGAGCTCATGGGAGGTGAAGCCCATATAAGTACAATAGATGGTATAGTAAAGAAAAATAATGAATATGTAAAAACAAAATGTCCAGATGAATTTAAACAGGAAATCAATGCTAGGATAAGATGGGTTAAAATGAATTTAGAAAAACCATACGGTTTATTAATAGGTATGGATTGGATAGATAAAAATGTGAGACTTATAGATATACATAACGAAGAATTAGTTTTGAATAATAATGAAAGAATTCCATTTTTAAATAAGAAAATGGTTGATGAGGTAAATATGTTAGAAGAAAGTGATTTCGGTTGTATAAAATTAGAACATTTAAACAAAGAAGAAAAGTTTGGTGTAACTCAGTTAATGAAAAAATACAAAAATCTGTTTTATAGAGAAGGAGATAGATTAACAAATACAACAAGTATAGTCCATGAAATTAAAACAACAACCAATGAACAGATAAATTCCAAACTGTATAGGTATCCACCTCAGCATGAATCTGAAGTTCGAAAACAAATGAAGGAAATGGAAGCTCAAGGCATAATAAGAAAAAGTAAGAGTAGGTATAGTTCACCTATTATAGTCATACCAAAAAAAGGGGATAATTCTGGTATACAAAAATTCAGAATAGTAGTCGACTATAGAAGACTTAATCATATTACAATTGACGACAAACAACCACTTCCTAATATGGATAGCATATTAGACAAGTTGGGAAAAGCACAATATTTTACTGCTATTGATTTGGCAAAGGGTTACCACCAAATCTTAGTAGCAGAAGAAGATATTGAAAAAACAGCGTTTGTTGCACCGGATGGCCTTTATGAATTCTTAAGGATGCCGTTTGGCTTGAAAAATGCTCCCGCTACATTTCAGCGACTAATCAATGAAATATTGAGGGACTGCATCAATGTAATATGTGTTGTTTATCTTGACGATATCCTTGTTTATTCAACTACCCTAAGTGAGCACCTCAAATCATTAGAAAAAATTTTTAAAATACTGTCGAACCATAATTTAAAAATTCAAGCAAATAAATGTAGTTTCATGCAGAAAGATACAAAATTTCTAGGACATATTTTGACCAAAGACGGCATTAAGCCAAACCCAAGTAAAATTGAAGACATTAACAGATTAGAGTTACCAAAGACTGAAAAGCAATTAAAGAGTTTTCTAGGAATGACTGGATTCTACAGAAAATTTATAAAAGATTACTCTAAAGTAGCATATCCACTAATAAAATATTTGAAAAAAGATATGAAAATTAATGCTAAAGATCCTCAGTACATCGAAGGCTTTGAAAATCTTAAACTATTAATATCTTCACATCCAATTCTAAAATTTCCCAATTATGAAAAAGAGTTTACGGTCACAACAGATGCTAGTGACTATGCTATTGGCGCAGTTCTTTCACAAGACAGTCATCCAATATGCTTTGTTTCTAGAACTCTGAATAAACATGAGAAAAGCTACAGTGTTACCGATAAGGAATTCTTAGCAATAGTTTACTCAGTAACCTATTTCAGGCCATATTTATATGGTAGAAAGTTTAAAATTGTGACTGACCATGCTCCGATAAAATACTTAAATTCTAAGTATAAAGGGAAAGAATTTTCTCAACGAAATCAAAGATGGATTTTGAAATTACAAGAATACAACTTTGATATTGAGTATCTGAAAGGAAAAGAAAATACAGTAGCTGATTTTCTAAGCAGACAAGAAACTAGTCCCCAAATTAATGATGAAAACAGTAGTGAATCTAATATGGACCTATCTGATACCATCCATTCAGTAGAGGAACAGCTTCAAGATCATATTTTCATAAAAGAAGATATTGTAAATAAGTACAGAACCCAGTTTATTTTAACTTATAGTCCAAGTAGGGAATTAGAAGTTCTTCATGGCAGAAGAATAATAGAGATAAATCCACAAAATGATGAAGATAAAATAAAAAATATTCTTATGAAATACGTTAAACCAGGCCAAAATGGAATATATTCGTATGTTGAGGAAAAAGATTACAATAAAATACAGCAGCTCATAATTCAATTATTTTCAAACAATAAAAAAATAAAATTTATGAAATTAACTAAAAGGGTACAAGAAATTGAAACAGAGCAGGAATGTCATAAGCAAATTTCTCTCTATCACACTATAGAATCTTTACATAGTGGAATAAATGAAACTTACCAAGTTCTAAAGAATAAAATATATTTTCCAAAATTACAAGAACATATTCAGCTTATTATAAATAATTGTGGCAAATGCCAAGAAATTAAATACGATAGAAATCCTATCAAACCAGTTATGAGTGTTACAGAAACACCAAAAGCTAGGAGCGATATTGTTCATATAGACATCTTTCATTATAATAAACAAACATTCATTACTATTATCGATAAGCTTACAAAATTTGCCGTTGCTTACCTAATAAACGATAGGAATTGGGCAAAGAAGACCGCTATATTAGAAGGGTATTTAGCAACTTTTGATAAACCAAACAAAATGATTATGGATAACGAATTTAAATCAGAACGGCTCATTAAATTTTTATATGATAAAGAAATTGAAGTACATTGGACAAAACCCAATAGTCATACAGGCAATGCGGATGTCGAAAGACTTCATTCGACTTTGATAGAAAAAATTCAAGCAATTGAAGAAAATATTACAGTTGAACAAAAGATTCAAAAAGCCATAGGAAACTATAATGATAGATATCATTCAACCATAGAAATGACTCCGAGGCAGGCCAACAGAATTAATGACACTTCGTCTATACAAAAATTAGTTGATTGTATACACAATAAGAAAATCAAAAATATTACAAAAATTAATAAACGTAAGGAAAAGTATGTAGAAAATAGAACTGAAGGATATATTAAAAATTATAAAAGAGTTAGACACAAGGACCAACCATACTATAGAAAATTTCCATTAAAGAATGTACATTTATTAAATATTAAAAGGAAACCTAAATTTTCAGATATTAATAATCCTAATGATGATGACAACCTCAGTACAAGGGTTATTGCAGGTTCATCACATTCCTGAAGAGAACGGCTATGCAAAAATCAGGATGAAAGAGGTAGATATAGTTAACGATACTGATACTGTTATACATATTGTGAACCCTGGTGAAATGATGCTAATTTTAAACAATTTAGAATCTAATATTAATCTCCTGAATATAAAAGATAAGGAAACTTTGTATCCTGAAGTCAATTTAATTAAAAGTAAGATACGAACAATTAGTAGATCAAGCAGACAGAAGAGAGGTTTGATAAATGCTGTTGGTAGAGTTCAAAATTGGTTATTTGGTACAATGGACGATTCTGATCGTGAAGAAATTCTTGAACACCTAAGAATTACTGATGAAAATAACCATGCATCTATTACTAACCTAAACAAACAAATACAAATAAATGAACATTATAATAAATCTTTGTCTGATCTAAAACTTATAATAGAAAACGATAGGACTAAAATATTAGAATCATTAAACACAACAAATGAATTTATTCGTAATTTAAATTATAAAATTTTAGTTTTGGAGCAGTCAACTATGCTTAGATATTTGGAAAATAAAATAAATAAAATTCTCGATAACATAATGGCTGCAAAGAATAATATTATTCATCCAAGTATGTTAACATTAGAAGAAATAGAAACTTATAATATAGACTTTCATACAATTCAACTTTTAAAAGCTGGAGTTATGGAATATAAAAATCAATATCTCTTAATTGCCATTAAAATACCTGTTAATTATATATCAACTGAACTCAAATTTATAAAACCAATCCCTAACTCAAATTATTTTATGATTGATGAGGAAGAGGAACTAATAATCGAAATTAATGATAATGCTTATAAATACGAAGAAAAATCGATGTTTAAGAACCTTAAGAAGAGTAAGAACTGTATTTTTTCTAATTCATGCCATTTAATATATAATAATGTGACAAGTATCGAAGAAATTGATGGAAAAACTTTGTTGCTCAAAAACATGTTTAAAGAATTAATTTTTCAAAACTGTGATAAAAGAACAATAACATTAAATGGAAACTATTTGATTAACTATAATAACTGTAGTATACAAATTAAACAAAATAAATTTACAAACAAGGAAATAATAATTCCAGACAAATATTTTTATCCATCTGATAAAAATAATGAAGTATTTGTAACACCTATTAATTTTAATAAAATAATAATGGAAAATGAAAAAAACTTAGATGAAATAAGAGAATTAAAATATCATAAGAAAATAATGTATGGTTCGAATATAAGTTTGGCTCTAATTTTAATATTAAGTATAATTGGTGTAATCATTTTTATATTACTAAAGACAAAAAAACAAACAATCAAAATTGTAAATAATTTGAAGCCGGAGACTTCTGATTTAAAGGGTGGAGGAGTTACGGAAGTTACGGACAATGACCTTCCAACCTTGAATGAAGAGTCTCATTCTAAAACAATATTTAAACCATTGCCATTGTCATGGTAATGAATCAAATTACTTATATTTTATTTAACTTTACTTTGCATTTCCGCTACTCTACTGAGTAAGCATAATGCTAAAACATTGTTAATAAGCTAAGATAGGAATATAAAAATTAATAAAGAATGAGTTTGATTTTGGACACCAAGAAAGACGGTATTATTATTTAACTCGCGCTGCTTCCATTTTATGGTCGGCATTCTCGACCTTCTGAGCAGTCTATTCGGAAGATTGTGACCAAATTTCGCACCAAATTTACTTTGTTGGACATTAAACCACCAACACGTTTACGTACTGTGCGTAGTGAAGAAAATATTGCGGCCGTATCAGCTAGTGTGACAGAAGACCGCGAAATGTCGATTCGGCGCCGTTCCCAGCAGTTAGGCCTTTGTTACAGCACTACGTGGAAAATTTTGCGGAAGGATTTGGGCGTAAAGCCTTTTAAGATACAGCTGGTGCAAGAACTAAGGCCAGCCGACCTACCACAACGCCGAATTTTTGGTGAATGGGCTCTTGGAAAGCTGGCCGAGGATCCGCTTACTTATCGAAAAATTGTGTTCAGCGATGAGGCTCATTTTTGGTTGAATGGGTACGTAAATAAGCATAATTGCCGCATTTGGAGTGAAGATCAGCCAGAAGCATTGCAACAGCTACCAATGCATCCCGAAAAAGCCACTGTTTGGTGCGGTTTATGGGCCGGCGGCATTATTGGGCCATATTTCTTCAAAGATGATGCGAATCGCAGCGTTACTGTCAATGGTGAACGCTACCGAGCGATGATAACAAACTTTTTTTTGCCCGAAATGGAAGTTCTTGACTTGCATTATATGTGGTTTCAACAAGATGGTGCCACATGCCACACAGCACGCGAAACAATGGCGCAATTGCGAGGCGAGTTTGGTGAACAGTTAATTTCACGTTTCGGGCCGGTCAATTGGCCGCCTAGATCGTGCGATTTGACACCATTAGATTATTTTTTGTGGGGGTATGTCAAGGCTAATGTCTATAGGGACAAGCCCGCTTCGATTGACGCACTGGAAGCCAACATCCATGCATTCATTCGTGAGATACCGGCCGATATGTGTGAAAGAGTATGCCAAAATTGAACTCAGCGGATGGGCTACCTGAGACGCAGCCGCGGTCAACATTTGCATGAAATTATCTTTAAACATTAAATTGCAAGGTTCAAACTATCGATTCAAATAAATATTTCATTCATTTTTTCGAATTTTTTGTTTTTTTTTTTTAAAAGTTCTAAACCTCTTAAAAAATCACCCGTTATAAATAAAAATGTAAATGTACGTTTAATTTGAAATTTAGACACAATGCATAATTCTAATACGGGCGTGTTGTTACATACTTTTTATTTTAAAAAGTGCAATGTGGTCGAGGTAAAAGAAACAAAAGCTTAAATTATACCGAAAAAAAAAACAAATTGAGTATTTTTGTCAAATTTTTCAAATTGATTCAGTTTCTTGGTTGGTTTTATTCAATTGGAAGTAGTCCGCGGTATTTAACACATTATTCATTAAGTGAGCACCAATAAATTTTGTTTTGTTTTATTTTTCCATTTTTTAAAAGTTTTTTCTTATTTTTCAGTAAAATTGAAAATTGATACATATGTACCTACAGTTTTATGTACATACATATATGTACAATACATATGTATGTACACTAGGGTGGTCGTTATAATGGGTTTTTTTCAGATTACTTTTTGGAAGCCCATTAGGTATTCTAACAAAAATTACGAATTTCATAAAATTAAACAAAATTTTTTTAAGAACAACTAATTTTTCTGTTACAGACATGAATTAAGAAAATAAATGTCTGTAAGCCGACTCTTGATTTGTATGCATGTATCCTTATAATATGAACTTTGTTTTGTTTTGCTTAATTTATCGTCTCATCTTTGTTTATTTAAAGAATGAAAATGTTAAATTTTTATTGTTGTTGCGGTATTGAGGATAAAACTGGGTTGTATATGAAAATGCTATCAGAAAATGAAAAATGAAAAATCAACAATTGCTAAAAGTATTCAATATAACGAAATTTTGATATAGCGAATGGACCTTGGACATTATATCATTCGTTATACATACCCTTTAATGCATTTTTTAGGCTGATGTGTTTAGTAACGCATGCAAAATTCTGGCAGGTTTTTTCGTTTTTTCGTTGGCGGTTTCAACAAGCTTAGTTTTCTACTTTTCTATTTAGGCCATTACCATCTCAATTCACTTTAAATACACACAGAAAATGACAATCTGTCATTTTGCCTAAGTGTTAAGAGTTTTATCCTCATGATTTCATGATTCGATTAAGGGCTCATGATTTTAGCTTTTTAAGCGAAATTTGGTGGCCATTTTCTTTTTTGAAAATTTAAGGCCTTATTGCGAGAGTTTATTCGAGATAGACTCAAAGTCGAATAGACTTAAAGTCGGTTATCGATATTGCAAAAGTCTTTTAATAAAAATTTTTCTATTGGATTTGTATGTATTTTTCTATCTGATAGAAATTTCAGTTCTATCAAGAATTTCTGATCGACTTTTGTCTGTTCGAATTTTTCAAAATACAGTTCATAGTGGGAATCGATTTCGAAGGGAAATTGGCTGTCATTGCATTTGATAACTTTCCGAGGGAAATTTATTTTGGGGGAGATTCAAAATAGTAGACAAAGTTTCCGGGATATATTATAAATGAAGGGTGGTTGTGAGGGCTCAGCGAAGCGGGCGGGGAACAGCTAGTTTACATATATATAAAAATAAAAAAAAACACTCCAACAATTTTTTTTTTTTCATACAACAATATTCAATCAGAAATTAAAATGACGTTCTTTTTCCACCTCAAACTATCAACAAAGTTGTTTTAGCTAGTTTAAATATCGTATTTGATGGTTTTCAACATTTTTCTCTCATTATTTCCATGTCTTTCATACAATTTTCTTAAACCCTCAGCCTCAGCAAATAAGTATGACCAAGTGGTGCACTTTATTTTTGTATATACATATTTATTTTTCCTCAAGTAATCAAATGGCATACTTGTTTTCGAGCTCTTAATGATTTTACCAGTGTTGCAATTGAAATAACGATTATTTGCATTCTGAGCGTGGATTAAGGTGGTCAAAGGGTCACGGTATCACTACCAGGTCCAGGTGTCTACCATGGAGTTCGCACTGATGCTGATGCTAACAGTACTTCCACAAAATTTTAAGCGGTATAAAGCACTTTGAGTAAAATGCTCACCAGCTCTCTGGTCTATAAGCGTGAAAATGCCGACTTTAGAAAACAATAACTTTTAAGCTATATTTTGTAGAATAAAAATGTATAATAGAGAATTATTGGAAATGACATGTTCTACAACTACAGAAATGTAGAAATTTTTTTTCCATAACAGCAACCGTCAAGGATATATAAGGCAGAAACTGAAAAAGCATACTTTAAGGCGCTTTAACTCTGACAGTATAGACACTAAAAAAAATGTTATATAGAAGAATAAAATTTATTAAATTTCATATAAAAAAGATATTAACATATTTTTTGTGCTATGTTTTTCAAAAAAGTGGCTGAGGCTGACGCACAACACTTATAAACTCGCCATTTTTCTTTTACTCAGAAACGACCCATCTATCAATTTCAATAAAAAAATTTGATCCTTGTAGTTTTGCAAGAAAAACACCTCTGCCGACTGACTTATAAGTTAAAAGCAACTTGAACATTAGAGTAAGTAAATGAGATCCAGTCGTGCATTTTATTTTAGTTAAGGACCTCAAACTTTTGTTGAAATTTATTCCTCCAGAAAGGTATTATTAAAAATCGTCCAGAAAAAGGCTGCACAGAGAAAGTGGACTAAGTTGGCAATCCTGCTTATTTGGTTTAGCGGGAGTTTGAATAGCCTTATTGACACTTTGAATTCTTGATTTATGACATTTAATTTTTCTAATTTTGTCCTATGCAGTGGCTACGTTCTGTAACTTTCGAATAGATGAAGTCGGTCGAGAAGCTATACAAATTGTAACATAATAAAGGGTTTTTTTTGTTGAGGTATAGAACTTTCAAATGGAATAAAACAAAGATGATTTTTTTAAATGGACATGAAATTTACTTTATTCGAAAGATAATCTTCTGGCATAATAATTTAAATATGATTTCTGTCTAAGTTGGGTCTTGTGTGTAAATGGAAATTCACACACAAGTGCAGTGCATGCTGCGCATTATTCATCAATTTATATTGAATAATTTTTAAATGAACAACAGCAACTTGTGTGTGTTACCACCAAGTTTATAGGCTGGAGTATAGCTATTTCACGAGAGCCACCTCGATCATCAGACTCCTTTAGTGGTGCTTAGTCTGGTTATGCTCGTATTAATTGAAAAACTCTTTGCCGTCATATGGGAGTGAACCATGAACCTTGTGATTCAGAGGTAGTGGATCGGCCTCTGAATCACAAGGTTCATGGCTCGCTCCCATATGACGGCAAAGAGTTTTTCAATTAATACGAGCATAACCAGACTAAGCACCACTAAAGGAGTCTGATGATCGAGGTGGCTCTCGTGAAATAGCTATACTCCAGCCTATAAACTTGGTGGTAACACACACAAGTTGTTGTTGTTCATTCAAAAATTATTCAATATGATTTCTGTCATATGACCGCCACGGCTGGCTCGGACGTTGTCTAATTTGGAGGTCCAATTTTCGATGATTATTTCCAACATTTGTGGCCGTATATCGGCAATAACGCGTCGAATGTTGTCCTCCAAGTGGTCAATCATTTCAGGCTTATTGGCGTAGACTAGCAACTTCACATATCCCCACAGAAAATAATCAAGCGGCGTCAAATCGCACGATCTTGGAGGCCAATTCACGGATCCGTAACGTAAAACTATGCGATTACCAAACGTTTCCTTCAATATATCAATTATGGCACGAGCTGTGTGACATGTTGCGCCGCCGCCATCTTGTTGAAACCACATCAGCTCCTGCACATTATTATTGTTCAATTGATGAACGAAAAAGTCAGTAATCATCATCATTGACTGTAACATTTTGGCCAGCATCGTTTTTAAAGAAGTACCGACCAATTATTCCACCAACCCATAAAGAACAAAGGGTTACGTACGAATGACCGACAAAAAAAATGTCGACTGGTTAAAATGTCGACTTTTATCGACTTTTTTGAAAGTTAAAATACCGACTTATTAAAATGTCGACAGTTTGAAATATCGATTTGACAAAAAGTCGACTGCCCTGACAGAAGTCGAGAAAAATATCGACTTGTCGGAATTTTTCCCATACAGAAAAGTCGATATAAAATATAAATCGACATTTTAACCAGTCGACATTTTGACTTGTCGATATTTTGTCTGTCGGTCATTTGAAAGTAACCTAAAGAACAAAGCTCTGCCTTAAATGTTTGCACGGAATAACTATAAACTCAAGAATCATAAATTCTTGTCTGATTTTTTAACACGAACTTAACAGTTTTTTGATGCTGTGGAAAATTTAAGGCTATGTTTAAGACACAAGTTCTTATTTGATTCTTATAATAATTAACTTATTTAGGTAGTTATTAATAATTTTATATAACCTTTTGTTTAGCTTCAATAGAACGCATTTTTGTTGCCTACTTACATTATACCTTATATTTCGAACTTTTAAATGCCTCATTTTCTGGATGTTTTATTATTGTATTAATATTAAAACACATTACAGACCCTGAATAATGGGCAATTAAGATGTCAAAATATATAGGCAACAAAAATTAAATTACAAAAAATGCGATTTATTGAACTATGACAATGCGATATTAGATAATAATGATGTTTACAAGCATCATTCCCTAAACTATGATCTGATCAAAATGTCGACTTTCAAAATGTCGACTTTTAAAATGTCGACTGTTGAAATCTCGATTCATAAAATCTCGATCACTGTCGACATTTTGAGAATCGACATTTTGAAAAATCGACATTTTAAAAAGTCGGTTAAATTTGTGTCTATATTTTGATCTGTCGGTCTTTTAACCAGTCGAGATTTTTTCTCTCGAGATTTTAAAAGTCGATCTTGTGGAGTCGATATTTTAAAAGTCGACATATCGTACCCAATCCAGAACAACAAACAGTCAGTTATTGCGGATGTAATAGTGTCTCAACATAGACCTAAAGATTATCATCACATTCAAATACGGCAGTTTTATTTATTGAGGTGTCCATTCAACCAAAAGTGGGCTTCATCGCTAAACAAAATTCGCTTATGAAAATTGGAATCAACGGCAATCTTGTTTTTGGCAATTTGGAAGCGCTGTTCAGGCGTCAGACTATTCATGTTGAAATGCCAAACCTAACTAAAAATAAATCACTTGACACCTGGCAAAATGGCCTCCAATTAAAATAATATTGCCAACTTAAAGCTCTATCTATACCTCTATTAAAAACGCCCTTATATTTGGGACTCTGACCTCTTAATAAATAAGGAGTTTCTGGAAGTTATAAACAAATAAGTAAAAAAAACCAAAAAATGCGATTTTTCATATTTTTTTCAATGATTTTTCTTAAAACTTAGATAACAAAATATTTTTATTTTCAAAAATCTATTTCTATGGTAAATTTTATTCTCTACAAAAAATGTTTTCAAAATTATCTCGAAACTTTGCTCCGTTTTTGAGTTATATGCAAAAACCAAAAAGGGTGGTTTTGCACCCCCTTCTCCAAAATGCACCCTCTAATTTAATAGCACTCCGCGGTTTTCTCATCTTCAATGACGGTGACAATGAAGATTGTTACAATAAAATCCCATGAACATCTTAGTTCCTTATTGCCCTGCTTTTTTAGGACTTAGTCAATAGCCTATAATGAAAACGGTAATACCACGCCAATTGTTGCAATTCTTAAGGTCACCTTTCTTTGGCAGCTTAAAAATCACATCATCCTTCTAGTCCTTGGGATAGGTTTTCCTTTTCCAAACAATTTGTATCAACGGATAAGTTGGTATTCTATCAAATCCAGCTGCTTTGTTGTTTTTGAGGAGTTTTATTGAAGTTTGGATTTCCAATACTGAAGGGAGTTCGCTGTCAAAGCCCATATAACCTGCGCATCTCGTTAAGTTGGGACACCTCAGCACTCTGTTCAGCGGAATTTTACATTCAAGCTGTTGATCTCCCAAGCTTCAATGAAACTGAACAAAACAACTATGTCGGGGCTTAACAATTTTTTGAAAGCTGTGTTTTTCATACCCTTAGAGAATTGGACAAAAACACAAGTTAGACGGAAAAAATTCAGCGATTTTGTTCGAGCCCTTAGATCATTTAGCGGAACAAACGAGATTAGTTTAGCAAAATTATATGTTAAATGCAGTTGAGGTTAAGGAGCATCGGATATTTTCCTTTTATAATTTTTGTTTTCAGAATTTTAAACACCGACACTCAGATATGTGTCTGCTGACTGTCTGTATTGACAGAACAATTTTGTCTTTTGCTTTGAAAATTCCTTTTCAGATTACATTATCAGTGAAGCATGTTTCAAGACCAAAGAACAGGCATACAAAGCGGCGCTGCATAGAAGGACCAGAGCTGCTCGCGAGTTCTACGAGCAGAAGAGGAGAGTGAAACACAAGCTTCTAAGAAGGAAAAAGAAAGAGCATGAGAAGCACGCGATCGAGGAAATAGAGGGATGCCATTGCAGGAATGAAGTTCGGAAGTTTTACCAAAAGGTAAAAAGAACCTCCCAGGGTTACAAGGCCCGAACCGAAGCCTGCAAGGATAATCGGGGGAATCTCGTAGTAGAATCGCAGTTGGTGCTGAGGATATGGAAAAATCATTTCTGCAAACTGTGATTGCACGATTCAACCTGGACGACGTAGGCCAACAATTTCGTCCACTCAATCTCGACGAAGTAAAGAAAGATAGCTATATCTAAACTTAAGTCCAATAAAGCTGTTGGAGCTGATGGCCTTGCGGCTGAGCTATTCAAAGCGGCTGGAGATGATTTTTTTTTTTTTAATTTTATAATAAGCGCGCACTAAAGGGGTTGTGACTATACCCTTAAAATGATTAAACACAGTGCGAGCGTTAGGAAAAAAGGGAAGGATTCAAGAGGAGATGCCGATGCACATTGGTTTTGTAGTTCTGAATATCGAAATGGGAGGGAAATACAGAGTCAGGTAAAGCATTCCACATTCGGGTAGTGCGACTAAGAAAAGAATCTCTATACTTTACAGTACGTCCGAAATTGGGCTCAAGGGTAAACTGATGTGCATTCCTAGAAGTACGAGTATTACGGCGAAATTGTTTAAGGGGAGGAATGCAACTGGCTATTTCACTAGAACATTGTTTGTAAAAATATCGATAAAATAACGAAAGGCACGAAACATTGCGACGGTGTTCGAGAGATGCAAATGTTTCTGTTAAAGCTCTATCACCTATCAATTTTAAATCTCTATTTTGAACTCTATCCAAGAGACTTAAATGCGTTTTGCTGCTGGTACTTTGTGAACGCCTGAAGACATTCATCAACAAACTGATAGGTCCATATCAGTGTGGCTTTAGGTCAGGGAAGTCCACCATCGACCAAATATTCGCACTACCGCAGATCTTGGAGAAAACCCAGGAGTTTCAAATCGATACCTATCACCTTTTCATCGATTTCAAGGCCGCGTATGACAGCATTTATAGAGACGAGCTATATAGAGCAATGTCTAGTTTTGGCATCCCTACTAAACTCGTCCGTTTGTGCAGGATGACGATGGAGAATGCACGCTGCTCCATCAAAGTCGGCAAAGACCTCACCGACACCTTTGATGTCAAAAAAGGTTTTAGGCAAGGCGACGCACTGTCATGCAGTGGCGACACGTGATTAAAAAATATAGTCGTTCACTTCATTTATTTTTATTTTCTTATGATTTAAGTTTACACAATTTTTGGTGCTATGTAGGTACCTACTAGTATTTTTATTCAAATTTTATCGATTTGTTTAAAAATATTTGCACTACACTTTTGTGAAATGAACTGTTTTCCTTAGAAGTTTTTTTTTCAATAGTTGTCCTAGAAAAGGTAGATTTTAAATCTTTTAAGTTAAGAAAAAGATTTTCAAACAGATAATTTATAAGTTTCTGAAAAAAATAGCATTTATTATTTATAGATGCGATGTAAGAAAGAAATAATTTAATAAAACAAAAATGTAGTTAAAAATGATTTTAAAAAATGTCCCACAAAAATAAATGAATAGATTCAACATCCTTAGGAAATTGACAAGCAAAAGAAATTGTTAAACTTCAAACAACGCCTAAAGCTGCAAAGTTAAAAAAAAAATTAATAATACCTACCTATGTATGTATATTCAAATTTCTAAAACGCTCTCCTGATCTTAGACACTTTTTTTCTTAAAATTCTATTTTGGAATAATCAGCTAAAGCCCCTACTTTAATGCAGGATCATATTCATAAATATTAAAATACCTATGTATATGATCCTATAAATACAATGTTTACTTTTTTCTACCACCCTCCCACTTAGCTATGGTAATGTTCGATTTCATATTACCTTAATTTTTGCATGCACTCAATTATTTTGCTTTGAAATTTTACTCTTCAACGAACCCAGAGAAGTTTCACATAAAAAAACTCAATCCCTTGAACAAATCTGTATATATTTTCCATTTCGTTCATATTCTACTTGCACGAATAGCCAAAGGCATCATACAACAACCACTCATACTTTACTCACCCATCCATCCTATATCGAACACAAAGCACAGAAAACATTTGCTTAATTTCGTTTGAAGTTCGAACCCACCACCACCATCAGAAACCATCCCAACACCAAACGCCAAACAAACAAAATTTGAGTGTAAAAACTTGAGCTAACCTCACCACACTTGCTTGAATTCGTTCACAGGTGATTTGAACGAATAGGTCGGTAGTATTTTGGTTATACTTTTTTTGTTGTCCGTATGTGTTTTAGTGGTTACATTTCATTCATAATTCATGTGAACGAGTTGAAGGTTAAAAATTAGTGGAAATTTTTCTGTCACAGTAGCAGGTTTTTTTTGTTTTTTTTTTATTTAAACTGCGTGCACAAAAGGGTTGCACGAGTTTAAAAATTGGAAATTGAGTGCGAAATTGACTAGTTTGAATAGAAAGGCAAAAGAATTTTGTTTTGTGGGTGGTTAGGTTAATTTAATAAACTTTTATCATAGTAATTTGATCTGAAAGCTAGTCGTGCATGAATGAATTGAACAATAGGACGCCTCGCCACTGCTGTCATGCAACTTCTTCAACATCGTTCTTGAAAGAATAGTGCAAAACTCTCACGTCAACACTAGAGGCACAATCTTTCAATAGCCCGTCCAACTACTCGCTTACGCTGACGACATTAACATAATCGGACGAACAAAGCGTGATGTCAGTGGTGCTTTTGTGAGTATTGAGAAGGAAGCCAAGAAGATGGGTTTAACGGTGAAAGCAAAACGAAATATATGCTGTCAACAAGAAAGGACACCCAACACCGACGTCTAGGACAGAACGTCACTATAGACATCTATAGTTTGGAGGTGGTCAGAGACTTTGTCTACCTAGGATCCGCTATAAACTCAGCGAACGATACCAGTGCTGAGATCAAACAAAGAATTACTCTTGCCAATCGCTGTTTCTTGGAGCAAAGGAGGCAATTGAGAAGCAAAGCCCTCTCTCGAGCAACTAAACTGTCCCTGTATAAGACGCTTATCATCCCGGTCCTGATGTATGGTGCAGAGGCATGGACACTGCTAACGGTGGATGAGAACGCGTTAGGCTGTTTTGAGAGGAAAATTCTCCGGGTGATTTTTGGTCCCGTCTGCATAGATGGGGAATAGAGAAAAAGATACAACAACGAGCTGTATGGGCTGTACAGCGACACCGACCTAGCCACAAAAGTGAAAAGCCAACGACTAAGATGGCTGGATCACCTAGAGCGAATGGACACTAATGCTCCGGCCCGGAAACCCCGTGGGACAACGCAGTAGAGGTGGACAGCGTAAAAGGTGGCGCACGCAAGTGGAAGAGGACCTCAACCAACTTGGCGTGCGAAACTGGAGACAGCTAGCTAGAAACCGAGCCGGCTGGAAGAAGCTTGTTGGTTGAGGCCCTGGTCCACCCCGGACTGCAGCGCCACCTTAAGTAAGTAAGTACTTAGGCATAAGCCATCCAATATAAGCAGTTTTTACCCCATTTTTCTGGTGATAATATGCCAACTTAATGTCAAGTTAGGAAAGAACCCAAAAAAATAGAAAATATTGCACGACAAATTCAAAATTGTCACAACTAATTGAAGACTAGTTAAAGGAAAACTATTATGCCATAAACTATTTGGTATTAGCAGTTTTAAGCCCTTTTTAAGGTGGTGTTTTGCTAACTTGATATGAAGCTAACGAAGAATTAAAAAAAACATAGAAAACATTGCACGATTGAATTCAATTTTTCACAACTAATTAAGAACTAGTTAACGGCAAATTATTAAGCCATAAAATATTAAGTATAAGAAGTTTTTGACGCTTTTCGAGTTGTGCCTAGTTAGAAAATCACCCAAAAAAAACATAGAAAACATTGAACGACTTAGTCGAAACTGTCACAACTAATTAATGGTTAATTAACGGCAGATTATCCACCTACCCATTTTTCGATTTGTGAAAGTTGCTTTGCTAACTTGAAACTCGTAGAAAACAATTCACCCAAAAATACATAGAAAACATCGCACGACAAAATTGAATTTGTCACAACAAATTAACGACAAACTTTCCACCTACCCATTTTTCAATCCGTGAGAGTTGCTTTGCTAACTTGATATCAAGTTAGCAAAGCACCCAAAAAAACATTGAACGACAAATTCGAAACTGTCACAACTAATTGGCGACTAATTAACGGCAAATTATCCACATACTGATTTTTCGATTCGTCAAAGTTGCGTTGCTAACTTGACACTCATAAAAAAAAACTATGGTATCGATCACAGTACACATATTAAAGGTATTATCATTAGAGTTTTGATTTTTGTTTCTACTGCGTATATATCAAAATTTGTGTCAAATGTCAGTATTTGTTGTTGTTTTTACGTGTATTTAAGTCATCACCGTCCCAGCCATTTTTATTTCTGACAATTTCAATTTTAATTTGTTGTTGTTTTTACGTATGTTTTCTTACTCACGCTCATAGCCATTTTTTATTTTCGACTGACAACCTGCGCAATATATTACCTTAGATTTGTGTACTGTGGGTATCGATAGTTTGCATGAAATATTTTCGAGGAACTGAATCAAACAATTTTGTTTGAATCTTAAGCTTTTATTTCAGGTTCATTTCAAAGGCTTCATATAAACTATGCGACTTTTATCTAAGTTTCTCACTGGGTTTTCTTTAAAATAATAAATTAATAAATATAAAAGTAATAAGCCGATCGGTACGCAACTCCAGTTAAAAATAATATTGTTTCCTTATAGTCCAGTAACCTTGTAGTTTCATAGTACTGAGACCTTGCGTCAGGTCCGTTAGATTGATTTTTTGCTGAGTTATTAATGATGTTGGCCTCGTATTAAATCTGATTTTTCGACCTCGAGCGCCGACCGCAACATTGGTAAAAATCCAAAAAACCGCGAATTTTTCGCGGTTTTTTCACTTATTGGCTATTTTAACCATTACGCCTTAACTTTCGAATAAAACATTGCTCTACGATTTCAATCTTACTAAATTTGCTTCAATTTGAGTCCAAAGCCGGTTCTGTAGACACAACGGTTTCCAAGGGAAGGCATTTCAAAATATAGCAATAAAAAATTTAAAACAACAAGTAGTATATAACACAGTATAATAACAAAAACATGGTCTTTGACATATGCTGCATCAAAGCAATAGAGCGTGTAGATTGGGCCAAAAGAAGAAAACAATAGTACTGGATGGGGGGTATATATCCCCCCGTTTAGGCGGGAGAGGCAATTTTAAGAAAAGTTGACTTCAAATAGAAAAATAACCATAAAAATACAATGGTAATATCTGGACGAAAATCCATTCCTCATCTCAAAGCCAGAAATCCATTCTTTAATTTTTGTTTAAATAAAGTTTTTTTAGCCGATAGTTTGTGAAAAATTTACTTTCAAACTCAAAATTTTGAGAAAAAGACGATTTTATTTTGTTAATCTATTTTTTTTTTATTTTATGGTATTAACTACTATTTTTGGTTTTTATTTTCAATGCCCTTATTAATTCTTAGTTAAAAACTGAAAACCAAATGCTAAAATGACTTTTAGTTTTTGAGAAAACTGAAATTAACATGATCAACTTCACTGTTTTCAGTCTAGTATGCTTTTTCTTCGGGGTGGGAGAGCTCTGCCTCAGATGCGGTAGTTCTGATTTTTAGATGAGTTGTTTATGATGTTGGCCTTCGCAATAATCCAAGTTTTCGACCTCGAGCGCCGAACGCAACTTTGTGAAATACGCAAAAAACCGAGAAATTTTCGCGGTTTTTTCAGTTATTGGCTATTTTAACCTTTAAGGCCTGGTTTTCGATTATAACTTTGCTCTACCATTTCAAAATAATTAAATGGGCTTCAATTTGAGCTAAAAATCAATTCAAATTGTGAATTTTTTCATCAACTTTTGAATTTAGAATGCTGCAAATCGAATTGAAGGGGGCTTTATTCACCCCTTGTGTGAAATCGTTTGCCCCTTTTCAATGATTTTTGTATACTGTGTAGCGTGTCATGTTGGCTTTATTTTAAGATCTTAATCATGAAGATCGGATGAGTAGAAACGGAGTTATGATTTATTAAAGTCAACCATATAATACTCGAACTAAAACAGTACTCAGTTCAGTACCCACCAGTGAGTTATCTGAAGCGAATGTTTTAGTTCGAGTTCTATATGGTTGACTTTAAAAAATCATATCCCCGTTTCTACTCATCCGATCTTCATGATTAAAATCTAAAAGTAAAGCCAACATGACACGCTACACAGCATAGAAAAATCATGGAAAAGGGGCAAACGAATTCACACAAGGGGTGAATAAAGCCCCCTTCAATTCGATTTGCAGCATTCTAAATTCAAAAGTTGATGAAAAAATTCACAATTTGAATTGATTTTTAGCTCAAATTGAAGCCCATTTAATTATTTTGAAATGGTAGAGCAAAGTTATAATCGAAAACCAGGCCTTAAAGGTTAAAATAGCCAATAACTGAAAAAACCGCGAAAATTTCTCGGTTTTTTGCGTATTTCACAAAGTTGCGTTCGGCGCTCGAGGTCGAAAACTTGGATTATTGCGAAGGCCAACATCATAAACAACTCATCTAAAAATCAGAACTACCGCATCTGAGGCAGAGCTCTCCCACCCCGAAGAAAAAGCATACTAGACTGAAAACAGTGAAGTTGATCATGTTAATTTCAGTTTTCTCAAAAACTAGAAGTCATTTTAGCATTTGGTTTTCAGTTTTTAACTAAGAATTAATAAGGGCATTGAAAATCAAAATCAAAAATAGTACTTAATACCATAAAATAAAAAAAAAATAGATTAACAAAAAAAAATCGTCTTTTTCTCAAAATTTTGAGTTTGAAAGTAAATTTTTCAAAAAATATTAGCTAAAAAAACCTTATATAAAAAAAATTAAAGAATGGATTTCTGGCTTTGAGATGAGGAATGGATTTTCGTCCAGATATTACCATTGTATTTTTATGGTTATTTTTCTATTCTATTTGAAGTCAACTTTTCTTAAAATTGCCTCTCCCGCCTAAACGGGGGGATATATACCCCCCATCCAGTACTATTGTTTTCTTCTTTTGGCCCAATCTACACGCTCTATTGCTTTGATGCAGCATATGTCAAAGACCATGTTTTTGTTATTATACTGTTTTATATACCTACTGCTTGTTGTTTTAAATTTTTTATTGCTATATTTTGAAATGCCTTCCCTTGGAAACCGTTATGTCTACAGAACCGGCTTTGGACTCAAATTGAAGCAAATTTAGTAAGATTGAAAAATTCGCGGTTTTTTGGATTTTTACCAATGTTGCGTTCGGCGCTCGAGGTCGAAAAATCAGATTTAATACTAGGCCAACATCGTAAACAACTCAGCAAATAATCAGAACTACCGGACCTGACGCAAGGTCTAATGTATATAGTTACTGGACTATTATTGTCCTTCTCTTAAATACTTTCATTCTGTCAAAATTTAAAAATAAAAAATAAATTGAGTGGCGCAAAATCTCGTGGAGAACCAGGGCCTAGTGACTTACAAATCTCAACCATTCCTGTGTGCGTGTTGTTGGCAGGAATGGAGGGGACCTACAGTTTTTTGCCAAGTCCGAACGGCTTAATGGGAAGCACTTTTTCATGACAAGTATACTCTTGGAGGATTTGTCAGTTCATCGCAAGAGGCAGTACCTTGGATAAAACATTTCTGCTTTTAGGTGACACGACTGGGAATCGAACCCACACCTTCGGCATGACAGTCCTACGCACTTATAGGCATGGTTCGAATAATTTTTTTTGTTATTAAAAAAAATCGATTTTTTTCTTAGAACCTTGCTTTTTACACTTTTCTGTAAACAATATTAAGCACAAGTAGGTTTATAATGGAACTTTATCCATTCATCTTCAAAGGCTTTCAACATTATAGTTTTTAAGCAACAAGAGCATGTTCATGTGTCCTCGTGAAAATTTGGAATACCTAGAATCACACATGAATTTTGTTTATTAAAGTTCCTTCATGCAGAGTTCTGGGAATTTTAATATTTACGTGATCTGATATTCTTGAAAACAACCACCTCATTCAATGAAATTATGTTTTCCAATTTTTTCCCAGACCCATGACACTTTGAGAGTTGTTGTTTTTCTCAGAACTGACGCATTTTCGGGATTTGGTTCGCTCTTGTTTTTCTTTTTTTTCTAGGGAAAAGCCACAAATGCAAACTCCCATATGCGAATTGTAACATCCCTGCTTTAAGCACTTAACTGGATCGCCATACAACTCTTTCTCTCTCTCACGATAAATTTGAATGAATTGTTATTTTGTTTCATGCACCCTGAGGTTAGGGTAGTTAACTTAAATTGAACTATATTTTGGGGCGTGTATCTAATATTTACACAACAAAATAACAAACGGTTACAGAATTGAACCGATGGATGATATAAGGGCTATTGGCAAGTGAATTTGGATATGGTAGATTGGAAGTGTGTGTGGGAGAGTAAGGATTCTTGTGATTGTATCATAAATATGTAGCGAATTGAGAAAGGGCAAATGTAACAAAGTGTTTATACAATGGCGAATGACCACAGGATCTGATGCAGTTTGGGCTATTGTTTTCGTGGATATTACGGTGTACATTACAGGAGTATAGTGTGACAACGATAAGCAAAATCCTATTTAAATACAGAACTAGGTATAGGTACATAATTTGATGTTAATGTTAAGCATATAACCCAATATTTATGTATTTATAGATTGGAAAAGTCAGTATGATCATTGAAGTGTATTCTATGATGAACTTTGAAGGCCTATAAAGCATTATGCACACCTCATGAGATATATTTTGTTAAAATGAAACACTTATGCGTATGTCTACAATTTTGGAAAGTAAAGTTAAGCATGGTTAAGTTAAATTGAATCATGCAAATCAATATTAAACAAAACTATGACATAATTTGGATAGTGATATGAAGTTTCGAAGTTATGCTAAAATAATATACCTTCTGCTTCTACACTGGTCAAGTCTATGTACACGTGTCGTTCGAACATTTTATTTGATAGTTTGTGTTTAAATATGTATCCCCTAGAAAGTTAAAATATGATTAAAATTGAAAAATCAATTCAGATGTTAAAGTTAAGGCTATTTCTTTGTTCTTTGAAGCAAAGGGTCTATTCAAGTTCAAAATTATCAGAAATGTTGAAAATATAAAGCATGTATACAATTTTAACAATTAATAGCCTGTGAGAGATATAACAACAAGTTTAAGACCAAAACGTTTATTAACTGATTTTCAAAAATTTTGTTTTTCATACATTTTAACAAGTCAACGATAATCTATAAATACCTACATAAGACATGTTTGCTCGTAAACTAAAAGCTTCAATATCACTGTTTAAATATTATTAAAAAAAAATCGATTCAAATGCTGTTCAATGGTCTTTCAGATCTTATGCGGCCATTTCACTTTATTTGCTTATTGGAAAAGAACTAAAAACGATGCACTTTTATATTGCAAATAAAATGCACGACTGGGTCGCACGCACTTGCTCTTTTGAGACAAGAAACAAGAAAATTTTATATAAAAACATGGAAATTTATGTTCGAAAAATGTAGAGAAGCATAAAGTACGATATTTAAATTAGCGAAAACAACTCCTTTGACAGTTTGAGGTGAAAAAAAGAATGTCATCTTAGTTCTTGATTGAATATGAATGTATGGAAAAAAAAACGTTTAAAATCTTCGGAGCAGTTTTTTAAAAAATAATTTTGTATACATAAGCATGTATGTACATATATAAAATTATAAAAAATAAAAAAAATTTAAAAAGAAAAATCTCCATTTGAACTTATAACTTGAATAATTGTATAAAAAATTCTTAAAACATTTTTAAGGACAAATTTTGGTGTGTAAATCTATAGTATAGCTTATGTGCATATAAAACAAAATTGAAAAATTGTCAACCCGTTTTTGAGATATTGAATTTTCAAAAGAAATTTGAAACTTTTTTAAAAATTCAAAAACTTTTTTTTTTAAAGTTTTCTATATAAAAAAATTAATTTAAATCCGTTTAGCCGATAATGGGAAAATCAAAATAAAAAAAAAACGTTCTATGAGAGGTACTATTGTTAGATGCTACGTGTAAGATCTTATAATTTTTGGTAGCAAATCGTACTAGTTTTAGCATATGAAAATATTTTCCAGTAACAGTTTTTTAACTTTTGTATGGAAGGTACCGTTATTTTTTATGAATGCTTAATTTTTTCTTAAAATATTTTATAGATAACTAAAAAACCCTTATGTATCGAGTTTCAAAAAAATCGATCAAGTCGTTTTTGAAATATTTGATTTTCAAAAATAATTTTTAAAAATTTTTAAAAATCCAAAAAATATGTTTTTTTAAATACAAAACAATTATTGAAATCAGTCATATTGTTTTGAAAAAAATCGAAAATAAAAAAATGGTTCTTAAGAAGGTACCTACCATTAATAACCATTTTTTGAAAAATAGTTTCCCACCCAAAAGAATCATTTACTTAAAGTCATTTATTTTTTTTTTTAAGAAAAGTTATGGAGTTGGTTTTGAGAAAAATATGATTATGTAAGATTGTTAAAAATAAAATGCACAGCTGGGTCACACGTACTTGCTCTTATGTTCAAGACACTGCGGATTTAAGAAAATTGTATGCAAAAACATGGAAATTATGAGAGACAAATTTAGAGAAGCATGAATTACGACATTTAAATTGGCAAAAACAACTCTTTTGACAGTTTGAGGTGAAAAAAAAGAATGCCACCTTAATTCCGGATTGAATATGATTGTATGGGGAAAAAAATTAAAATCGTTGGAGCGGATTTAAAAAAAAATAATTTTTTATACATGAAATTCTTAGCACATTTTTAAGAACAAATTTTTGTGTGCAAATCTAAAGTATATATTTATGTGTATATAAAACAAAATTGGAAAAAAATTGTCCACCAGTTTTTGAGATATCGAATTTTCAAAAAAAAAAATTGAAACTTTTTTTAAAAATCGAAAATCTTTTTTTTTTGAAAATTTTGATATGCAATATTATTTAATCTTGTCTGAAATTGGTATATAAAAAAAACTAATCTAAATCCGTTTAGCTGATAACGAGAAAATTCAAAATAAAAAAATACGTTCTATGACAGGTACTTTTAATAGTTGCTAAGTGTTATATTTTATAATTTTGGTAGTAGATCGTACTAATTTTAGTATATAGAAAAAGTTTAATTAAAATCGTAGGAGTCGTTTTTGAGAAAAAAAATATTTTCCTTTGCGGTTTTTTAACTTTTGTATGGAAGGTACCGTTATTTTATTATAAATGTAAATTTTTTTCTAAAAATGTTGTTTTGAGTACAAAAAACTCTTAAGTATCGAGTTTCAAAAAAATCGATCATGTCGTTTTTGAAATATTTGATTTTCCAAAAAAAATTTGAAATTTTTTTTAAAAATCCAAAAAATATTTTTTCAAACATTTTGGTAGACAAAACTATTTATATTTTTTGGAAGCTTCTGTATAAAAAATAATTGAAATCGGTCGTCCGGTTTTGAAGAAAATCAAAAAATTTTAAAATGGTTCTTTGGTAAGTACCATTAATAACCATTTTTGAAAAATGGTTTTCTACCCAAAAAAGCTTTTACTAAAATAAATTTATTGAATTTTTTTTAAGAAAAGTTATCGAGCCGTTTTTGAAAAAAATACGATTATCTATGTAAAACTGCTAAAAAATTGTATGAGAGGTACCGATATTTTTGGTTCTAAAAAAAAATGAAAAAAACGTGTGGGCATAATCACCAAAAACCACTATGTACCAAGTTTGAAGAAAATCGATCGAGCCGTTTAGCTGTAGACGAACAGACAGACAGACAGAATTGTGCCACCCACTTTTTTGGTGTTCTCTATCATCGTAATATCATGTTTGATTGTTATCTCAAAATTTTTGTTTGCACGAATCCAAAACTTGCCTTATAGTATCTATAATCGCAAGTAAAAGTTCTATGTAGGTACCGTTATTTTTAGTTCTTAAAAATAATGAAAAAAACGTGTGGGGAAATGGTCAATAAACGCTATGTACCAAGTTTGAAGAAAATCGAGTCAGCCGTTAAGGCTGTAGCCTTACGGACAGACAGAATTAAAATGTGAAAACCACTCTTTTTGTCTTCCCCATCATCGTAATGACAAGTCTGATCAAAATCTCGAGTTTGATATTTTTTACGAGTGCATAACCTGTCATATACAGCTGCGGTCAAAATAATAGTAGTACTCCATTTCAAAAAATCAAAATTGAAAAAAAGTTGATCCCTCGATTTTTAACAAATTAATACCCATGTGATTTTAAAATTGGTGTTTCTAAGCTTTCATTTTCAAAAAAAAAATAAAATTTCAAATTTAATATTTGATTCTATATTTTCAAATTTATTGAAGAACCTTTGAAAAACAGCGGTTAAAAAAATAGTAGTGCGAAGATAATCCGCCTTTAACTATTACAAAAAAGCAAATATAGGACAAAAATTGTATCAGAAGATGTAGTTGAGGGTTTGGACCTTAAACTTACATTTAGTTGCAAGTCCCTCATTGGAAATAACAGCAGCACAACGGCGTTGCATTGGGTTTATCAGGTTTTCACGTCTTTTTACGCTTATCGACTTCCATGAGTACTGAATAGCTTCCCTAAGGGCTTTATTGTTAGATGGCTGGCAACTAGAAACATATTTATTTGCATCGCACAACAAGTTCTCAATGGGATTTGAGTCCGGAGACTTTGCGGTCCATCACATTAACTGTTTTTGCCTGGAATCATTGCTTCGCAAGTTTACTAGTAGGCTTTGGGTCATTTTCTCACTGAAAGACACATTTCAGTGGTATTTCATCTTCAGCATAAGATTGCATTACTTCCTGCATGATCTTAACAAAGATTTGCTAATCCATGATACCTTCGACTTTGGTGTATTGGAAAAACACCATACGAGGAAAACCATGTCCAAACCAATATGCTGGGTCCTCCGTGTTTAATTGTTTTTGTTTTGAAACGTGGACTATATTATGTGTTTGGTGGCCTTTTTACATATTGACAAGGTCCATTTCCACCATATACAAAAATCTTGGAATCGTCTGACCACAGAATATTTCTCCAATTTTATCCAGGCCAGTCAAAGTGGTTCCTTTGCGAATTTCAATGTTTTTGTTACATTGTTTTTTATCAACAATGGTACCTCTCTAGGGTTGTGGGCGGCTTGAACATGTTCTCGTGAACTTCTACAAACCGTTTTATTGATGACATCAACGTAAAATATGACTTTAATTTCAGAAGCTGGCGTAAAGGGATTGATTTTTAAATGTCTGATGACTCATTTTATCAACTTTGGTGGCAATAGCGGCTTCCACCCGCCATTTTCTGACTTTGGCAGTTAAATAATGGCTTTTCTTACCATTCTTAGTGAGCATTCAATTAGGCATTGAACCAGCGCATAAGTTTTGCCTTCCGATATCAGTCTCCTTACTAGGACACGCTATTCCGGTGTTCAGTGTTTGCCCCTGCCCATTGCTGGCAAAACTATGACCAATTTTTCAACAAAAACTATGAAGGTGTAATGAATAAACAAAATACAAGGTTTTTTTAAATGTTCAATTTTAGAAATAAAAGGGAAAAATAATATTTCTTTACATAAACCGGTGCACTACTATTATTTTGACCGGAAGAATTCGTAGCTTTGATCAATAACGGTTGTTTATTTGTCATATTACAGTTGCAATAAAGAATATATTTGTACCCGATTATTAAGAAAATGTTATTTAGTCAAAATGTAACAGTTTTTTTTTCTATCAACGCAATATAAAACTTACAAATCAAAGGTTATGCAATTCTTTTACTCGTACTACTATTATTTTGACCGCAACTGTATGTATAGTACCGTCTATATATCGCAAGTAAAAAGAGTTATGTAAAATTATTATAAATTAAAAATTTTATATAATGGCAGAGAATGCTTAGATTCGAAATTCTACGTACGTACATAAGTTTTGAAAAAAAAAATATTTTTAGAAAAGAAAAACATATTTCTTTCTTGTGTACACCTGGTCGTATACGCACTTTTTATTTTACTTAATTCTGACGCCTTGTTTATTCACATTTTTCTTACCTTAGGTTTATTAGCGTCAATTGTAATTCTATTATATTTAACTATATGGAGTTGAGTTCGAAACATACGATACACATACTTCAAAAAAAAAACTTCCCTAGATAAAAAGTAGGCAGCTAGGTAGGGATGGCCACGATACCAAACCAAACGATTTTTTGTAAGAATCGTGTTGGAATCGTTTAAATCGAAAAATAACACTATTGTCTCAGTACCTATAGCTTCGTCTTGTCCCGGTATCGGTCTTGTCTGGTTTTGGTCTCGTTTAGTAACACCTCACTCTAGTTTTTTCAAAGAAAGAAAAATAAAATGCACGACTGGATATCTTACCTGTACTTGCTCTTATGCTCAAATTACTTGGTCGAGATACAGACAGACAGACAAACAGAATTGTGCCACCCGATTCGTTTCGTGTTTGGATTTTATGCTTCGGGATTTCGTCCATTCGGATTTTTTGCATTCAGGATTTTTGGTATTCGGGATTATAGCATTCGGGATTCTCAATTTTTACCATTCGGGATGTTGTTCCCTTCCCGTGTATACCATAATGGTCCATTTTACTTAAATATTTAAGTCGTCTCTAAATTTGGTTATTGGTAGGGCCCATTGTCCTTACATATAATTGTTTTCAATTCCTAGATCCCTTGTGCATAAGAGCACTTACGTATGATACAGTTGTGCATTGTATTTTTTTATAAATTTTACTATGAACTTTGAAAAAAAAAAACTTCAGATTGATATTTCATTGATATGAGGTGCCAAGATCCAAGATTCGTTCATTGTTCTTTCAGATTGCGGCTATTATTTATAAACAGAAAAATATTCCACCCCAATGTACCCCTGGGCGTATACGTACTTTTAATTTAATTCAATTTATACGCCTTTTCTTCACTTCTTTTTACCTCAGGTATGTTAGTGTCAATTGAAATATTTTATTTTACTTAACTATTAGGAGTAAAGTCCTTATCATAGAATTATGTACTTCAAAAATTACTTCCCTGGATGAAAATGTAGGGAGTTTTCATTAGCCTGGCCGGCTTCCATGAAACCATAAATAAATTGCGTCTATTTGTTATTTGCGTTACGAGATAGAATTTGACCAGATAAAATTGTGTCTATGTACTCCGAAGGTACGAAAGTTCGATACCAAACATTCATCGGGTTAATACATAGCAAGTGAACTACGCACTTTTCGTAAAAGTTTTTACATTTTTCTATATTTGTGCCAAACATGACAAAGCGTGTATAGCAACAGAAATATAATGATACAAAAATTCAGTGAAGATGTCTTCAAGCTATATACACCAAGGATTTTTTATTCAACTATTTCATTGAAAATGCTGGCATTCGATTCATTTGATTGAGTTTTATGAATAAATTATTGATATTTTACAGACAATATTATGTTAATACATATTTGACAATGCCATATTAATTGTGAGCTTTTTTTTTAATACATACTCCAATTTTTGTTAAGAAAATGCAAAGCGATTCCCTTTATTTCAACGCTCCCTGAACAATTCTGTTTAAGCTGACTTTATAATATTTCATTTTCATTTGTTTATTTGCAATAGGTGACCTTATATAGTTAGATACAGAATCTTTTTAATTTATTTATGTTATCCTGATTAAATACTATGGATATATTAATGAGTACATGTACCTATACAATGAAGTCTCAGAGACCAATACATTCTCCATAATATCTTCGCAGTCAAGGGCGAGGGGGAGCATTGAAGTGGAAATGTAATATCAACGAAAGCATTTTTTGATCACATATTTTCATCAACAAATCGTTGTTATCAAATATACATTCACTACACATCATACACATCTTATATAATGTATTTCCATTATTTTACTGCAACTTTTATTTCATTTCAATTTCCTTAATGTAACTCAGTTGTATTTAACGGATGGGATGAGCTTTAAAAATAAAATGTGTATAGTGTTAACTATGTACGAATATTGTTTATGTAGGACGTATAGGTGTTCTATATTTAAATTTTCTAAATTTGTTTCCAATTGGTTTCTATCGGGAAAGTGTTTCTGGTAAATTCAATCCATTTAATTGAACACCCAACTTTTATAACTTTTATTTTAACACCTCCTTGAACAATATATGTGTGGTTGTATGTATCTCACGCAACAGCATCATCAACAAATTTAAAAAGAGTAATTTGCGTAAACTTGTAAGTCATATCAGTAATAGCCTTTAAGCCCATTAGCCGTTTGTCGGCCTATCTAAACACGAGTCGAACAGGTGTAAAATTTGACGTAAGCTTTTAACATCGATTTATTTCAATGTCTATGGTCAGAGGGAAACAATTTGCATAGATGAAATTTATTTAGCTTGCAATTTTGAACAATTGTTGTTATAAGTCCATGTATCTGTAGTGAATCCCTAAGAAGATACAGAACCACGAAATTTCCAAACATCACTTGTTAACTTGTGTTAACCTGAGTGTTTTTTGCATATTTTGCCGCTTTCTATCTTTTTAGGGACACACAATAGAGAGTTTGACCTTTGACAACAATCGTTCAAAATTGAAAGCTAAATATTTCACTCATGCATACTTTATCTCTTCGACCAATAGGCTCGAAATAAATCGATGTATAAAAATTCGTCGAATTATACATCTGTTCGTCACATGTTAAGGTAGGCAGACAAACGGCTAATGGTTCAACACCTTAAAGGCTATTACTGATGTGACTTACAAGTTTACGCAAATTACTTGACTTTTTATGTCGTTGGCTCTCAGTCTATTACTCTTAGATTCAAGAAGCATTGAAATAATAAAAAAAAAGTGATCAAATATGAACACGAGTTTATAGAAAAAAAATTAAAATCATAAGAATAATTTTTTGAAAAATTATTTTGACAGGAGGTTTACGAAATTCTTTAAAAATTGCTTGAGGAAAAATTTTGGAATGCAAATCTTAAGTATTTATTAATATGTATACAAAAATAGAATTTCAAAAATTTGACATATTCGATTTTGAGATATCGAATTTTCAAAACAGAATTTGGTAACTTTTTTCAAAATGCGAAATACATTATGGAGTTGAACTCATTTGTACTTTTAATTTAAACTTTTTTTAAATAATATTTTTTTGAAAAGTTTGTGAAGCTTTGTTCAACTTATTTGAAATTTGACTCAAATCGTAATAGCCGATTTTCAGACAACAAAATTTTGGTTAGGTAATGGTTTTTTAACTTTCGTATATTTTTCAAAAAATAAAATGTTTTAGAAATATGGATCAATTTAACATTCTGATGCATTACCTACAACCGTTTAAGATGTCAAAATGAAAAGGGAAAAAAGATCTCAGCTCCGCACTAATTAAATTTGGAAAAGAGTCCGAACTTAGTCTTGGCTTGTTCAAACTTTGGCCTATGCAAAAGCTCTTTGTAAGATCCAAGTTTACAGTTCCCGTGCGCGAAAAAAATATATATGCAAATATTCCCGCATGTCAAAAATAATTGAGGTGAAATGCAAAATTAATTGTTTGCATGATTGGCTTACAATTTCATGCAAAAAACCCATTGCTGTCGTGGAATATCATGCAAAATAATTGACCAGCAATTGTTTTGCATGCGAAAAAAAAGTGTGGTAAATAAAGTATTTTTTGTATGGTCAGTTTACACTTCCAAAAAAAAATATATGCATTCAAATCATGATATTATTTGCATGCAAAAATAATTATTTTCCATTTTTAGGCCTATAGTTTATTAATTAGGGGTAAATTAATGACTCAATGTGAGGCTTTGGCCAAGGAAAACGTTTTTCGCCTTGAATATGATTCAATTTGGTGCACAGAATACATGGAAAATCGGTTTGAAAATTTTTTTTTTTTTTTGCATGGGAACTATAAACTATGCTTAAAGCACAAAAAGAAGGGCATGAGGGACATATACTTCACACTGAGGGCTCTCGACACTATTTGAAAAGATTTGTGGAACTTATCGATTCTTTTAAGCGACAAACCGGAAATAAATAAAATGCACGACTGGGTCGCACGTACTTGCTCTTATGTTCAAGACACTGCGGGCTTAAGAAAATCGTATAAAATAACATGGAAATTATGAGAGAAAAATGTAGAGAAGCATCAAATACGACATTTAAATTGGCTAAAACAACTCTTTTGACAGTTTGAGGTGAAAAACAAGAATGCCATCTTAATTCTTGATTGAATATGTATGGAAAAAAAAAATAAGATCGTTGGAGCGGTTTTTTAAAAAAATAGGTAGTTGTTTTATATAAAATTCTTAAAACATTCTTAAGAACAAATTTTGGTATGCAAATCTAAATTACATATATTTTTATGTGTATATAAAAACAAAATTTGAAAAAAAATTGTCAACCCGTTTTTGAAAAACAAAACAAAATTCATTTAAATCCGTTTAGCCGATAACGAGAAAATTCAAAATAAAAAAAACACGTTCTATGATAGGTACTATTAATAGTTGTTAAGTGTAAAATTTTATAATTTTTGGTAGTGGATCGTACTAATTTAAGTATATAGAAAAAGTTCAATCAAAACCGTAGCAGTCATTTGTGAGAACAAAAATAACTTCAATCGATCATGTCGTTTTCGAAATATTTGATTTTCCAAAAAAAAAAATTGGGTTTTAAAAAATCCAAAAAATATTTTTTTTTTAAATTTTGGTACACAAAACTATTTATATTTTTTGGAAGCTTCTTTATAAAAAAATATAATTGAAATCAGTCGTACCGTTTTGAAGAAAATCAAAAATTAAAAAAATGGTTCTTTGGGAGGTACGATTAATAACCATTTTTGAAAAATGGTTTTCCACCCAAAGGAAGCCTTTTGTAAAATAAATTCATTGATTTTTTTTAAGAAAAGTTTTCGAGCTGTTTTTGAGAAAAAATCGATTATGTAAAATTGATAAAAAAATTGTATGGCAGGTACCGTTATTTTTGGTTGTAAAAAAAAGAAAAAAAAGTGTCGGCAGAATTACCAAAAACCACCATGTACCAAGTTTGAAGAAAATCGATCGAGCCGCTTAGGCTGTAGACGAACAGACAGACAGAATTGTGCCACCCAATTTTTTCGTGTTCTCTATCATCGTTTTATCATGTTTGATTGTTATCTCAAAATTTTTTTTTGCACGAATCTAAAACTTGCCTTATAGTACCTATATCGCAAGTTAAAATTGTTAACGATCGTTGGTAAGGTATTTGTGAGTTATTTAGTCGATATATTTGAAGAATTTCTGCGACTTTAAAGAGAAAAAAAATCTTGTCTAATACACTGTTGATTTCTTCCTAATTTTTAATCATTCAAGTGATTAAGTGAACATTTCAAAATTTTGAAAGTTAAAAATTATTTATGTAAAAATAATGTTGGCGGGCATAGGAATTTTGAAAAAGTTTTGGTGGGACATTAAACATGCATTGAACTGGAAGAAGTTCTAGACGCTCTAACCAAATTTCAACGGAATTATATAAATACAGCAATTTGAACTTCCAAAAGCTTTAAACGAAGTCATCACTTGATCATATTTATACGACTGGGAAAATTCTATTGGAATATCTTAAATTTATTATCTCTCCTACTTATAAAAAAAGTGGTAAAAATGAAGTTGGAAATCATAGGGGGATATCGTTTTTAAAATCAGGATTGAAAATTCTCACTAGCATCATCCAACAGAGATTAAACGCAGAAATTCAGTGTTGTCAGAATTTCAAGTGGATTTTCGCAAGGGATACTCCACAATGGACCACAGTTATGTGTTAGCAAATGCTATTGAGCTTTAAATGGACTGAAAGAAAAAGGTTTAAGACCTTAAAGCAGCCAGCGTTTGATTTAATTGAAGTTGATTTACCTCTTTGCAAGCTTGCAAATAAATAAATTAATGTATACTCAAAAAAGTGCAGCGGTATGGGACGGCAAAAGAATTTCAACAAGGTTGTGCACTTAGCCCTACGCTGTTTTCACTCTACATCGATGATTTACCTAATGCTTTACCTGGTTGTTTCACATCAATGAATGGACCCTTAAGGTCCTATTGCACGCAGACGACATAGTATTGCTGGCAGAGTCTCCTGAAATATTGCAATAAGTGATAAATCGCCTTTGAGACTACTGTGAACTCTGGAACCTGTCAGTTATCTTGGCAAAGTCAAAGATCTTGATCTTCAAATAAAGAGGTGGTGGCATGATTGTTGGCACTTTATTGGAGAAATCATGGAGGTAGTGAAGGAATACATGTACATACCTTGGCTTTAATATCACTTCCACACATAGGTAACTAAGGAAATCTTGGGAATAAACTGGTAAAGGCTAAAGCGGCAATTGATATGACCTGAAAGAACTGCTTAAGCTACAACTTTGTATCGAATGCAGTAAAACAAAGATTTTTTGAGGCAAGTTCAAAGTTCTAATAGACCTTACATTACATTAAATAAATGCTAAATGATAATAGTCAATTTCTTTCTTTATTTCCATATTTCTCGTCTATGATTCAGCAAATTGTGCTCAAATTTTATACAAAAGTATTAATCCCCAGTCAAATTTTTCAAAAATTAGTTTTTTATAAAATAAAAAAAAAAATTATTTAGTAAAACTTTTGAATTTTTCATTCCTTATTGCCTTCATTATTATTGATGTATATAAAGTTAGCAGGACACTTTTGGAAATTCAGGTTAAAAAGTATCCTATCATTAGTTGCTACTTAATTGCGAATTAGTTACGCAAAAAAAAATTTTATTGCATTTTTGGTTTGCGAAAAAATGGGTGTCCTTCTAACTCCATATGAACTTAGCAGGACAACTTTCTCAAAAAAGGAGATAATCGAGCTGAAAAAAGTTGGTTATTGAGAACTAATTAATTGCGAATTAGTTACGCAAAAAAAAATAAAATGCATGACTGGGTCGCACGTACTTGCTCTTATGTTTAAGACTCTGCGGGTTTGAGAAAATTGTATATAAAAACATGGCAATTATGAGAGAAAAATGTAGAGAAGCATAAAATACGACATTTAAATTGGCTAAAACAACCCTTTTGACAGATTGAGGTGAAAAAAAAGAGTGCCATCTTAATTCTTGATTGAATATGATTGTATGGGTAAAAAAAATTAAAAATCGTTCGGGCGGTTTTTAAATAATTAGTTTCTTATATATAAAATTCTTAAAACATTTTTTAGAACAAATTTTGTAATGCAAATATAAAGAATATATCTATGTGTATATAAACACAAAATTTGAAAGCAAATTGTCAACCCGTTTCTGAGATATCGAATTTTTCAAAAAAAAAATTTTAAACTTTTTTTAAAAATCCAAAAACTTTTCTTGAAAATTTTGATATGCAATATTATTTCATTTTATCTGAAATTTGTATATAAAAATTTTCATCTAAATCCGTTAAGCCGATAACGAGAAAATTCAAAATAAAAAAATACTTTCTATGACAGGTACTATTAATAGTTGCTAAGTATAAGATTTTATAATTTTTGGTAGTAGATCGTACTTATTTAAGTATATGAAAATAGTTTAATCCAAATCGTAGGAGTCGTTTTTAAGCAAAAAAATATTTTCCTTTGCGGTTTTTTAACTTTTGTATGGAACGTACTGTTATTTTTTCATAAATGTAAATTTTGTTCTAAAAATATTTTAGAAAGTACTAAAAAAACTCTTAAATATCGAGTTTCAAAAAAATCGATCATGTCGTTTTCGAAATATTTGATTTTCCAAAAAAAAGTTTGAAACATTTTTTAAAAATCCAAAAAATATTTTTGCAAAAAATTTGGTACACAAAACTATTTATATTTTTTGGAAGCTTCTGTATAAAAAAAAAATAATTGAAATCGGTCGTATCGTCTTAAAGAAAATCAAAAATCAAAAAAATGGTTCCTTGGGAGGTACCATTAAAAACCATTTTTTTTAAATGGTTTTCCACTCAAAGGAAGCCTTTACTAAAATAATTTTTTTTTGTCGTCGAGCCGTTTTTGAGAAAAATAAAAAGTTATTTTTATTTTTGGTTTAAAAAAAATGAAAAAAACGTGTGGGCATAATCACCTAAAACCATTATGTACCAAGTTTGAAGAAAATCGATAGAGCTGTTTAGGCTGTAGACGAACAGACAGACAGAATTATGCCACCCACTTTTTTGGTGTTCTCTATCATCGTAATATCATGTTCGATTGTTATCTCAAAATTTTTTTTTTGCACGAATCCAAAACTTGCCTTATAGTACCTATAATCGCAAGTTAAAATGTATTGCATTTTTGGTTTACGAAAAAATGCGTGTCCTGCTTACTTCATATGAACTTAGCAGGACATCCATTTTTCGCAGACTAACAGTTTAACTACCTTGACAGTATTGTTTTTGCAAACGGTGGTACGGATCTGGACGTTTAAATTGGGAATCAGGAAATCCAGTCAAATCTCCTTACGAACTAATTTGATATTCTTCGAATCCAATGTCAAATCCGTGCTGTTATATGCTTGTGAAACCTGGAAAGTCACGTCTTCCATTTCGAGGAAATTGCAGGCTTTTGTGAATCGCTGTCTTCACCACATCCTAAAGATTCGCTAGTCACAAATAATTTCAAACGAGGAATTGTGGCGCAGGACAAATCAAGAGCGTCTGGACGTCGACATAAGTAAGCATTGAATTGGCCACACACTGAGCAAACGATGAAATTGCAAAGCAGCCTTTTGAATGGAATGGAATAGAATGGAATGGAATGGAATGGAATGGAATGGAATGGAATGGAATGGAATGGAATGGAATGGAATGGAATGGAATGGATTGGAATGGAATGAATGCACAGCGGGTTGAAAGACCAAGAACAACATGGAAATCAACTGTCTTAGCAGAAACAGAGTCCCAGATAAAGACGTGGACACATTTAAAATACCTTGCAGCAGACCGTGAAGGATGGAGACGTTTTGCAAACGCTCTATGCCCCAGCCGGGGTTACAGGACACGATGATGATGACCACTTCTTGCCAGGAACTGACAAATCCTCCAAGAGTATAATTGTCATGAATAAGTGCTTCTCTTCTAACTGTATTTCCCCTCCATTCCTGCCAAAAAAACGCACACAGGAACGGTTGAGAGTTGTAAGCCACTAGGCCCTGGTTCTCCACGAGCTGTTGCGCCACCCAATTTGTAATTTATTTATTAGCTTACATCTTCAAAGCTTAACCACTTTATATAGCCTCGAAGCATTGCAGCAAATTTGTGCTATCAATTTGCCCATCTTTAATATTTTAACTCGAAACCAATACCTGCCCTATAGAGCAAGTTTTAATATTATGTACGAATATTACTTAAATATTTTCCATTAGTCAGCGAAAAATTTCTCCTAGAAATGTCCTTCCCCTAACGAAGGTTCTCGTACTATCACTGTCAATAATACGTTGTAGGTGGTTCTGTTCTGATCACCGTCATCAGAGTGAGCACTACCAACCATCCACAATCAAAATGTCTTCCTTAAGTTATTCATTATTCAAGCACTGGCTACTGGTAGACGAAAGAGTGGATGAGGGAACTTAAAGTTTTGATTGTTTTCAATAATTTCCTGTATAAAGTTTTTTTTCTATTTTTTGTTTGTATTCATCCCGCTTTCCCTTTTATGCAAACAAAAAAAAAAACTTCAAGAATTGAGGGTGTAGAAAAATGTTGTTCCAGTGGCAACCATGATTACAGCTGAGCTATATGAAAGGAGTAAGTAAAGTATATATCGACATCGAGGACAAACTGGGATGGGAGTTGTAGGGAAAATATTTCTCTTTTTGTTTTTTATATAATATTCCAAGTCCTTGAACATGTAATGAAAAGAATCGAAGCAAACCGAAAACTCGAATGTTTTATGGCGAAAGGAGTCAAGGGTTGAGAGCTTGGTTGGAAGAGTCTCATTGTCTTCGCATAAAATATTCGAGTGAAGCATTTTTATTCATATAAATTAGACAGAAGCACACTCATTTGAATGAGTGTGTATATTTTTGTTTTATTTTTATGTGAATTTTTGCGGTACTACCCCAACATTCACCTCTTCCTTCTCCTCCTCTCCTAGTTTCTCTCAGCTTATTGGTGTAGGTATCATCACTCATCCTTCATCCTGATGGTTTGAGGGAATTATCATTTTTATATTTTTTGAAGAATATTTCAGCTTTGATATCTCACTTCAGTCCTCTGCTTCTGGTCGAATAGCTGACTAACTGGGTGGTTCAAGTGGCTGGCTCTCCCACTGAATGGCTGAATTGAAATTTTCAAATTGGAGTCATATTTTAATTTTGTGAATGGCTATTTTTTTTTTTGTGTTAAATTTATGATAATTTATATCATAAAAAAAAGAATGAGAAAAGAATTGTATGTGTAACGTTATACTCGTACTTGCCAAGGAGCGTTATTATATATATTTGTGAACGAGTAGGTGTAGGTATAGAGGAGGCGGTTTTTAGAGCTTAATCCATTTTAAATGCTGCACTTAATATTAGGCGAATATATATTTTATGGTCCCATGTTGGGTGTTGTATAGCTAGTCAAATAAATTTTACTTTAGCTAAGGAAACAAATTTTGACATTGGAGCCTCGGGAAGACATTTTGTGGGTGTGCTAATGCAAATAGCTGTGTTTTATGGGTGGAAATAAGCGTTTTAATCCTGATTTGTTTTTGCAGCAAGAATTTTAATAGGAAAATTTATTTCTTATTTTTTTTGTTGGCCATTACTTATATCCTTTAGAAATTGGGAAGAACAAATTTTCAAGGTTTTCCTTTTTTTTAACACCTATGACTTTTTGATCTCTAGAGGGATTCATTATAATCATCAGTGTTGTTGTCACGTTCTTGCAAGATAGTCATTTTTTGTTGTTTGTTTAACTATAGGCATTATAAAGCTAATGGGTTTATTTGATACTCAATAGCTCATAAAATCATACCTTTAAACGAGATGGATGGGATTTTTTGACTTGGATATCTAGCTCTAGTAGTACCTCGTGGCTTGATGGTTAGTGCGTAGGACTGTCATGCCGAAGGTGTGGGTTCAATTCCCAGCCGTGCCACCTAAAAAAAACAGAAATGTTTTATTCGAGGTACTGCCTCTTGCGAGGAACTGACAAATCCTCCAAGAGTAAACTTGTCATGAAAAAGTGCTTCACATTTAGCCGTTCGGACTCGGCAAAAAACTGTAGGTCCCCTCCATTCCTGCAAACAAACACGCACACAGGAATGGTTGTGAGTTGTAAGTCACTAGGCCCTGATTCTCAACGAGCTGTTGCGCCACCTAATTTATTTTTTTTATCTAGCTATGCAGGTATGTAAGATTTAGGTTTTGAACACAGAAAACTCTTATTTCACAACATTTCAATAAAAAGAGTTATGTCGAAAAAGAATAAAAAAGTTCGGCAGGTTGACGAAGTTTAAATATTCATCGAAATTTTGGAAGCTTGCTAAATGGCAAACAATTTCAAATCGATAAAAACCTTGTAACGAAGCGTTATACTTTTCACTTCCCCCCGCCACACCAAGCGTTCAACAATTAATCACCGATCCGACACCATCCATTTATAAATACATCACCGCCAGCAACATCAGCTATCAGCACCTTACATCACTATTAATCAGCCATAGACCAGTTATCAGCCATCAACTACCCAGCACCCTATATCAGCATAACATACGCCCGCCACCAACCATCGAATGGTCAACAGCCACAGCACACAGAATACCATTGTATACACTCTGATAAGCAACATCAATTGCACACTGAATTCAGCGCTGCTGACGCCATACGATTTTACATTTGATCTCTTTACAGTTCACACTGTCTTGTGGCACAAAAATCATGATGGGGGGGTACACATTTACAGAAAAGCCGAAGCTTGTTACCTCGAATTAATTCCTTATTATTAATAAAAATTTCGAATTTTAGGACAGCTAAGTTTCCAGCGGTTCTTCATTGATAAGCTTAGGTCCTTTACTTAGTGCATCCGTGTACCATTTAACGAAAACCTTTTTGGCATCCGCCGTTAAAAACCCGTTGTTCTCCCTTGGACTAGCCTTGGGCTGAAATCAGATTCCTACCGTGCGTTGCTCTCCCTGCTTGCTCTTTGGAGTTGGTTCAGGGCTATACCCGCTGTTCTCCCTTGGACTATCCTTGGGCTGGAATCAGATTCCTACCGTTGTTCTCCCTGCCTGCTCTTTGGAGTTGGTTCAGGGATATACCCGCTGTTCTCCCTTGGACTAGCCTTGGGCTGGAATCAGATTCCTACCGTTGTTCTCCCTGCCTGCTCTTTGGAGTTGGTTCAGGGCTATACCCGTTGTTCTCCCTTGGACTAGCCTTGGGCTGGAATCATATTCCTACCGTTTAATCTCCGGTTTGCTTCTTCTAAGTGGATTTTGTGGACAGAGTCTACTCCTGTAGCTCTTCAAAACTGAGCCTTGATTTATATGAAATACCGTGTTAGTTATCTTTAGACAAAAAGAACCAAAATTGTAAACCTCTTCTTATTAATAAAGAAAAAATATTATAAAGCTAGTGTTTAACCCGAGTTCTTTCCTTCTTAACCCGAGTTTATCTGCTTTTCATCAGGAAAACTCTGGACTACGACGAGCCTACCTCAGCCTCGAATAAAAAGTGCATCACAACCTTTGGCAAAAAAGACCCTGCGAGAGCATTTTATGGAATTACTTAATCCAATTGCAAGAAGTATCAAATGGCAATATGCATTTCCCGGATTCACTTATGCAGTTCTAGACGCTCTATTTCAAAAATTACAGTGTTATTTGCTGCTGACGGGAAGTAAATACGTTACAGGAGTATAACTGATTCCTTAAATATTTTCTGGTGCAAATTATATCAACGTGATAGAAGTGATGAACGAACGTTTATTTAGTCTCTCTGACCAAGCTTTCACTTCAATAGCCATCCTTTAAAATTATTAAACAATCCTTATGTTAGTTTGTGCTACTTCGTTTCTACATTTATATTGCTTGTGATACTGAATATGGTGAACCTTAGAGCTAGAAATCAGCCATTTTATAATTTATATTTAGTTTGGCATCCGAAAACCTATTTATAATGGCGGTCCTGTATCTCACATTAAAGGGGTTGGCGACGTTCCTTAATTGTGGTAATCAAACAATATGGTGTGTAAGCTTCAATTGAAGATATCTTATACATAAAACTATTAAGATCTTAGCAACTGGTTTATATTTATAATTCATATAATTATTTTCAGCAGATGTTAAATGATTTTGGTTTGTTTTTATTAATTTATCTATTATACATATCTTTTTATAAGTAAAACCAGGATAAGTATCGCTCGTATAAGTAACTTACCCGCATAAGTTCCCCTATTCCTTGAGAACCAAAATTTTGAAGATTTTTTTTCACATAAAAACCATCTTATAAGTACCTTTCGCTTAACTATCTTCCCCGCTTAGTTGCCGCTTAGCTTGTATTTTTTTTTTCTTAATCTACTTCTGTTAAGAACCCAGCCAATAAATCGGTTCTAAAATGATTGCTGTGATAAGTTCATACATTCTAGGCTATTTATGAATGAAATTGATAGCTGCAATGCAGTTTCTACTGTCAGGTTTTTTTCAGTTTTTAAACGAAATAAATGTTTTTGTCAGATAATTTTTATAGTTTAAAGTTTAACAAATATGTAGGTGGTGAACCTACTCAAAAAGAGCTCCAGGATTCACATCAGTCTTATAAAAGTGCCTTACGTTTCAACATGGATTGAATCCCAAAACCTTTTAAAAGACTTTCAAGCTGGCTTCAGATCAGGGTTTCTCAACTATAGACCAACATTTTTTTTTTCTGAGGAACATAATCGAGTACTTTATTTTACAAGGCAAGAGACTCTACGCGTATCTTGTATTGATTTCAAGGCGGCATTCGATACAATTGACTGTACTGCTTTATTTTACAAAAAAAATAATACGTTTAAAGTTTATTTCATGAGGACGTCTTCTAGAAGAGCTGTATAGGGGAACACAAGCTGTAGTTTAGAATAGAGAAGAACTTTTGTATTGGTTCAAAGCAACAACTGGAGTAAAACAGGGATGCTTATTTAGTCCTACTTTGCTCACACTTTTCATCGATGACGATTTGATCGATTATCTTCCTGATGGAGTGCACATTGCTGGAGTGCGTATTAAGGCTTTGATCTTTGTGGATGATGAGGTCATGTTTGCGTACTCCCCCGAAACTTTCAACAAACTCACGATCAACAGGGTTTATTAGCCCAGTCAACGAAGTGAAAAATATTCCTCCACCGCAAAATAAATTCAACAGTTTTGGAACTTGGGACACTTATTCAGAATGGTCTTGCGATGTTGTGTAAAAAAGTCCACATGAATGCGAGGCGAGCTCTAGCGGCAGGAATGTGCAACATATTAATTTTCGGTTTTTCGTGTTCGTGTGTCTTATCAAAAAATAATATGAGACAGAAGAATAGCTTATAAAATTCTCTACAATAATGATTATAACCAACTTTTTCATATCTTTTATAGTTAAAAAGTTATTTGGCTCCAAAAACTCATACTTTTTTCAATTACATAAGAAGCGCTGCATTTTTTTCTCTCAAGTATGAAATGCGGTTGTAGCGCTAACATTTTAAGCGTTCTACTGTCCAAGCACCCAAGGATTTTGCCAAGCCCGTTTCAACATCTTCTTTATATCTATAGCCTCCAAACCCCATTTCCGAAATCTCAATAGCAAGTTACAGAAAGCAGCAAAGTCGATAATATTTTTTTACACGGCTGTCCCCTTGTTCATGCAGATGGAATTCATGGATTCAATTATTTGCTGTTGTAGGTATTCTTAGAAAAAAATGAACAAACCAAACATGCGTCATTCTTGCCATAGTGAATGCTTGAATGTCGATCATATATTATAAATCCTTAAAACGTTAGCACCAGAGCCGTACTTCATACTTAAGCATATAAAATGTAGCCTTTTTAGGAAATTTAGAAAAGTACCATCTTTTGGCGCCAAATAACTTTTTAACTATAAGAGTTATAGAACTTTTGGTCATATTCAATATTTTAGAAGATTTCATAAGCTATCTTTCTTTTTCAGAAAATTTTTTGATAGGACAAATAATTCCCAAGATAAATACGAAAAACAAACAAATAAATATGTTGCACGTTCCTGCCACTAGAGCTCGCCTCGTATTCATGGGGACTTTTTAAGCACAACATCACTAGACCATGCTAAATAAATGTGCTAAGTTTAAAAACTGTTGATCTGTTGTTATTTACCTACTCTAGATATTGTAAAAAATTTTACCATTCTGAAATCTGCATTTGTTTCGCCAAATTTTTAAAAAGTTTGCCACCAGAATTTTTTATAAGAGATGCTTACACTTTTTAATTTTTTTCTTTTTTCAATTTTTGTAATTAAAAACAAATTTTTTTTTTTTTTTTGATAAAAAGAAGTCCAAGAGCAAATAAAATTTTCTACCAATAATGTTTTGGCACCAATAGTGTAGAAAATTGCTGCAAAAGAAAATCGATGGAATTCATCCATTTGTATTCGTAGTACTCAAAAACGTAAAGAAAGTAAAAAAAAAAGTACACTGAATGAAAAAATGCTCATATTTTGAATACCCTTTGAGATAGCTAATTTTTATTTCCGATTCCAGAGCAGTCATAAGGTGGGCAATACGCCGTTTGAGGATTATCCAATGTTTACCGGACACCTTGTATAAATTCAAGTTTCTGTATAAGAAGAGTTTATGTGTGTGTCCCCTCCAAATTCTACTCTGATCGCCCCTGATATAGAAAAGAGCACTATTTTGTACAAGCATACGTCACTCTTGTCATGGTCAATGCTTAAGTGCCGATCATATTATAAACCTTTAAACCGTTTGTCCTAGTACCACGTTTCATACATAAGAATATAAAATGTAGCACTTTTCAGCCAATTTAAAAAGGTATCCGTTTTTGGAACCAAATAACTTTTTAACTATAAGAGATATGGAAATTTTGGTGATAATCAATATTGTAGAGAATTTTATAAACTATCTTTCTTTCTCAAACATTTTTTGATAGGATAAATAATTTCTAAGACAAAAACGAAAACAAAAAAATAAAAATGTTGCAAGTTCCTGCCGCTAGAGCCATGGGACTTTTTTACACTTCATTACTAGACCATTCTGAATAAAGTGTGCCAAGTTTCAAAACTGTTGAATTTTTTTTAAAGGTGAAAACCTTTATTGACTGGACTATTATGACTCCCTTCAATTATGAAACATTTTAGTCAACAAAGAAAATCCAAGGTGTTGATTTTTTCAAAAAGGGAGTGGAAGAAGTACATCAAATTAAAAATTAACTTTGAATAGAGAACGTGTAGAATGTGTCAAAGAGTTTAATACCTGGATGTTTATTTGACGAAAAAACCTGGGCCCAGATCACGTAAGACGATTCGATTGAACTATCGTCGTTTTGACTCTATCTGTCTCTATTCACATCTATAGGGAAATATAGAGAGGAGAGAGTAATAGTCGAAACGACGATCGTTCAATCGAATCGTGTTACGTGATCTGGGCCCTGAATATAGAGAAGAATTTCAGAGAATTTATAACGTTTCCAGGCATAGCAGCAATTATACGATTTTTGAAGTTATTTCGGAGACAATAATTAATTTATAGGGATCACAGATTTGGCGAAGTTAAAAGTTCGATACAGTGCCGATCTGTATTCCATCGAGTGCACACGTCATGTGAAAGTCTGTCTCGTCGAAAGAAAAGTTCGTTTGTTTGTCCGTACCTGTTGTCGTATTGTCACTGTGTTTCAATTCCCCAAATTCAATTTAATTACAAATAAAAAAAAAAACAATAACCATCATTGCAAAAATTGCATATCAAATAAAAAATTAAAGCAATAGTCCCCAAACACCAATAAAAAAAAATACCTACTCGCGCCGCAAATCTAAATTGTCTCAGTGCAAGTGCATCAACAACAACAAATATATTCAGTGTCGCTAACATAATGTGCAAAAAAAATCTAATCAACAAAAATCATCATCACACAACGAGCGGTAATCCTTCTCTTTTTTCCTTTCATCTTTCACAGTCGATTTGGTTTAGTTATTGTTGTATTGCATGGGGTATCCCACACAGTACATGCAGTGACTAAGCCAATTTGATTCTCGGGCGGATAGCTGTTTGTCTAATATGTAACCAGGGGCGGAGCAGAACTTTTTATTACTAAGGCATAACACTAGTAATAAATTGCTTTGTGAAGTCAAATTGGAGCATAGAGTAGACACTCATCTTAGATACTCGTCTGGGTTGGTTTTGTAAGTTTTTGAATATTTAAGAATGGTGGGTAATTTTAGGGTCGATTTTAGCAACATTCGTGGGCTAAGAAAAAATTTCTATTCTGCGTATGTCTACACTGCATTAAACAGGCCAGCTGTTTTGGCATTAAGTGAAACCCAAGTGGGTGACAATACCGATTACACGGAATTCAATCTCCATGGGTATAACTTAGTGCCATTATTCTTTCCCCACCATGGTCTCGCCGACTATATAAGAAACGATGTCGCGTACCAACTTCAGCCTCAATATGGTTTGTGCTCAAACACAAACTTTAACTTCATGTGGCTTAAATTTTCGGTCAATAAGCACATCATTCACACTTGTTTTATTTATAGAAGCCCAAACTTGGACAGAAACTCAACTTTTAACGAGTTTGATGCTCTGTCCGACTCCATTCAAAGAATTGTTGCCCATTATCCTCACACTGAAATCGTCATTGCGGGCGATTTCAATGTACACAATTCTTCGTGGCTTCGCTTTTCGGGCCAGATAACACCCGAAGGAAGGTATGTTGAGGTCTTCGCTGAGTTAAACCAACTGACTCAGCTTGTTGACGAGCCAACTCGAATCCCTGACGTTGCAGGTCAATCCGGGAACACTCTAGACTTGTTTCTTACCTCTGACCCTGATAAATACACTGTAAGTGTATTATCACCTCTAGGCACATCAGACCATTGTGTCATATCTGCAAATTTCTCGTGCCAAAAAACCTCAGTTAAAGAGAAAACCCCCAAGAGAACCGTTTGGCAATACGAGAAAGCCAACTGGGACGGTCTCAATGATTTCTTCAGGAACTTTAACTGGTCACTATGCTTCCTCGATAGTGACGTAGACTCCAGTGCAGATATGATAACAAACTTAATTCTTTACGGGATGCGAAATTTTATACCGAATAGGATAAAATCTATCAAACCGAAAGAAAACTCTTGGTTTGATTCGAGCTGTAAAGAGGTTATTAGGGTCAGAGAAGTAAGTTTCCGATGTTATAAAGCCAACCCTACTGAGGAAAACCGGAAGAAGTTTAAACAAGCTAGAAAGACCTGCAACGGTCATATTCAAAGAACCAAATTTTTGCATGACCAAAAATTACGGCAAAAAATACTACAATGTCCCAAAGGTAGTAAAAATTTTTGGTCATTTGTAAAAAACATTCGAAATACTACTTCGTCCGCGGTTCCAACGCTCGTCTTTAATGACACTCCCTATGTAAGCTCACAAGAAAAAGCCAATTTGCTTGCAGCACAGTTTGCTGTTAATTCGACGCTACCAGAGAGTGTCATGTCTCCACCTGTACTTGAGAGCGCCATTGATTTTATGGGACAAATCTTCTTTCGCACTCGTGCAGTAGCAAGAGTTTTAAAAGATCTCGATGTACACAAATCCGCTGGCCCGGATAGTATCCCTCCCATTGTTCTGAAGAGGTGTTCTTCAACGCTGGCAAAACCACTGCGTAAGCTTTTCCATCTGTCCTACTCTACAGGTCTCTTTCCGAGTGGATGGAAAACAGCATTTGTCCAGCCTGTCCCTAAGAAAGGCGTATCTTCTTCTCCCTCTAATTATCGTCCAATTGCACTTACGTCCCTTCTTTCCAAGGTCATGGAAACGCTGATTAATTATCAGCTTAAGAAATATCTTGAAGAACGAAAGCTTCTTAATGACCGACAGTATGGCTTTCGTAGCAATAGGTCCACTGGTGATCTGATGGTATATCTCACCGAACAGTGGAACAAATCTTTACATCGTTTTGGAGAAAGTAAGATTATTGCACTTGATATTTCAAAGGCATTTGATAGAGTTTGGCATCAAGCTCTCTTATCGAAAATGCGTGCTTTTGGTATAGATGAATCTCTTCTTCTTTGGATTAGAAATTACCTTTCGGATCGTTCAATACAAGTCGTCTTGGATGGTTACAAGTCTGATATTCATAAAATAAATGCTGGTGTGCCCCAGGGCTCCGTTTTGTCTCCGACTCTCTTTCTCATTTTCATTAATGACCTCTTGTCTGAAACTTCTAATCCATTTAATTGTTTTGCTGACGATAGCACCCTCAGCTTTTCATATTCGTTTCTAGATTCACATCCCTGTCCTTCGGATGTGGAACTTCAACGGCACCGTATGATAAGCTCATTAAATTCTGATCTTGACAGCATTGTCCAGTGGGGAATTAAAAACCGTGTTGAATTTAATGCTTCAAAAACCCAATGCTGTCCTGCTGTCGCTGAAGCAAAACCCACCCTCAATGCCGCTATCCATGAGCGGTACTTGCATCGAGGAAACTGACCAGCTTTCAGTCCTGGGTATGTGTATCACAGACCACCTTTTGTGGAACGATCACATATTCAACGTCGCCAAAAATGCTGCAAAGCGTTTAGGTTTTCTCCGAGATGTAAGAAATTCTTTTCCCCTTCTGATCTGGCTATAATCTACAAGGCCTTCATCCGTCCCAAGCTTGAGTATAACTCCCACATTTGGGCAGGTGCTCCTATAACTCACTGAATCTCTTAGATAGAATACAAAATAGAGCCTTAAAAATGATAGGTGATAGATCTATTACTCAAACAATCACAACTCTGAAACATCGCCGCCATGTTTCATGTCTCTCATTATTTTATCGCTATTTTTACAAGCAATGTTCTAGTGAAATAGCCAGTTGCATTCCTCCCTTAAACAATTCAACCGTAATACTCGCGCTTTTAGAATGCCCATCAGTTTACCCTTGAGCCCAACTTCGGACGTACTGTCAAGTACAGAGATTCTTTCTTTAGCCGTACAACACGAATGTGGAATGCTTTACCAGGCTCTGTTTTTCCCTTCCATTTTGATATTCAGAGCTTCAAAACCAATGTGCATCGGTATCTCCTCTTGAATCCTTCCCTATTTTCCTGATCGCTCGCACTGTGTCTCATCATATTAAGGGTAGTCAAAATCCCTTTAGTGCGCGCAAATTATAAAAAAAAAAAAAAAAAAAAAAAGTGCAGATTTATTACCTAAGGCACTATGTAAACAAAATATTTCATCTACTGGCGATCACGCCAAACTTACGTTACTATGCTTGAAACAGGATTATCGCAGCTTTTCAGGAAACTCTAAGGCTTCATACAAGCGGACTATTTACTTAGAGTGATCACGGTAGCCCCTACGCTAGTGAAAAAATTGTTTTAAACCTGTTAATTTCTTTGAAACAATAAATACATTTATCTATCTATCTATTAAATAATGTTTTTTTTTAGACGTGTGGTCTTCAATCTGGCAATACTTTTTTCAGAGCTGGTTTTTTGACAGCTGTCACTTGATTTATACTCAATTTGGTTTGCCATTTCATAATGAATAGACTTACTTCTGAACAAAGTTTGAAAATCGTGCAAATTTACTACCAAAATAATGGTTCGGTTCGACATAATCGCCTAGCAGAGGCGGTAATTCGAGCAACCATGGATCGGTTTCGCACCACGTTTACTCTAGTGGATAATGCGCATCCTCAGAGACGCCGTACAGTGTGCACCGAAGACGCATATTGCAGCTGTGGAGCAGAGTATCGAGGAAGACCCGAATGAGTCCATCCACCATCGCGTCGAAAATTAGTGGTCGAAAATACATGGTCGCAAAAACTGGGTCTCTCGGCTGGAATTTATTCAAGCCAGCCGTGGCGGCCACTTGCCCGAAATCATTTTTAAAACATAATGGAAAGCTTTTATCTTTATAATATAGCTAAATTCTTAAATTATATGCGTTTTATTTCTTCTTGAAAGCCACACGTTAAAAAAAAAATAGTTAACAATGGGTTGGCCCAGCCCCCAGTTTCGAGAGATTGAAGAACATGGAACCTCCGGTTAAAAGACCAATCCATCGCGAATGCCAGGAAACTTAGTCTTGATGACTGGAAGCAGCGTGCGTGGCATCATAGAGGATGGAAGGCTGCCGTGTCCCAGGCTGTGACCCTTCATAGATTGGAAGCTGGATAGGTTTAGTTTAGTTTAGTTTATTTAATTCATTGATATGCTATACACATTAAGATACAATATCTTATTAAAAAGTGGGAACATGCTTTATGTCCTCAGTCGTGAGCTCCACGGCATGTTCCTCCAATCCGATTCTTTGTTCTTAGAGGTTGTTAGCGGAAGTAAAAATAAAAAACATAATGAGAATATTCAAAGTATACGATAGGTGCCAATCTTGAGTAAATTCGTAAAAGCTTTTAAGATGCAACAGTTCCTACCGTATTGTCCATCATAATGATCATAATCCTGAGTTGAAATTTATATTTGAACGAATTTAAAACTTACCAAGCACTACGAGCATTTCAATGTATTGCAAGTAAAAATAAACTTTGTGGTAACGGGTGGATAGTTTTAAATACCAACCAACTATAGATTATGGCTTCAAAAAAGCAATATGGTTTCCGAGGATGAACAATTTTTCAGTTAAAAAAAATGTTTGTTTGGTACCTCCAGTATGTATAATACCTACAAAATATAAAGCCTCTTGTATTACATAAGTAAATTGAAATTCAAAAGGCTTCGCCCAGGTTAAGCATAGGTTCATATAACTGTAGGTATGGCCTTTCGCAATAAATTCATTATTCACAATTCGTTTGGCTTAACATTTGCAGGTCAACATCGCCCACATGCTATTCCAATTAAATTAAAATTTATTAAGTATTTTATGCAATTTTGAGCATTAACTGCACACCAACCGCAAGCCACTTCATCATTTTTCCAACGGGATGACCACTTTAGGGATACCCACTTCGCTCGTTTCGCCCACGCAACGCAAGTACCTTATACCTATCCTCTTTTGTACCACTTGAAATACTTTAGTGCACAAAATATGTGAACGCATTCCAGGTAAATGAATTCAGAAACAAGAGGATCTGCTTCTGCGTTACATATTGCCACTATACTGCTGCCGTTGCCGTAGTCGTATGCAGTCGTCGTCGTTGTCGTCATCATCAACGTTGTCGATGTGCTCTTTCATTATAACATGCTCTGCATAATTCCTAATAACCCACATTGCCCTTCTGCACATTTCATAATCCCATGCTAAGTCTTGAAAATGCGATTTTGAGTTTGTTTACCCTGCCACCACCATGCATCGGGAGCTGAACTGCACCAGCGAAGTCTACACTTAATGCTGGATTGGAACCCTTTATCGCATCCATGTAGCCCACTTTACCCCATAAAACTATTAAAATGTTCATTCAGATTTACTGGGATAAAGCACGTCACATCATTGCAAATCTAAGGAGAGAACAGAGCTTAGCACACTCCCCAATGGCACCCCTTACGACATTGCAGCCAACTTAAAAAAAAAGAACTAGGAGAGGAAGGGTGAATAATGCGACTTTAATTTTGGAGGAATAAATATTGTTAGAAGCGACAAGGGGTTGGAAGGTGGAATGTATGGAATCTGCGTAGCAGCGAAATGAAAACTATGCCATTGCCATTGCAAGCGAAAGTCAAAAACTTTCCAACGTTGTCAAACATAATTGAATAAATTGCATCCTTAAGCTAAAAAAAGACTAAAACAAAATGCTATATTCGAAACTCAGTCATACAAAACTGGGTCAGATTACGTTCCGACTGCGGCACCACGATGACTTCACGTCGACAACGACGATGACGATGACGATGACAAGTTTTCGAGTTGGAGAGACTTATGCTTCTTCTGCTCTTTTTTCTTGTATTGCCATCATGCCTTAATGGCTGCGTGTTTTAAATTTAAAAGGTTTGTTACAAATTGTTGTATATTTTTTTTTTTTCAAATAAAACAGTATCGTGTATTCTGATCCTTTTGAATGAAAAGTAGTTCACTGAAGTAACTCACCTTGACTTGAAGTGTGTATGATGCTGAATAAGCTTTTTAGATGATGATTATTTCTGTCTACTAATTGCCGTATGGAATCAGAAGATAGTTTTTAACTAATATGAATTTGATGTACAAAGTGGAATCTTTTGAATTGAATGAGGAATGACAAGAAGAACGTGGAGTATGGAATTGAGTTCTTGTGCAGGAGAGGATTAACTCTTTTTGAAGCTTACAGAAGACTATATTTATATAATTCTTAAAATGTGTATGCAAGTTCTTGAGCTGAATTTATTAGTGAGGTGTATTGTGTATTTGAAATAAGTTGACATTTTACTGTCACTATATAAGAAGTTGGGATCATTTTTAAGACTTTCTGGTAAGCTTCGATTTTCTTTTTGAAAATTGAATTGTTATTTGAATCCTTTGACCCAAAAATGAGGACAAGTATGTTTATAAAGAAGAACATCATGACATCGAACCGTTGAATAAAGTTGGTATTAGCTCTAATGCAGCCTTATGAGAAACAGAGATGTTTAACTCATTTATTTCAACAAAAATCTGCCCTTTTTGAAGCCAATGTGTGTTGTTTATGTTTCTGTTTATATTTATAAACTCCCTTCACTTATATTTTAAAATGAAATGCACTTGATTTTGTATGCTTAAGGCTAGTTTACAGTTCCCCGTGGAGCCACAAGGGATACGAGAAAGAACTGGTGTAAGCTGGTGATCGTAGGGCCAAATGGACAGCCACTGGCGAGTAAAAGTGTAGTACCTTGGCATCTGGTTGGATCAGTATTTGTATCTCGACAGACATATCTATAAATGCTGCTCTGTCCAGGGCTAGGGGAGCTTTTGCCCTGACGAAACGGTTGTTTTATAGCAGCCGGCTTGACAGCAGGGTGAAGGTGATTTGCTATATGGCCCTCATCTGGCCGATGATTGCCTATGGGTGCCCGGTTTGGTTCAACGTTGCCCCATCTCAAAGGGCAATGATTCGGGTATTTGAGAGGCAGTGTTTTAGACGCTGTCTTGGATTACATAGAACACCAGAGTCAGAGTACAAACAATATTATTCCAACCTGGTTCTATACAACGGCGGTGCCAACATAAACAGGATAGATAATTTCTAGCTGAAGCTTATTCGCACATTGCAAGAGTAATGTCTCCGACCAACAGCTTAATTTTTGGGGCTTATTACCCTAAGAACGATTACTACGAGAGTGTGCGTCTAAGCGGCTTTATTCCGCCCGATCGATGCATTCCTCTATTTAGACAGTCGAGGGTTGATCCAGGATAGAGCGGCGGTTCCGCTAATCTACCAAGTCGGCCGTAGAACTGTAGATCGGCGGCTACTTTACAGTCGAGACGTCCTCGCACAAGACGGAGCTGAGCACCTTCGGTTCAGTAGGACTGTGTCCGATCGGGACCGAAAAGATAGGGTAAGGCAGGAGAACCAGTTCTGGTGGTTGAAACCTGAACACGAAGTTCCTTGCTTCGGTTATTTAAAAGTTGACTGCATTTTTCTATGCCATGGCCGGCTTACATAGGTTAAGGTAATTAGTTTTAAGCAGGGACAGTCAGGGTGGCGCCAAAAAACAAAAATATAAAACCAATAAAAACAAAAAAAAATAGAAAAACCCGAAAATGCTTGCTGTGGCTGTTCTAGTTTGTAAGTAGTTTATAAGTAGCTTTTAAGTAGTTTTTAAGTAGTTTTATAGCAGTTTTAATTAGTTTTAATTTGTTTTAATTTAGTTCTATTTAGTTTGTAAGTTTTATATAAAACCAAAAAATAAAGATAGAGATACGAAGTTTTTTTTTTAATTCTTTTTGGTGAAAAATAAAACCAATATGAATTTTAGAATTAATATAGTTAATATAGCATTAAGTTATTAGTTTAACTTAGAGCGCCCGAATAGGGCCAGTAAGTTAGTTGTAAGATATTGATAAGCAGGCTAGTTTTTAAGAATTTTTGTCTAGCTTTAAGATAGTTTTAAGAAATTGAAAAAATAAAAATTGAATTGAAAAAAAAAAAAGTTCCCGTGCGCAAAAAAAACCTATGCAAATATTCTCGCATGTCAAAAATAATTGAGGTGAAAGACAAAAGTTTCATGCAAAAAAAGCATTGCTGTCATGAAATGTTATGCAAAACAATGGGCCGGCAATTGTTTTGCATGCGGAAAAAGTGTGGTGAGTAAAATATTTTTTTTGGATGGTCGGCTTACACTTCAAAAAACAATTTTTTCACCTCAAGGCTTTATTTGCATGCAAATAGTTTTTGCATCCAAAAACAATTATTTTCCATTTTTAGGCCTATTGTTTATACAGTGAGCGTCAAAAAAAAGTGTACAGCTGTGAACTGCGTTTTTGTAACTCTGTTGAAGAAAATAGACTCGATCTTTTAGGAAAATACTTATCTTATTTTTTAAAGCGGTTAATCTTTAATGAATTGGCATATAAAACTTAGCAATAAATATTATAGTAAAAATTCAATGAAAAAATAACAAAAAAGACAATTTGCCGTTTGGTGTTGCAAAACTGGGGTTAACTGATTCATGGGTCTTCCAACAAGACAACGACCTCAAGCATACATCGAAATTGGTCAAGGAATGGTTACTCCATGGTACTTCTAAGCAACTAGAAAACCTTCCGCGATCCCCAGGCCTTGACCCCATTGAGCATTTGTGAAATTATCTGTACAAACAGATCCAAAAGAGGAAATTATTTAGCAAAAAGGCACTAAATTCAATTTCGTTTGAAGAGTGGCAAAAAATCCCAGCTGTATTGACAGGGAAGCTAGTAGAGTCAATCTCCAGACGCATAGAAGCTGCCCTAAGGGCGAAAGGGAAGCAGACGAAGTATTGGTTTTAAGTTTTTCGCTTTAATTGAATAGTGTACACTTTCTTTTGACGCCATAAAAATGAAGTATTTTTTTGTTATTTTTTTATTGAATTTTTACTATAATATTTTTTGCTAAGTTTTATATGCCAATTCATTAAAGATTAACTGCTTTAAAAAATAAGATAAGTATTTTCCTAAAAGATCGAATCTATTTTCTTCAACAGAGTTACAAAAACGCAGTTCACCGCTGTACACTTTTTTTTGACGCTCACTGTAAATTAAGGGTAAATTAATGACTCAATGGGTGGCTTAGGCCAATGACACCGTTATTTCACCTTGAATTAAGTGCACAGAATAATGGCAAATCATTTTGAAAATTTTTATTTTTTTTTCGCATGGGAACTTTAAACTATGCTAAAGATATGTCATATGAATTTTTAAACAAATGTCGATGAATGTATGCACACACAATTTGAAAATTGTTGGAACAATTTTTAGGTAAAAATTTTTGCGATATAGGGCAGGTTTGGGATTCGTGCAGAAAAAAAAAATTGAGATAACAATTAAACATAACAATATTTATTTTTATGTGGGCTATAGGTCTTTTATTTGTAATTTTTATTTTTTCTCAATTAGGACGTTTCGAAAATGCTTACGTTCTTCTTCAAGTTTATAAAACTTTTTGAAAAATCAATGCATAGTAAAATAAAAGTAACAATAAGATATGTAGGTATAACATATGTATTACAATTGGTTATTTAATAAAAATATTTAAATTGGTTTTGGTTTGTTTATCGGCTTAATTGTTTAAAACAAAAAAAAAAGTTCATAAATATTTAAATGTCTTGAAAAAGACGTTTATCAGAACCGTAATATTTTAAAACATTAAACTTCAAAATTTTTAAATTTTGGAACTATGAAATATGAGCTAAGACAAGTTAAACATAAAAGGTAAACTATATTTTTTTAATCAAATGACCATAAATACTACTGAGTCCTTCACAATCTGAACGCCTATTTACTGTATTATTTGTGTTTAAAATATATAGCAGTTCAATAAGCATAACTATACAAAGTTTTTTTTTCAATTTTTAAAATTATTACGTTATTGCAATCTGGTCATTGTCCCTCATCTATACTATGTAAGGCCAAAGCTGTTTTTTTTTCGCGTAACCATTTTTCTTTCATAATTTTTAATAAATCCCTTTCTAGTGGACTATTTCTCAATCAATGGAAATTCTCATACGTAAGTCCTATATACAAATCCGGATCCGGGGCAAAAAATTTGGTTGTTAATTACCGTGCAATTTCTAAGATATCTGCAATTCCTAAATTATTTGAGCTTATTGTTAAAGATCATCTATTGTTTAATATAAAAGAACATATTTGTGTTGAACAGCATGGATTTATGACAGGTAAATCCACCTCAACAAATCTCATGCTTTTCTGTAGATATGTCACCGATACCTTTGAATCTGGCCACCAGGTTGACACTATCTATACAGATTTTGTTAAAGCTTTTGACTCAATTTGTCATTCAACTCTTATTGCTAAGCTTAAAGTTTTTGGTATTCATGGTTTGATGTTGAAATGGATATCCAGCTACCTTGATGATAGAACACAATGCGTGAAACTAGGTAATTTTGTCTCTAGTATCATTAAAGTTTCATCTGGAGTTCCTCAAGGAAGTCACCTTGGGCCACTTCTTTTTAATATATTCGTTAATGATATCCCATTTCTACTTAAGAATGCTTTATGTTTAATGTATGCTGATATATCTATGAATACAAAATACTATTGATCATCAAAATCTTCAGAATGATTTAAATATTTTATCTGTCTGGTGTGAAAGAAATCTTCTTCCTTTAAATATAAAAAAATGTAATGTTTTTACGGCACATCGTACTTTAGCTCCAACGATACACAACTATCAAATTTTCAATTCTTGATCGCAAATCTGAGATTCGTGATCTTGGAGCCATTTTTGATCCAAAGTTGTCGTTTTCGTTACATGTAGACTATATTATAGCAAGGGCAAATTCAATGCTTGGTTTCGTTAAGCGAAACTGCAATGAGTTCTCTAACCCTTATGCTTTAAAATCTGTTTACATGTCCTTAGTCCGTCCTATTCTTGAGTATTGTTCAATTGTATGGTGTCCTTCTTCTTCTATTGGCATAACCCGTATTGAAAGAGTTCAAAAGGCTTTTACAAGATTTGTTGTCAGACAGCTGAGGTGGGGTATTGATTCCCCTTCATATGCATCTAGGTGTGCCTTGACTGGACTTGATTCATTAGCAAAAAGACGGTCTGTTCAGTGTATATTGTTTGTGCATGATGTATTTTCATATCGTGTTAAGTGTCCATCAATTCTTACCTACTTTGAGGTCTATATTCCGGAAAGAAATTTGCGTCTACGTCAGTTTTTAAAAAAATCCAAGACATAGATACAATTATGGTTGCAATGAATCTTTTTCTAGATGTATAAAACTCTTCAATTCAATTTGTAATGAGCTTGATCTCTCAATAAATAGATTGGAATTAAAAATAAAATAACAAAATATTTTTCATTAGCTTTAGTTATCTATGAGTTTATATATATATTATGTACCTACTATTTTTGAATTGTTAGTAATCTGTTAGATTTATATCCGTAGATGAATAAATAAATAAATAAATAATTTCCATGTCTTTATTTATACAATCTCCTTAATCCCGCAGACTCTTGAACATAAGAGCAAGTACGTGCGATCCAATCGTGAATTTTTTTAAATATTTCCTTTACAGGGTGTCTTGCATAAGGTGTAACAAAAAGCTAGAGCATGTACATATATTTGTTGGGCCTAAGGACCAGAAAAAATAAAATGCACGACTGGGTCGCACTTACTTGCTTTTACATTCAAGAGTCTGAGGGATTAAGGAGATTGTCCTATAGTCGCTGTAGTGGTAAATTAAATGTCCCCTTTTTTTTTGGAAATTGGCGTAAAATCTTCCGAAAAATTCAGAGCATTAAGGTGAGAAAATCTTACTGGAGGGGGGTAATATCCCCCACCGCTTGGACGGGAGGAGCAATTTAATAAAATATTTGCATAAAATAGAAAACATTAATTAAAAAACAACGGCAATTCTTACAGTAATGTTTTGTAGCTTTTTGGAAAGCCAGACATCCAATCTTATTATAATAACCTTTATAACAAGTAGATTTTTAAAAACGGAAGAAAAATATAATAATAAATATGTAGAGTGAAATTGCATCATTAACTCTTTCTTTTTGAAAAGTGGAATAGATTTTGTTGATTCTAGTGGACACAATTTTTTATGCAATATGTTTGAACTTTTTGAAAACTTTTGTGTAAGAAATTTGATTTAATCTGTTTAAAAATTTGATTTAATCTGTTTTTCTTCATCATCATCGTGTCCTGTAACCCCGGCTGGGGCATAGGGCGTCAACAAAACGTCTCCATCCTTCACGGTCTGCTGCAAGGTACTTTAGCTGTGGCCACGTCTTTCTCTGGGATTCTGCTTCTGCTAAGACAGTTGATTTCCATGTTGTTCTTGGTCTTCCAACCCGCCGTGCACCCTGAGGATTCCATTCAAAGGACTGCTTTGCAATTTTATCGTTTGGTTTCCTCAGTGTGTGACCAATCCAACGCCATTTACGCTTTCTTATGTCGACGTCCAGCCGCTCTTGACTTGTCCTGCGCCACAATTCCTCATTTGATATTATTTGTGGCCATCGAATCTTTAGGATGTGGCGAAGACAGCGATTCACAAAAGCCTGCAATTTCTTCGAAATGGTAGACGTGACTTTCCAGGTTTCACAAGCATATAACAGCACGGATTTGACATTGGATTCGAAGAATCTCAACTTAGTGCGTAAGGAGATTTGACTTGATTTCCAGATTGGGGACAGAGTACCGAAGGCAGCACGAGCTTTATTTATTCTACTTTTAACGTCCAGATCCGTACCACCGTTTGCAGAGACAATACTGCCAAGGTAGTTGAACTGTTCGACTACTTCAACTGGCGTCTCCTGTAGATTAATACGCTACTGTGTGGAGCAGCCTGTGAGCATTATTTTTGTCTTTTTGCTGTTTATTCTTAGACCACTCGACTCTCCCTTCACTTGCAGTGTTTGGCACATCCCGTTCAGCCCACTGATGTTATTTGCCAGTAGACATATGTCATCGGCATAGTCTAAAAGACTGAGCCTTTCGAATGGTCTCCATTGAATGCCCTGTCGCTCAGCTGTACCTACACTGGCCGTCAATACGTCGTCCATCGCCAGCAGGAAGAGAATTGGCGATAGAACATCCCCTTGTCTCACACCCTGTTGCACTACGAAGGAGTCGGATAGCTGCCCATTGTGCAAAACAAAACACCTTGCGTTGTTGTAGGACTCTTTTATAATGGTAACAATTTTTGGTGGAATTCCTCTACCAAGCAACGATCTCCATATACATTCTCGGTTAACTCGATCAAAGACCTTCTCAAAATCCACGAACATGAGGTAAAGCGGTGATTGAAATTCCATCGACTGCTCGAGGACGATACGCAGGGTGTTGATATGGTCGACACACGATCGACCACTGCGGAAGCCAGCTTGATGCCTCTTGAGTGTAGACTCGATTCTATCCTTTATTCGCTCGAGAATGATGGTTGCCATTAGTTTTGGGAAAACGGACAAAACGGTGATACCACGCCAATTGTTGCAATTCTTTAAGTCACCTTTCTTTGGCAACTTAACAATCACACCATCCTTCCAATCCCTGGGATAGCTTTCGTTTTCCCAAATGCTTTGTATCGGATGTAAAATACTAGCCGCTGTTACGGGATCGGCTTTCAGGAACTCAGCTGGTATTCCGTCCAGTCCAGCCGCCTTGTTGCTTTTGAGGAGATTTATTGATGTCTGGATTTCCGATTCTGACGGGGGTTCGACGTCAATACCCCTATAGGATCTGCGCATCTCGTTTAGTTGGGGCACTTCAGCAATCTGCTCAACTGAATCCTCATTTAGCAGGGCACAAAAATGGTCCTTCCATCTACGAAGCTGATCCTCAATTGATACCAAAAGTGTGCCATCCACATCCATTACAGGATGATTGGTGTTGTTTTTTTTCCCGATAACATCTTTGGCTATTTGGTACAATTCCCGGATATCTCCTCTTCTGGCAGCGATTTCCGCATTATCTGCGAGTCCATCTACCTTCACCCTCTTGTCACGTCTCACACAGCGATAGACCATCTTATGTGCAATGCGGTACTCTCTTCGCAAGTCAGCCTTTCGTTGAACATCTGCTTCGGCATTTATTTGGATTTTCAACGATTTGCGAAGTTCGATCTTATCCCAGGTGTCTTGGGATATCCAAGAGTCTCTACGTCTCGTTCGTTTGGGTACAGTTTCGGATCCAGCCTCCATAAAAACACTTTTAATTTCACCCCACATCTCATCAATTGTTGAATTCTGGATTCCGTTTAATGACGAGGCTCTGTCGTTAAGGGTGGTGACATAGTTTCGACATTATGTTGGGGTCATTTAAAGCATTAGTAATGAATTTTGAGCTCCTTGCTGCATCCTGCGCTGGTTTTTGTACGGCAGCGGTTCGTAGTTTGAGACTCATCAGAACCAAATGGTGGTCGCTTCCCACATCGGCATTTCTTATACTCCGGACATCACACATAGACTTCCTCCATCGCTGCTGAATCATGATATGATCAATTTGGTTTTCGGTTTGACCATCCGGATGCACCCAGGTAATTTTGTTGCACGTCTTATGCTTAAATACAGTCCCACCTATCACAAGACGATTCGCGTTACAAAAGTCGACAAGCAAGTCACCATTTTCATTCCGTGACCCCAAGCCATTTCTTCCCAACACGCGTTCCAGTCCATAATTGTCTGAACCGACTTGGGCATTGAGGTCTCCCATAACGACTATGATGTCGGCTCTCGGAACACTACTGTAAACCGAGTTAAGATGAGTGTAGAACGCGGTTTTGTCTTCCTCGGTCGCTTCATTTGTGGGGGCGTAGCACTGAATAATTGTGACGTTACGAATTTTTGAACGAAACCTTGCTGTCATTAATCTCGCAGAAATGGGCGCCCAGGAGATCAAACTACGCCTCGCTTCTTCGTTCAACATAATTCCGACACCATGCAGTCTTTGGCCACCCTCTCTTTCATCTTCCCCGGAATACAGCATTCTCGTCTGTCCAGTGTCTAACCTGTATTCAGCTCTTCCTCTCCACTTAGTTTCGCTTATGCCCAGGATACTGATCTTTAGGCGAAGCATTTCACGCTCAACCTGCTCGTATCTACCATCGCTGTACAAGGATCGAACGTTCCATGCTCCGATTTTCGTACGTATGCGGTAGCCAAAAGTAACATTTGCGCTTCTTGAAAGACTTCTTCTATTTGTCAACGATTCATTTATTATTATGGCGTCTTGATTGACGCTCGTACATGAAAGATGCCGCACCCCCAAATCCGATGTGCGGTTTACTGCAACCGAAGCTACAGAAGGATTTTCTATAAAAAGATTACCTCTTGGGGACTCATTTCCATTTGTTGTCATAATTCATGTATTTGCATATATCCTTTCACCATGGTGTTTTCCGAGATATGATTAATAACATACATAAGCTCAGATTTGACAGGCACACCCGCCTTTTGTATGGTCAAACACATAACTGCTCGAGGCCGCCCACTATGGGAAAACAGACGCCTTTTGTAGCCGCCCAATATGGGTTACAGACGCTACCTGCTGCTGCCGTTGGCCTTTTACCAAAAAAAAGCTCCTCCGCCACCAGACTATCATGCCGTTGACCGCTACCTGCAGTTCATCCGTCTTAAGGGGGCTTTTAACCATCCCAAGGACAAGTTTGTGCCCTGACCAGCAACGCTGGTTTTTCTTACTTAATTTTATTTTTGTGAATAAAAAATCATCTTTTTTTTTTAATGTGAACTAATTTAATTTTTTCATGCTGATTTTCAAATTCAGCGCATCAAACACTATAAGAAAAGTAACTTTGCATCAACAATACCGTTATAAGCCAAAATTTATTGGCCAGTGAATTTGTCTTTGTGACAATTTGAATATCAAACAGGCACTTATTTTACTTGAAAAATGTCATGCACTACGAAAAATAGCAGGAAGCTCGAATTTAATTTTTTCTTCCTCAAAGTCTGAAGTATACAAAAAAACTGGAATATTTCTTCTCACCATTATAGCCTTTTCACACGTTACACCGAACCCAAAACGCAGTTTTGGCGAAAATATCGGCTTTGGAGAAAACCTAATCGAAAACACAAGTTTTCTCATGCATTTTTTGTAGCTTCAGGTTTTCGTAAAACGCAAGTTTTATATAAAACCAGTTGAAAACATGTTGGAATTCAGAGATGAACAAAACAAACATACCTTTTAATAAGTTCAGCGCCTATTGAAGTGTCAAAAAAGAAACTGATGGGATGCTTTCAAAAGAAATTGAAAACAGCTGACGAAATTCTGTCATATCAAATATAGAATTTGAATCTCAAAATAAATTAATTTATTTAAAATTGATAAATAATTTTTAGTGGCAAGTCAAATTGTTCACATGGATCACAGTTAGGGTTCCTAACCGTACTATAATATATAGTATTGTACTATATTTCAACTATTCATACTATATACTGTTGAAGAAATATATATAGTACGCAAAAATAGTATATTTCAAAGTTGGCACTAAAACAACGGTAAAAAGACTGTTTCTTTAGTAAAAAACCATAAAATTGCTGCAGTTCCTAAAAAAAATAAGTCTCAAAAAGAAAGTGATAGATACAAATAAAGCGAATCGAATGAAAACTTTTCGTTGATAAGTTCCTGCAATATCTGATTGTAAGTACCTAATAGTTAAATTTCAACAAAGCCGTTTGCTTATGCTAAATCAAAATCAAAAAAAATAAATTTGAAAAATAATGTTCCATACAACAACTAGACAATCGGAGAAGTTCTTAATTTAAAAGAAAAAATGATTATTTATTTTTCTTATAATTTTTCGCACTATTGGCCCGGAAGCCACTTTTTCGGTACTACCTACATGGCAAATATCAAATTCGTAAAAAATTCGAACTCAAGATTTTGATGAAATATGACATCACGATTATCGAGAATATTGAAAAAGTAGGTAAGTAAGAGTTTTGCCAAAAAATGATAAGCAATGGTTAGTTTTTGAAAGGCTATATCTTTGCCAATTTTGAATAAAAACACTTTTTGAACATGCCAAATTGAAGATTTTAGCCTCTACTTTTTTTGTTAAAGTTTGTCTTGAGTTGAACTTTGCTCCGAAAAAAGTAATGCGCTATCAACGAAAAAAATTAAAAATCTTTGATTTTTCGATTTTTTTATGTTGGTTTTTGCTTTTTTTAATAAATTTGGTTTAAATATCCGTTTCTATTGAATTAGAATTTGATTTTGAATAAAAAGTTTTAAGCGCAAAATCGTCAAATTTGGCTATGCTTCCAAGTTATCCCAAAAATGTTGAAAAGTGGCCAGTGTGACCATTCTCTCAGAAACGCATGAGTACATTTAGTAGCATTTTCGGTTTTAAGTATGCTTATGGGCTTCCAAACATATTCAATAATAAAAACCCTTGCAGGTAATTGTTTTTCTTCAAGCTCTATTCAATAGCGTAATAATTTAAAAGAAAAATGTTATAAAGCATAAACTCATTTATTGTAAAAAAAAATACTTGGTTTAATTTTTACTCTATTCTCAAAATACTATATTTTTTTAAGTGTACTATATTTTTGTATATCTGATTCTGAAAAATACTATAATTTGTCGAGAAAGTGTTGGGAACCCAAATCACAGTACACATATTAAAGGTAATATCATTAGAGTTTTGATTTTTGCTTCTTCTGCGCATATATCAAAATGTGTGTCAAATGTCAGTATTTGTTGTTGTTTTTGTATGTAATTTAAACCATCATACTCCCAGCCATTTTTATTTCTGACAATTTCAATATTAATTTGTTGTTGTTTTTACTTGTGTTTTCTTTCTCAGTCTCACAGCCATTTTTTATTTTCGACTGACAACCTGCGCAGTATAATACCTTAGTGCCTGTCTACATTGTCTTCTTACTGAAAGTCGTTTTGATGAACAGCGTGTCTACATTATGCAAAGAAAATCCTTTCAATTCAATATACCCTTCTTTATTTCACGCAATTAAGTACCATACATCTCTCACTCGCACAAAAAAAAATCCGTCTTCTTGAAGCCAAGAATTATTTTCAAGAGTGGCGCATCGAGGGATTTTGGGTGAAATCATCTTTCTCTTTCTTTTGCACATAAAATCTACCTATCTCACTGGATCCACCTTTCAGTAAGAAGACAATGTAGACAGGCACTTAGATTTGTATTTGTGTACTGTACATATGGATCCTCTTTATATAATAAATCCTGTTTTTATTTCAAAAAAAATGGAAGAACATAAAAAAAATTTTGCGTGGTTTGTGTGAAAAAACTGGAATGTCAAACGAAAACGTGTAATGTTCAGTGTGAATGGTTTTCGAGTTTTTGAAAAGTTTTCTCCGAAAACCGGTTTTGGGGTTTGGTGTGAAAAGCCTATTAGTCCCTTCACTTATTTTTACTTGTTTACACGAAAGGAATAATGTGTCGTCAACATTATTTTGAACATTCATTGTCTTTGGTCCAACTCTCTGCTTAAACAAAGTTAACAGTTCACTTCTAGCTTTTGTTTTAGCATGAAAAAACTTATTTTTAAGAATTTTTCTGCTTGCCATGTTTTTGGGTATGTAGGTACAACATACCTTCAAGAGCTTGACCTAAGACAAGAACTGTTGAAAGTTCCTAGCTGAACATTATTTGTCTACATACCTAATTCCTACAGACTTTGACTCTCCAACCAATAGGAATCGAAATAGCTTTGAATGAAAAGGGCAAAGTAAGTAAAGCGTCTTGGGAGGAGGTATAAAACAATAAATCTAGAGTCCACCCTATTAAAAATGTTTCTTATCTTAAACTATAAATAGCAAAAACCAATTTGACACAGTAGTGCACACTCATGTTAGAACAAAAAGCCTCTCCATTGCCTGGAAAGTGGTCTACATTAATATTTTCACAAGAAAGCTATGACTGTCATTTTTATGAGCAGTTAATGAAAAATCCCAAAATTTAATTCTTTTGACAACAAATTTTATCAAAATAAAAATGTCATACACCAGCCGCAGTATGCATAATTGATTAAAAAAATCCCTATTAATCCTTTAACAAAGGCTTTTTCGCAACTTTTTCGAATAAGGATATCAATTTTTTTTCCCCTCTGAGAAAACTTATCGCAAATTTAATCCTTCTTAATGTTCAAGCAAGAACATTTATACGAGACGGCGAAGTAAAACATTCTTTATCAACTTACACACAATGACACCGTAAATACCACTTTACTGCATTCTGTCAGAATTAATAACATTTTATCTCTCCAAACTTGACACATTCCCCTAGAGGAGTGCAAGACTGTAAAAAATTGCATCCACAAGGAAGCCCATGGAAAGAGGATACAATGTACTTTATTCGAAAATTCTTAAAGAGGCATAAATGCCTTAAATTTCAATTCCCTATAGAGTGCACAAAACAGAACGAAAAAAAAAATACCGAATAAGGATACAAAAAAAAATTTGCACCCATCTTCATTGTAACAATATAGATTTTCAATTTATGTTCTCAGAAAAAGGACATACATACATTGCACACATAAGACTGACTCCTGTATAAATTTCTCACCATTTGCAATGAGAAATGCGCGAGAATTACATCAGCTATAGAAGAAAATTAAAAATAAATATACTGTAATGTAGGTAGACGAACGAACTCTCATCCACCAGCAGAAGCAGTAGCAGCAGGACCCGGACCACACAGCACTCATCCTTGTGCCCGTTTCATCTATGAAACAAGTAAAATACATCCAACTTCACTTCAAACTATAATATGATGGAAAACCAAGCACATATGAGCACGCCGCTCCGGTCCGAGGATATAGTATCTATCTATGTAGATAATACACAAAAAAAAATAAAAACATAAATTGGAAAAATGTTGCTGCTGAACTCCAGAGAGTATATTTGCATGTACCACATGTATCCTTCCCATACTCAGCATACATATATCCTTCCACATCATCATCATCATCATCTACATTATTCATTTCTGGCTTGCAAGTGAAGAAAATTTCCACATGCACACCAACATGCACAGCACATCCCCATTCATATCCTTGTCCCAGAAGTGAAACCGTTTCACAACATCAAAAGCATCTCCTGACGATACGAAAGGGCTGAACGGAATATCTACTCGGTCGGTGCTAACAGAAAACATTGTGTGTGGCATTCAACTATATATGGAGGCCACACTGAATTTTGTTGTAAAAGACAGCCGAATATATTTCTTAATTATTTAACAGACACTTAAATTGAGGACACACAACATAGAAAAGGACTTCACTTTGGATATAATATTTTGCATTTATCCAAACACATTTACACTTTCGCACTGTATAGCAGCGTTATGATAAGGGTCTGATGGCAAATCACATGGATGACTTCCGTTGAAATAAGGTTCCACATAGTTCCATGTGTTTACTTCAAAGGTTTTATATTGAAAGCTAAACCCCTTTTAATGAATTCCTAAATTGCGGTCGGAACTTAAAATTTAAAGGGAAATCAAGAAACTCCCAACTTAAAATAATAATTTTATTTTGTGTATAGCACGAAAAATTTGTATTATTCTAAAATTTTTTGGCCAAGTGCAGTATTTTTTGTAAGCGCAACCTCATCTCAAAAGCTTATAGCTTAGCAAAGCCAAATATGAAATACTATCCCAGGGATTGGAAGGATGGTGTGATTGTTAAGTTGCCAAAGAAAGGTGACTTAAAGAATTGCAACAATTGGCGTGGTATCACCGTTTTGTCGGTTTTCCCAAAACTAATGGCAACAATCATACTCGAGCGAATAAAGGATAGAATCGAGTCTACACTCAAGAGGCATCAAGCTGGCTTCCGCAGTGGTCGATCGTGTGTCGACCATATCAACACCCTGCGTATCGTCCTCGAGCAGTCGATGGAATATCAATCACCGCTTTACCTCATGTTCGTGGATTTGGAAAAGGCCTTTGATCGAGTTAACCGAGAATGTATATGGAGATCGTTGCTTGGTAGAGGAATACCACCAAAAATTGTTGCCATTATTAAAGAGTCCTACAACAACGCGAGGTGTTTTGTTTTGCACAATGGGCAGCTATCCGACTCCTTCGTAGTGCAACAGGGTGTGAGACAAGGGGATGTTATATCGCCAATTCTCTTCCTGCTGGCGATGGAGGACGTATTGACGGCCAGTGTTGGTACAGCTGAGCGACAGGGCATTCAATGGAGACCGTTCGAAAGGCTCAGTCATTTAGACTATGCCGATGACATATGTCTACTGGCAAATAACATCAGTGGGCTGAACGGGATGTGCCAAACACTGCAAGTGAAGGGAGAGTCGAGTGGTCTAAGAATTAACAGCAAAAAGACAAAAATAATGCTCACAGGCCGCTCCACACAGCAGCGTATTATTTTACAGGAGACGCCAGTTGAAGTAGTGGAACAATTTAACTACCTTGGCAGTATTGTTTCTGCAAACGGTGGTACGGATCTGGACATTAAAAGTAGAATAAATAAAGCTCGTGCTGCCTTCGGTACTCTGTCCCCAAATTGGAAATCCAATCAAATCTCCTTACGCACTGAGTTGAGATTCTTCGAATCCAATGTCAAATCCGTGCTGTAATATGCTTGTGAAACCTGGAAAGTCACGTCTACCATTTCGAAGAAATTGCAGGCTTTTGTGAATCGCTGTCTTCGCCACATCCTAAAGATTCGCTGGCCACAAATAATATCAAATGAGGAATTGTGGCGCAGGACAAGTCAAGAGCGGCTGGACGTCAACATAAGAAAGCGTAAATGGCGTTGGACTGGTCACACACTGAGGAAACCAAACGATGAAATTGCAAAGCAGTCCTTTGAATGGAATCCTCAGGGTGCACGGCGGGTTGGAAGACCAAGAACAACATGGAAATCAACTGTCTTAGCGGAAGCAGAATCCCAGAGAAAGACGTGGCCACAGCTTAAGTACCTTGCAGCAGACCGTGAAGGATGGAGACGTTTTGTTGACGCCCTATGCCCCAGCCGGGGTTACAGGACACGATGATGATGAAAATAAAAATCAGCCCATGTTACTCAGGGACATTGTACCTTTCCATAAGTTAAAGAAATTTTGAGATTGGTTCTGTAATTCCAGAAATGCTTGGTTTTTCTGAAACCAGTAAAACCCTCATTTTATTTTTTTTAATTCACTTTAAAAGTTGACAAAAAAATGAAATTATGCTTATAAAATAATTATAATAAATTAGTATTCAGATAACTCTGTTTTATGTTATATTTTCTGCACAAAATGTAATATTGAAATATAGCTAGTATTTTAGCTGGTATTTGGAGCGAAATGTGGGAGTATAAATTCAGCACGATCTTCTGCGTATAAATCCCACACAAAATATTCAGAATAAAAAGAATAATATTTGAATTTCCTACAAAAATATCTTAAAAACTTTAATGTAGAGTAGTGTGATGTCCTATACATATAGTCATTAGTTATATTTATGTACATTATACATGTATAGGTTAAAGTGTTTTTCTTTTTTCAAAATGGCCTCTGAAGCAAAATAACACAGGCTTACAAGGTTTTCGACACCATCCATCCATCACCATCCGTTTTTCGCTATCAGCTCTGGTTTTCGAGATATTACCGTTAGAAAGTGCCAAAAAACCGGTTTTTTCGAAACTTTTGGGGTTATGTAACTATGCGAATTGATTTTTATTTTTTTTTTAATTGTACAGATTTTTGAAAGAACTAATCTAAATCTTCAAAATTCAGCTTTAATCGTCTCAATATCTCTTTTCCTTTTTGAGAAATCCTCAGTTGCATTTTTAAATATATTGTGATGAGCAAGGAGAGTGACTTCACCAAGATTCAGAAAGAATAGAAAAAAGTTACAAAGGTTTTCGGGATGATGGTATGTGAAGTGACTATTGTTAGTTTCTTGTACGTCAAACGGACCAACATTTATATAGACCGCGCAGTTCCATTGCACTTTGTTTTAATTTGTAAGAGTTATTTTAAACAAAAAAAAATTGTGGTCAAAAACGGCTGATTTTTTTATTTATTTCCAAAAGTTGAGCCGATAGCAAAAAATGGATTTCGAATTTGAAATCTACACTAAAAACTCTTTTTAGAACATATTTTACCTGCTCCCTGCTCCTGTCAAAAACCACGTAAGCCAAAGAGAAAGCATTTCTAAAATTATATGTAGTCAGCTGAGGACTAATAACTAATTAAATATCTCTCAAAAAGTAAAAGAGATATTGGAACGATTAAAGCTGAATAAATTACAATTAAAAAAAATAAAAATCTATTCGCATAGTTACATAATAGGGTGTGTCACTTTGGTTTGACGAAAAAATACTGTTCAGATTTAAAATCTAATACCTGCCAAAAGCTGCATTAGAATCGTAGGAATAAGAATATATGACAAATTTTTGAAATCAGATGGTGTTTTGGCTCGCTAAACAACAAGGTTTACTTTCGAAAACTGTGTTCTTACTACTTTTTCTGTCTATTGTTTGGATATCGTTATAGTTAATTTGAGCTGATTTAACTAATTTAAATAATTTTGCTTAAAGTATACAAACAATTAAAAAGAAAAAAATTTGAGGCAATACAAATTAGAATTAAAAATTCAAAATCACTCAAAATTGTATTTTTATACAATTTTCAACTGCGACAGATATTAATAATTTTTTCTTAAATCAAGTTTTACTTGTCCAAAAAAATGTTATAGGCTAATTTTATGACACTGAAAAAGAAAACGACACTCAATTTTTTTGTAAAGAAACCTTTTCGAAATAAACATATCTCAAAAGCATTAAAAAACGTTTTTTCGCCATGAAAGTGGTTTTGCACTTTTTTGCAATGATTTTTTTTCAAATTAAGCTAGCTAAAATTTTTTAAAATTTTTTTTCAAAAATCCATTTCGATGGTAAATTTTATTCTCTACAAAAAAGATTTGCAGAATTAACTCGAAATTTTGCTCCGTTTTCGAGTTATATGCAAAAAACCAAAAAAAGTGCTTTTGCACCCCCTCTCCAAATTACTTCTACGTGTCGAAAAGTTAACCGATATTTGTAATCCGGTGTAATTACAGTGGCTCCATTTCCAATTATAACATTTTTCATTAGGTATATTTTTGCATTATAGTCCAGAAACTTTTTTGTTAGGTACCCAATACCCACTACCGAACAATGTATTATAAATTTGTTGTAGTAGCCGAAGGCCTTGATACTTGATTCGATTCCCAGCCACTGCCACCTAAAACAGAAATGTTTTTCCCAAGGTACTGCCTCTAACGAGGATCTGACAAATCATCCAAGAGTATACTTGTAAGGAATTAGTGCTTTTTATCTATAGCCGTTCGGACTCATCAAAAATTGTAGGTACCCTCCATTCCTGCCAACAACACGCACACAGTCACTAGGCCCTGGTTATCCACCAGCTGTTAGTGTTTGTCTCGTTGTGTTGAATTTGAATGAAAAAATGATTCAACAATAACTGAAATAGTCTTATTTCTTTATTTAATCTATACATCTATACTTCTATACATATAAATAAAATTGGAGTGTCTGTCGTTAATATTGAAATAATTTCAAATTTTTGAGCTTAGGTGGTTGCTTACTTGCCAAGAAACATAACTGCATCATTTACAAAATTTTTGTCTGTCTGTCTGTTTGTCCGCGGTAACCTTCAAAACGGCAGAACAGGTTATGACGGGACTTTTCATACATGTAGTGGACAACTCAGAGAGTAATCTAGGCTACTTTAAAATTGCAACAGTGTGAACGGTTTCTTTGAAATATTAGAAAAACAAAGAAATTAAGGAAAAATTGTGTCGAAATAAAAAATTAATAAGGAAATTATTATAAACAAGTAGAAATAATCGATTCTAAAAGTGTCAGACAGTTAAATTAGAACAATAATTATATAGTCTTAGAGGTGGTGAAAGCTTTGCTCAAAACTGTCGACGTACTGTTTGGATCTGTGCAATCTACATGCCACCAACAAGGCATCGATACCACGACTCTTTGACCACCACAATGTATTTTCAAGAATTGCTTGAGCTATTTGGATGATTCTTTTCAGGAAATCTTTGGTGTTGGGAGTGTTATTGTCATTTTGGGTAAATTCGGTCTTGCGTTTTGCCAAAAAGGTGCAGAAGCACACTCTGGGTACCTGTTTTATGTAAAAAAAAATCGATTGAGTTTGAAAAAAAATCAAACAATCATGAAATGTGGTTTTGACAAAATAAAAAAAAAAAAGTTGAGTCTCGACTATCCGGAATTCGATTAATCGAGGACACAATCATAATTAAAATTTTGTTTTGTTCTCGAAATTTTTGTCTACCCGGGCGGAGCCAGGGCGGGCCAGCTAGTTATATAATAAAATAACATAAACACAACTTTATAAATTAATAAATTAATATAAATCTACGCAATGCATTTCGGATAGTTCTCCATAATTAAGTGTTCGAGAACTCTCCGAAACGCGTCGCGTAGATTTGTAGTAATTTATTATAACGGGTGATTTTTTAAGAGGTTTAGAACTTTTTAAAAAAAAAAAACACAAAAAATTCGAAAAAATGAATGAAATATTTATTTGAATCGATAGTTTGAACCTTGCAATTTAATGTTTAAAGATAATTTCATGCAAATGTTGAACGCGGCTGCGTCTCAGGTAGCCCATCCGCTGAGTCCAATTTTGGCATACTCTTTCACACATATCGGCCGGTATCTCACGAATGAATGCATGGATGTTGGCTTCCAGTGCGTCAATCGAAGCGGGCTTGTCCCTATAGACATTAGCCTTGACATACCCCCACAAAAAATAATCTAATGGTGTCAAATCGCACGATCTAGGCGGCCAATTGACCGGCCCGAAACGTGAAATTAACTGTTCACCAAACTCGCCTCGCAATTGCGCCATTGTTTCGCGTGCTGTGTGGCATGTGGCACCGTCTTGTTGAAACCACATATCATGCAAGTCAAGAACTTCCATTTCGGGCAAAAAAAAGTTTGTTATCATCGCTCGGTAGCGTTCACCATTGACAGTAACGCTGCGATTCGCATCATCTTTGAAGAAATATGGCCCAATAATGCCGCCGGCCCATAAACCGCACCAAACAGTGGCTTTTTCGGGATGCATTGGTAGCTGTTGCAATGCTTCTGGCTGATCTTCACTCCAAATGCGGCAATTATGCTTATTTACGTACCCATTCAACCAAAAATAAGCCTCATCGCTGAACACAATTTTTCGATAAAAAAACATTTCGAACCGAGCACGAATTTTGATAGTAAAATTCAATAATTTGCAAGCGTTGTTCATTTGTAAGACGATCCATGGTTAAATTGCAAACCAAACTGAAGCTGTTTGACAGTGACACAAGGTACTAAGCACACGTCAGCTGTCAAAACCAGTGTTGCCAAAACCAAACCAGCTAAAAAATCACCCGTTAGTTGTGCTATTATTTTACTATTGAATTAAATAAATAAATAAAAATATCATAGTAATAGTTTAAATATTTGTTCACTATTTTTACTTGAGATATAGGTACTATAAGGCAAGTTTTGGATTCGCTAAAAAAGAAAATTGAGATAACAATCAAACATGACATTGCGATGATACAGAACACCAAAAAAGTGAGTGGCACAGTTCTGTCTGTCTGTACATCTGTCTGTCTGTTCGTCTGCAGCCTAAACGGCTCGATTGATTTTCTTCAAACTTGGTAAATAGTGGGTTTTGGTGATTATGTCCACGAGATTTTTTAATTTTTTTTTTTAAGAACCAAAAATAACGGTACCTGCCATATAATTTTTCTAAGCAATTTTACATATTCGTATTTTTCTCAAAAATGGCTCCACAACTTTTCTTTTAAGAAATCCGTAAATTAATTTTAGTAAAGACTTCCTTTGGGTGGAAAACCATTTTTAAAAAAATGGTATCTCTCAAAGAACCATATTTTTAATTTTCAATTTTCTTCAAAAAAGGTTTAACTCATTTCAATTTATATTTATACAGAAGCTTTCAAAAAATATAAAATATATTTGTGTTTATCAAAATTTAAAAAAAAATGTTTTTTAGATTTTTAAAAAATGTTTCAATTTTTTTTTTTGTGAAAATCAAATATTTCGAAATTAATATGATCGATTTTTTTGAAACTCTATACTTAAGAGTTTTTTTAGTACTCTCTAAAATATTTTTAGAAAAATTTTACATTTTTTAAAAATAACGGTACCTTCCATACAAAAGTTAGAAAACCGCATAGGAAAATATTTTTTTCTCAAAAACGACTCCTACGATTTTGATTAAACTTTTTCTTTATACTAAAGTTAGTAAGATCTACTTCCAAAAATTATAAAATTTTACACTTATCAACTATTAATAGTTACTAGTATCGCCCCGTGGTCGAAATTCGACCTTTCTCTATTAATGTTTTAATGGCAACATATGAATATAAAAATTAGATTCTGCCAGAGCGATTGGCTATACCTTTCAAATAAAAAAAAAATTATGAGAATATGATGCCATTAAGTCAGTTAAAAAGGGAGATATAGAAAAGTGTTTACGTATTAATATATAGATAAGTAAATTTTTTTAGAAAACGTAAAAATTAAATAGAACACTATACGATTTTTGTATTGTCTTGACCTAACCTACACGCTCTATCTTCTTTGTCACACCTTAGGTGCAATATTCATATGAATACTGCGATATTTTGATATTTGATATTCTCAAAACAAGCTTTTGAATCGTACCCCACAATTCATATAAATTTATATAAAATTTCATAAAAAAATTGATATCAAAAAATATTCCTTTCATAATTTATGTACCTACTTTCATAATCCTTTTTCTAATTTATATATAACTTTGTCCTTTGGGATTGCAGATTATTAAAAATCAAAAAAAGAAAACATTTCTGCATTAAAACGAGTTCAAGGATATAGATTTATGAAAGGAAAATTCCAGGTAGAATTAAAAAACTATATAGACAGGTAGGTATGTGCTGTTGATGTGCATATGTATAAAAATATTGATTGCCTATATGTGGACTTCAGCATCAGCATCTGCGTGTACAATAATTCCAACATAACGATATATGTGTTTCAAATGAAATGGGTTAAAGTGTTCGTGCCTACACATAGAACACGTCCAAATAACAATTAGCCTTCATACTGAGTGGTTTATGTAGCTGGCTGCAATTTAATCACGAAAAAGACCTTCAAAGTTTTGAGCTCTCACTTAGAAAATGGAAAAAAAAAAAAACAGAAAAATATTTCCCAAAGCATGAAACGTGCATGGAATATTAAGTAAGTTGAGGTATTTGTATGTATGTGTGTTTTTTTTAAATTAAATAAAAAGCCTAAAAATCTATTAGATACTCAATTGTACTTGCAACAATAAGAAAAAAGGTAGGTTTTTTTTTCTAAGGTCATAACAATTTCCAAGCGATTACTCCAACCTACGTACAGTTTTTTAAATCACTTTTTACGCCAACTTGTTTATAATACGTTTAGGAAGTTCAATTTCAATTTAACATTTGCTGCCCTATTATTTGGCATTTTTGCACCCTTTTTTTGCTTTTGGGTAACTACCTTAATTATAAAAAAAATACAAACAAAAAAAAACTTTTTTTTAGTATAGTGAGTGATTTTCACTTATACCCTAACACATGTATGTATATTGTATAGGTACGTGTGTATATCGCATCACTTAGCTGAAGTGTTCAAGTGATAAAATAAATAGAAGAATATGAAATGAATTATGTATTCAATTTCGATGTGGGTTGTCTTATGCATAAATTATGATATCAGGGACTATCATCGGAAAAATTACGATGCGAAAATAATATCTTGTAATAGGAAGAATGAAACCACAAACACCATACGCATACAATGAATTCATACAGTTACTGTCAAAAGAATGTGAACAGTAACTTATTTTTTATTTTTTTTATTCAATAAATAACAGTTAACAGTTAATTTCTTGGGGTAGAATGTGTAAGGTTTAATACGTTTTCAAAGCAATCAAATGATAGTTAAGACAAATAACATATGTGATTTTTTTCAAAATATTTTGAAGTAAGTTTAAGTATAGTATAAGTGGAAAATGTTAGTGTTTTATAATATTTTGTAACATCACTTCTTACTGCATTAAAGGACAGTTAAACGTTTCATAGCAAAAATATTAAAAAAAAAAAAAACTGTCAACTTACTTTCGACTGGGACTGTAATCTTATTTTAATACGATATTTCATAAATTAATCTAACTGATGTAGATATATTTTTTTTTCCTATTTATCAATTAAAGGGATTGCTTTCAGAAATATATTCTGTGTCATGTCAATGAATATTTGACGTAGATAATTTTGTTTTGTATAGTGATCTCAAAAACTTTAAGGGATTGCGTTAGTAAATTTTAGTAAAATTTATAATAGTAAACCATTTTTAATACTGAATTGAATTGGTACAAAATTAAAATTGAGCGTTGGTACATATTAAAACTGTGAAGTTTTAGGAAAATCGAATGTGAGGATATCGAGATTCTCAAGTGTGAAGTGGATGAATATTTCAATTATTTGTGTCTGTTTTTGTTCACATAGGATACTCGTAAGAAGTATAAACGCAAATATATTTTTTTTTTTTTTGTATCAGTTTTTACTATCTTGTAACTGAAGAAAAAATTATGGTTGTAGAATTCTCTGTTTTTTTTAAAGTCAATAATAAATGATGATTGATCTATGAAGTAAGGTATTTGTTCAACCAAAATTAACCTAAGCCTATTTCCTAAGGTGGTGGGGAAATAAATTAAGAATGAGCGTGAAAATTTCTGTTTTTAGAGAAATATAACTTGTGAACTATATTATAAGTCGTTGGAAAAAGTTGTCAATGCAAAACTTGTATGTATGTTCCACAACATTTATTGCTACATTGTTTTTACTTGCGATAAAAAAAATCGAACTTGAGATTTTGATCAAACTTGTTCTTATGATGATAGAGAAGACGAAAAGAGTTGGTCTCACAATTCTGTCTGTCTGTCCGTTGAGTTACAGTCTAAACGGCTGGATCGATTTTCTTCAAACCCAGACGTTTTTTCATTTGTTTTTAGAACCAAAAATAACGATACCTACCATAAAATTTTTTTAACAATTTTAAATTTTCTCAAAAACGGTTCCACAACTTTTCTTGAATAAATCAGTAAATTACTTTTTTCTTACACTTCAGATTTTTTTATGCTACTTTTGGGTGATAAACCTTTTTTCAAAAAATGGTTATTAATGGTGCCTCCAAAACAGTAGCGTAGCTACCGCGGTATCAGCTGTATCAATGATACGGGGCCCTCGAGATATAGGGGCCCCGAGACTCAGAGTACTTGACGTGTGTAAGAAATTTTTCATTGAGATGCATTCGACACACAATTTTAATGGTTTCGGACCCAGGTTTTCTTTACAACCGCAAGAATTGTCAAAAAACACCAAAGGATTGTGAAATAAGCAAGGATCAACATTTTATTTATAAATGAATAGAAACCAACCACAGCTTCCATTTTTATTTGTGTTTGTTATTATTAAAGTAACAAATGCTTTGGAGCTCATCTCACTCTGACAATAATTTATTCTTTACCTCAACTCGACCCAACAAGAAACCTAGATCTACTTCAGGGGGAGTTCAGGGCGAGCCTAGATGTCAAAAAACACAGAATTGTCTGGTCAGGACGAGTTCAGGGTTTACAAAAAAAAAGGCTTAGTGTAACTCCAGGGTGACTCAACGAACAAACCTAATTTACGTATTATCTCTATCTAAGTCCTACCAATTAACGGAACCACAACTGCAACGTGCAACCACTTTTTTCTTATCGGACCATGTACCAGTAGCCCAGGAAAATTATACAAAAAAATGGTAAAATTAGGAAATAATTCTTATAAAACTGAATTTCGATCGAGAGCTCCGTTCTAATTTACCTTCATGGCCAGTTTAGTTGAAATACTAATAAAAACTTCATTTATCGATGAACAATATTTTTTGTACAATTTGTATTCGGGTTCATCTCCTTATTATAAAATTAAGTTTTTGGGTGGAAGACGTAAGGAGAAGGTCATTTTATCAAAAAAGGGTGTGAGTTGTGCACTTGTTTTCTAATAAATCGTTTGAATTTCACTTTACAACGAATAATTGAGGAATCAGAAATTTTCATACAGTCTAATTTTCTAAATAATGAGCTATCAATAAAGTCTTAAAGTTATAGCGTTTCAAAATTTGACTTTTTGTTTTGACCGTAGAGTGACAAACAAATATTTTTGGAAATACATAATCTAGAAAACTGTTACTTTTTCCTAAAATCAAGCTGGTTTTAATTTAAGCTTATAGAATTCTACACAAGAAAGATGATAACACTATTTCGTTATAGAGCAACAGATTTTCTGAAAAACGTGCACAAACGTTAAAAAAATATTTTTGATATCTTTTCAACACTCAAAATTTGTTTTCTCATACAAAACAGTGTTAAAATCTTTCTTACGTATAATAATCTTTTGAAAAAAATAACGGTTTTCGAGGTACATATTTATAAAAATAGTTTTTTGTCTTTTTTACCGTGCAAAATCAAATATCAAATTGAACTTATCTAATATGCTGATGCAAGTAAAAAAAGGTAATGCCTAAGAATGAGCCCCTGTTAGAAAGAATGGGGGCCCTAACAGGTGTTTGATACGGGGCCCCCGAAGTGCTCTCTACGACACTGCTCCTAAACAACAATTTTTTGTATGTATCTTCTTGTATCTTCGATTTTCTTGTAAACGTTTTAACTGCTATTTATAATTTTGTATACAGAAGCTTCTAAAAAAAAATTGAATAATATTGTTTACCAAAATTTTCAAAAAATATTTTTGGGATTTACAATTTTTTTTTTTTTTTTTTTGAAAACTTAATTCCATCTTTCAACCATGTCGATTTTTTGAAACCCCGTATCGATTTTTTAACACTCTCTAGGTTATTTTCAGGAATTTTTTGTACTTTTTTTGACAAAAAAACGGTACCTTCCATACATTTGTGAAAATATCGTAAAGGAAAATATTTTTTTTCTAAAACGATTTTGATTAAACATTTTTTTGTATTTAAATTTAGTGCTATCAACTAGCAGAAATTATAATCATTCACCCTTAGCAACTATAAAAAAGTTCCTCTCATAGAACGGTCTTTTTAATTTTCTCATTATCGGCTTAACGGATTCAGATTAATTTTTCATATAGGGTCAATGTGGGTAAATGTAAACTGGGGGAAATGAAAACATGGCTCATATCAAACTCTAGTTATGTCTATTTGACACATACGTTAATGGAAACGGTGAACGCATTCATATTTTATCACATACTTCAAACTCATTGCTGTCAAAAGAGAATTTATTTGAAAATTGCATTTCCCGTGAAAGTTCATTTTTGAAAGTGCCAAACAAGTCGTTATTCTTTCAGAGAAATTAATTATTTTTGCAGATTCAATTGGGTAAGTACAATTTGCAAATACTTTTTATTCTTATATTTTGATGTAGATTCGATGTGAAAAAAAAATCACAAAAATTCATGAAATTTACGTCGATTGTCATGTGTTTACATTTACCCCAGAATATTTTTTCATATGGGAAAATGTGAACATTATTCTAGGGGTAAATGTGAACATATATTATCATAAAATTATTGATTTAAATTAAAGTAATTAGTTTCTATTAATTTAAGATTGCTTTTATGCCACGGAACTACATATTGAAGAAGCCACCACCATCATATTCAGTGGATGATGTTGCAAAAGTGAATGGAATGGAGTCCCCGTTGTCTCCAAATTTTGGAACTAGCAACTATATGCCAGAATATTATATTGAGCTCACCCGATTTTTCGCCGATACCTTCAACCTCCAAAGGTGTGAAATATTCTTATTTCAATTCTATTCGATAGTAAAATCTTATTTCTTCATTACTAGCTGCTTCATCAGTTGCCCCCATGGCCCATTTTTTCGCAGTTCCTTCTCAGCTGCAAAACGCAACTCCGAAACGAAAAGTAACTCGCCGTCTAAAGCAATTTCAATATGGAGAAATTTTAACTACGGATGAAGTTCTACAGCGTTTGAAAGAAGCGGAACAAAAAAAGATTGAAAAAAATCAGCCAAAGAAGAGAGTTCCAAAAGGAATTAAGTTAAAGAAGAAACCTTTTGAAAGAAAAAAGAATGTGATTGCATCTTCATCCTCTGATGAAGAAACCGTCACATACACACCAGCTGATGATGATCTTATAGATTTAGACTGGGGGGAAGGAGAAAATGGGAATGGGCCTAATGAAGTTGATATGATCGATCCGAAACAAATTCAGGACTTCCGATTGGGAGAATTTGTTCTTGCTTCCTTTAAGGGCGGAAAGAGAAACTCGAATTTATTTAAGTACGTTTGCCGAGTAGAACACGTTGATATTAAGGAAAAAGAAATAAAAGTGCAAGGGTTCTCTGCGTTAAACTCATCCAAAACTATGTTTAAAATCGTGAAGAAAGATATCAGTTTCATAAAAATATCCCAAGTCATTGCAATGCTTCCATTACCGAAGGAGGCATTAGAGGACGATGGAACCACAATTTATTCATTTGAGGGATATGTCCCTGTCAAGGAAATACGTTAATAAACAATACAACTTGTTCCTTTTAATCAAACTTTTGTATTTTTATGTCTTTTCAAATAAATCTTTCTTATGTAAACAATAATTTTAAATTGTTTTATTCTTTTTTGGGGTAAAAGTAAACACGCAGTTTTTGTATTTTTCTCAATGCCAAAAGTTATATATTCGCTTTTGTTTTCATTTCCCATAATTAAGCTTCCATTATCATGCCTAGTCAATGAAATCCCTGTTTGCTTTACCCCTGAATTTATAAAAAAACAAAAACAAGGTGGGGTATTTGTAAACATACCATATTTGACAGTTATTTAAACAATTTCGAAAATATTTGTTTATATTTATACAAAAGAATTGCCACTATTTCATATTTCCTTTTAAAAATTTCCGTCAAAATGTTTTGTAAAAACATATAAAAAAATAAAGTCGAAAATTAAAAACAAACATGAAATTGTTTACATTTACCCACATTGACCCTACAGTGAAACCTCCTTTAACGGGCAGCTCCCTTAATCGGACAGATCTCTTAAGCGGAAAAATTCTCGCGACCGTGGATCTAGGATTTAAATTCCATACATTTTATGTTCCCTTACACTCCCTTGATCGGACGCGGACAAGAGCATCTGCCATAATTTGGTAAATTTAACTCTCTTAGGCGCACAAAAACTTTTTTTAATATGTAATTTCTGACAAACAATCTCATAACGGATTTTCTTTTGCAGTTGTGGTCAGTTACTGTATCTTCTTGTTCATTTATTTCCCGTTTGCCAATGAATTATATGGCACCAACTTTCAAATTCCTTATTGAAATGAATAATAATAATAATAATAATTTTAACTATATGCCTGTAAGACCTAAGGTCTTTTTAAATGCAACCTGAATCGCACGGCACTAGTTAGAAAGAGAAGGAGGATAGGAAAGATTTGGCACAGTGGATTGAGATCAAGGTGTTTATTATCTCATTATATCTCTTCTTTTTTTGTGAAATTAAGTTTTTTTTTCTGTATTTTTTTATATATCATTATTTATCTTGAATGTTTTAAGGGCAATTAATATAACTTAATTTTTTTGTTATTTTTTGGAGCTAAAAATATTTTCTTTAGAAAAATTTAATTTTAAAATTACTTTTTGATTTTTTCTGTTGGACGGACAACTCCCTTAGACGGACAAAAGTATTGTGACCGCAGCTATCCGCCTAAGGGAGGTTTCTCTGTACATGTTTTGACAAATTTAAAAAACAAAAAAAAATTTGTATTTATTTTAAAAACCATTTATTGTGAATTGAGCTTCATTGAATGCATTTCAGCTAGTCTACTAGCCATCATCAGCAACACGACTGAGGGGAAAGCTGTTACAAAATTAAATTGAACAAACATAAATGTCAAAATTAATAAAAGAAACAATACATTTAAATGATTTTTTTTACAAAAAGCTTTTTAAGGAAAGAGAAATTTCGAAAAAAGAGAACAAAAAAGAAGAAAGAAAGCATTTTTCAATAAACTTTACAAAGTAAACAAATAGGACTCTATATTCCCCAAATCTGCATTTAACGCTGAATCATCTCTATGTATGTAGAGGATCTCGTACGCATCAAGTCTTCGGCTCTCACTCACGCATTTCAAAAGCTTAACATTATCGATTGTTGTTGTTAGATGATGTTCTTGTAATGCGTGCAGTGCAAAGGCCGATTTCCTTGGTTCATTGTTCTTGATGTTATTGCTGTGCTCATTGAACCTTGTTTTTACACTGCGTTTAGTCTGACCGTAATATTTTTTGTCGCATTCATTACAAAAGATTACATAGATCCCGGCTTTGTCAAGTTGTTCCTTCTTGTCTTTCGTAGAGAGTAGGATACTTCTAAGCTTAAAGGGGTTAGAATAGACGAGCTGTATACCATTCTTATTATATGACGTTTTTAAGGTGTTTGTTATTTCTGGAGAGAATGTTATAACCACTCTTTGTTTTTCTTTTTCAAGTCTTTTGTTTTGTGTAAAAAGCGTTGTCAAGTTGTGTCTTTGTCTTTTCATCGAGTGTCGGTGGATTATCTTGTCGATGATTTTTTGGCTGTAGCCATTGACTCTAGCTGCGTTTTTTATGTAGTTGTATTCTTTAGTGTAGTTCGTTGCTGATAGTGGTAAGCTAACTGGGCGGTGGGCCAAAGAGTTGAAGGCTGCTAGTTTATGTTGTATGGGGGTATATGAGTCACTTGGGATGAAACGTAAGGTGTTAGTGTCTTTATGATGTATGTTGATGTCAATTTTGTTGTTCGATCGATGAAGTTCTAAGTCGAGAAATGTTATTTTGTTGTTTTCTTCGATTTCGCATGTGAAATTGATCTCATCATATTGTTGGTTCAAAACTGAAAGTAAATTGTCTATTTCAGAACGTTTTATGATGGTAAATACGTCATCAACATATCGTTTCCAGAAGATAGGCAGTAGATTTTGTTTTTTAGGTCTGTTTCAAATTGTGACATGAAGGCTTCGGCAATTAAGGGGGAGAGGGGGTTTCCCATACTGGTTCCCGACTCGATCTTAAAAAAGCGCTTTCTATATTCAAAGTAGTTCATGTTCATACACATTTCGGCTGCTTGCATGTAGACGTTTCTTTTCTCTGTTGGGACGTTGTGTTTGACGAGATGGGCCTTAAGTGCTGATAAAGCGTGTTTCAATGGGATCGAAGGAAACAAAGATTCGACGTCGAAAGACACCATGACTTCATCTTCAGCAAAAGTGATTGATTTTAGTAATTTTGAAAGCTCAATTGAGTTCTTTACAGAGCATACTTTCAAACATCGGTAGTGTATGCATTTCGTTCACTAGCCATTTAGCGATTAATGTGCACGGCGATTGGACACAAGCGACGATTTCGCGCATTTTTTCTCCTGGCTTATGAATTTTTGGTAGACAGTATAATTATTTTGGCACTTCTGGGTTCGATACTAGATTTTTCCATTTGAACCTATCACCGAAAATTTGGCTTATCTGCTTTCTAACTGAATTTGCGGCAGTAACCATCCGAAACAATAACCATAAGAAACAATTTTTTTAATTTAAAATTTTTTAATTTAAGATTTTTTTTTTGAAAATTTGATTTCTCAAAAACAGGTTGACAGTTTTTTTCAATTTAATTTTATATGCACAGTTATTTTTTTAAAACCGCTCAACGATTATAAATTTTGCTTCCCATACCAGCGCAGTCAATTTGTGCTCAGAAAGGCTCTTTGCGAGCAAATTGTGGGGTTGCTTTGATTGTTTCCCTGTGTTATGTTTTCGGGGGTGCTGAATCCGAACCTGAGGCTTGCGAAAAAAATTTCGTGACGCAACATGGAACAAAATGTAAAAAATGATCCAAAAATTCATTTTTTGTGAGTTTTTCACTAATGACTTGAAAACTACAATTGAAAGTATGCACAAATTCCAATAAGTCTCTATTTAAGGTTTATTTCTGCGACAACCCATTTGGACTAAAGCGCTAGTCGGAAATTGACGTATTTTTACTGTTTTCGAAAATCCACTCGAAGCATTAAGAAATTACTTTGTGTGACAAAATTTGAATTTTTGTCTGTGACATGAACCAAGATATGTATACCTTTCTGATGGTTCTTGATGCGCTGAGCTTAAACCTGGCCTTGAAATTGCTCCATCACGTCAAATTTTTGAGATATTCGAATCTAAAGATTTAAAAAAATGCATTTTTTATGCAAATTTGGGGTAGTATTTGTTCTCGAGGTATTTTTTTTTCTTTTTTTTTTTCTGTGGGATTTTTCGAATTAGGTAGTTTAAGACGAAAACTAACGATTTCTCGAAGATGAATGGAGGTAGATATTTGAAAGATTCAAAAAGAATTATGAAGTAAAATGTTCAAACCTCAGAATGACCATAAGCATACCTCGAGAAAAAATATTACCCCAAATTTCCATAAGAAATGCATTTTTTTAAATCTTTAGATTCGAATATCTCAAAAACGTGACGTGATAGAACAATTTCAAGGCAGATTCGAACTCAGCGCAATAAAGACCATCAGAAAAGTATACGCTGGTTCATGTTACAGACAAAAATTCAAATTTTGTCATCCAAAGTAATTTCTTAGTGCTTTCGAGTGTATTTAAGAAAACAGTAAAAATACGTCACATTTCGACTAGCGCTTGTGTGTATACTTTCAATGGTACTCTGATGTCGATTAATTGTTAGTTTTCGAGCCATTAGTGGAAAACTCCCAAAAAATGCATTTTTGCCTAATTTTTTGCATTTTTTTCCATGTTCCGTCACGAAATTTTGTTGGCAACTCAGATTCCGATTCAGCACCCCGAAAACATAACGGAGCAAACAAATCAAAACTACCCCACAATTTGCATGGTAAAAATATAATATGACTGGACTAAACAATCTTAGAAGAGAATTTAGAATTAAAACAACATCAAACTCTATAAAAAGGAGTCGTTAAGGCTAATTTAAGCACCGTATTTCTGATTTTTTTAATTTTTTCTCTGATAATATCCATGTCCTTATATACAATTTTTTTTAATCCTTTGACATCTTGAATACAAGAGCAAGTATATGCGACCCAGCCGTGCATTTTTTTCTGATAGGAACCAATTCGTTATTATTTATGTAGCCTCTAGAAACTCAAATAACAATAAGTTAATATTTCAAAAAAATGTTTTCAGGCTTCAAATAAAAATAACGTATACGCCATAGTGGCCAACTGAAATATAATGCATAAATCTGCTTTACTGAATAATTATGTCAGGTTTATTATTTAAACTATGTTTTTTGTTAAATGTTTCAATGAAGCCTGTGCAACAACTTTATTTATAAGCTAAAGGTATAGCTATTTCATGGGGTCCAAACGGCTTAAGTCCATTTGGGATGATTCCGAGAAAAATGAAATTGTAAGTTAATCACTGAAAAAAATACTTAGATACCTACATAATTCCAAAAGAAAATTAATGAAAGCAACAAATTATTTTGTTGAGCTCAAAGTACATACTTAACTCTGCAAATATATATGCATCTTATAAGAATCACCCTTACTCCATCATTTGTACCTTGAAGTGAAAAAGGGAGACCAGGGGGGGTGAAATAAAAATCTGAAAAACTAGTGAAATTGTTTTTTAATGTTTTGAATCGAATGAGGGCTATCCAAGACAATGTCCAATTTAAACACCACCCTTATGTATAGGTATATCTGATTTTAACTTCTTCAATTTTTTGCCTGAAGCTCTGATATGAGTCAAAAGGACCTTCGGAGCCTTGTGGCGTGTTCTAGGCACAAGTTTTTTTTTAAATAACGTTTTGTTCAAATTCTGGAGCAAAAAACAAAACTTTTGAAAAAAAAATTGAGAAAGTGTGTGTAAAAATCTTCTGTGGCGAGAGCGAGAGAGAGAAATAAAATAAAATAAAATAAAATAAAATAAAATAAAATAACATAAAATAAAATAAAATAACATAAAATAAAATAAAATAAAATAAAATAAAATAAAATAAAATAAAATAAAATTAGTTAAATTAAATTAAATTACAAAAATCAAAACAATTAAACCAAATAAAGGAACTAATAAAATTCATTAATTAATTTGTAGGATTGTAAAAAAAAATCTCTTTTTATCTTTCTCATGTAATGAAAATTGAGTCCATAACAACAGGTAATTTAATTCGAAAATTTAAAAAAAAGTATCGAACACCAACCTTTTCAATATCTAGCTACCTTAGCTACCAGTTTCCCTTTTCTAAGATTTGAATCTTCATGTCACCACATGGAGTAGTTTAATTGAATTGGAATCCCATGTAAGAAGCTTTATTTTTTCTTCAGACTATTTAACATAATATACTTTGGGAAAAAAGAGCTTATATCCATGAACCTCGAATCAAAGTCTCTCATGCCTAAGTAGATTTAAGAAAAAAATACTGAATGTCTTCTATTATCCAATTCCAATAACAAAGAACATTTCTTAGAAAATCTTACCCTGCTACTTAGCTGAAAGAATACTAAAAATATCGTGATTTCCATTGCTTTTCTTGGAATAGAGAAAAAGTATACCTTTGCCTTCCTTGTAACTTGACACAAATCGCAAAATTTTAAGTGTGGAGGTATTTTCGGTTGTTGTTGATATCCTTAAATTCTCAATATTTTAACATTTGGTTTTGCAATCTTATCTTTTTCCACAGTATTTTTTTTTTCTTCATTCCTATCATTCCAAATATTCATATCATTAAAACAGATTGAAAGGACATTGACATTAAATCGTGACGCACACATAAAGATATATGTATGTATGTGCATATAAAGGCGTACATAATATACTTTATGTTTCGTACATGACTAATAAACAAAACAAACAAAAAATGGTGCAAAAAGTTGAGGCTGTTTTGTATGCTGGTTTAAGAAAGATAAGAAAGAGGCCAACATATAACATACACGCAACACATACATACACACACACACACTAACAAAGAGAAAAAAGGCCTCAATACAACTTTGATGTGCAAAATGAATGAACGAATAGAGAAAATGGATGCTGTGTTGAAATTTATAGATATTTGATGTAAACTGATCCTTATCACAGTTTTTGCTAAATAATTTCCTTTATATCCTCATCCCTTCTTTGGGAGATGACATCAAGTGACTTGGGTTGAGAGGGGGTGTGAGTGTAATGGGAATGGTGTTTGTCCTTGTTTTTTTTTTTTTTTGTTCAGAAGAAACGAATCATTTTTCAGGGATTAATGGTAATGTTAAAAAAAGTGGAATAACATTTTTTTTTGTTGGCAGTGATAACATGCTTTCATTTTTTTTGTTTTTTTTTTTTTTGACAATACTGCCGCATAGAATTTAATGAGAACAAAAATTTGTTAACTTTTTGATCCTATGAAAAGGGATTATATGTATATTTTTTTCCCTTCCCTACAACATATTTACATTATTTGGGATAATCCAATTTCTGTGCAAAGGACTTTGACACTATGTTTTTGTTTCGTTTTTTTTTTTTAAATCCGCCATAAAATTGGAAGTGATATTAAGTGCCAAAAGGTGTTCTGTGGTAAGTATACAAATATATAAAAAAAACTGTCTTAGGAAAAATATAAGGGACAATATATCCTAATGGAGTTGACCTTTGGAAAGGTTTAAGATTAATTTATTTACATGAAAGCAATTTCATGGTTTTACTTGCTTGACATCGTGTAGCCAAAACACACGTTTCTCAAAAAGGATATAGCCCATATCTCAAAGGATTTAGGTTATTAATATAGTTAGAGCTTAGTAACTTTTTTCCGTTATTGTAGATAATTTGTTATTATATTAGAAAAGAACAGTATGTAATTTATATCTTTGAAGTTAAGAGATCTATTTTTTTTTTTATTTTAAAGAAATTGTTTTTGTAGGCTATTAGATGGTGGATTTTTTTAAGGGCTTTGGGGATTCATTTAACTGTGAGCTTCTATCTAAAAACACACTCAAGAATTCTTTTGGTTGGGTGATATTTGTGGCGTGGTGGTAAATAACAGATGGTAGGTATGTATTGGTCGGTCTACTGTTGGTGAAGACATGCCATTAAATATCCTATTAAGCTGCCATAAGTTCTTATCTTCAGTCGGAATACATATTCTACTCAGTAAGCTTCAAAATCTCTTCGAAAAGACTGATACTTTTTGGAATAGATTTCAGATTTCAAAGTGACTGAATGCCAATACGCTAACATATTGCAGTAATGGAAGGTATTTTAATGTACCAGCTATGTTTCCAAGGGACAAATCTTGCGTACTTTTGTACGATATAAACGCCTCTACTCTTCATATATGACAAGTCATATGCACTCGTAAAAAATAAATGCACGCTTGTCGCACGTACTTGCTCTTTTGACCAAGAAGCTGAGGGTCTAAGAAAGTTGTAAATAAAGACATGAAAATTACACTAGTTTACAAAATTTTGGGTCATGGTAGGGTCCTTAAAAAAAATATATTTTCTAGACTTATTTTGGGTCACTGAACACAAAAATCAAAATTATTTTTTTTTCCAAAGAAGCGTTTCAAGATATGCGCAAAAATAATTTTCTCAGCAATTTTTTCAGATATTGCCATAAATCTCGCTAACGGCTTATCTAATCAACATAAAATGTGTATTTTTTGAATGATGTGATCTGTCTCCTTCCGACGATGTACTGTTTGTATAAGTCGGACTGAAATTTTATAATTTACAGACATTCAAAGTTTCTTAGGTGATAAATTGGTGCCTCTTAGGCCATTCTCTTTTCCATACAAAGGAGAATTGGACACACCGAACTCCAAGACCAATAATGACGTAATGATTGTTCTCCTGCTATTGCTAGCACTTCTCGCTTAAGCGCTACCGGTGTATTAAAAAAAAATAAAGATAATCTCTCATCTTCTGTCCCGAATCTTTCATCGGTTAATTCTGATTCTGATAAGAATGTAGTTATTTTACCTAAAGATAATTGTGGGACTATAAATGATGATGCTTCTGAAGCTGCTGTTGTTGATGCTGTTGCTGGATCTCTTTCACTATCTGCACATGTAGATATGATTGATAAGAGTCAACCCAGTCGACCTGCTGTGATGACGGTGGCCGGTGATATAAATTCAATAGGTGTGGGTGAATTTACTTTGGTGGACGTTGACAATTTTGCTATACATGATAAACCTTCTTCTGCTGATGAGGAAGTTGTTGTTGTTCCTGCAATTGTTGTTGATGCTGATTTTGTTGCTGGTGGTGCTGGTGATGATGTTGTTGTTGCTCCTGCCGTTGATGATAATGATCGTGAAGTTGTTGTTGCTCATGGTGGCGTTGATGACGTTGGATCCATGCCTCTAGTTGATGGCAGTGCAATTAATAAAGCGCCCACAGGGCCTGTTTCTGATAATGGTAGCGATGTTGTTGCTGTTCATGCTAATGTTGATGACGTCGAATCCATTATCCCTGCTGGTGGTGCTTCAATGACTAACCAAATACCTACAAGACCTAAACAGATTGGAGGGATAAATTCTGAAATACGTCATAATTTTAAAATTGCCAGAAACCTGAAATGGTATCATTTGGGTAGTTTTCTATCGTCTACTACTACTGATGAAATAATTGATTTCATTTCGACGAATTTGAGTATACATCCGACATCAATCTTCTGTCATAAGCTTGAAAACAAAACTCTTCCTATGCGCAACAGGGTAAATTTTAAAGTTGGAATTCCTTTTGAGACGGCCAGAAAAGTTTTTGATCCATCTTTTTGGCCTGTTGGGGTAAAAATTCGACCTTTTGTATATATGCCAAAAAACCTGACTGCGGAAACGGATCAAGGAATGACGTAAAAACAGATACCAATTCAGCTTTAAAAATATACTATCACAATGGTAGTGGAATCCGAACCAAGATAGCTCAATTGTTCAATCTCGCTTGCCATACTGATTATGATATAATTATCATCACGGAATCCTGGCTGTACAGTGGAATACTATCAACCGAAATATTTGACTGTCGCTATTACAATGTTTTTCGTTCTGACCGATGTAAAACCTCTCTGGAACGTGGTGGTGGAATAATAATTGCTGTCCGAACTACTCTTTGCAGCGATGAAACAAATCTGCCTATTAAACACATCGAACAAATATGCGTTCGTGTGCAAATTCCATCTAAGCATCATCTTTATTTTATAGTGAGTTTATGTTCCCCCTAAAAGTAGTTTAGATTTATATGAGAAGCATATTCATAATATTGATTTTATAAATTGTAAAAATTCAGTTTTTGATAATTTAATCGTTTTAGGTGATTTTAATTTATCTGATATTGTTTGGACATGGTCCGAATATGAAAAGAGGCTTATTGCTTGTAATTTAAACAAAGATTTTGAAATAGTTTTTATTGATTATATTTACTCATTAGGCCTATGCCAAGTCAATTCTGTTCAAAATTCTTTAATGAAAATATTAGATCTTGCTTTTATTTGTTGTGATGAATTTAATGTAGATGTAACAACAGCTCCATTTTCCTTATTAAATAATTCTCTTCACCACAAAGAAATTCTTATTGAAATTGTCCTGTATGATTACCAAAAAACTCAAGTAAACTCATTTGAAAATAGTTTTAAGTTTTCTAAAGCTAACTTCATTGAACTTGGAAATTACTTCTGTGGTATAGATTGGAATATCGAACTTAATTACTCTGATTTAGGGCAAATGTATAAACGTTTTGTAGACATTTTATTCACGGGTTTCAATCAATTTGTTCCTCGTGTCCAAGGAAAGAAATCTTCGAAGCCTGTATGGTACAATAAAAGGCTCTTAAATCTCAAGAACGTTAAAAATAAAGCATTTTCTAAATTCAGAATGACGGGTTACCAATCGGACTATGATGTTTTTAGTAGACTAAGGAAAGATTTTTCCGTTTTAAGTAAATTTCTGTACAGAAATTACATAATGAATATTGAAAATAATATTAAAAATAACAGTAAATCATTTTGGTCGTTCATTAATTCTAAGAGAAAGTCATCTGGCATTCCTCAGATATTAGGTTATAATGGAGTTAAATCATCGGACATTGATACTCATTTGGAGTTGTTTGCTAGTTTTTTTGAGTCTGTTTACTCATGCCCTAAAAAATCTTTTTTGTCTAATCTGGAAGAAAAAGTTGACATTGGAATAATTCAATTGAGATTTGAGGAAGTGTCCTTGGCTCTTCAGACTTTAAAACTCAATTATAGCTGTGGTGCTGATGGTATACCATCATGCATTTTGAAAAACTGTAGTGATTCCCTTTGTTTGCCTTTGCTGACAATCTTTAATAAATCTTTGTCAGAGGGTTTATTTTTAACTGAGTGGAAGGAAGCATTTCTTGTTCCTATATTCAAAGCTGGTTCTAAAAATCTTGTTGAAAACTATAGGGGAATTTGCAAACTTTCATCCATTCCCAAGCTTTTCGAAAGTCTGGTTAAAAACAAAATAGAGTTTTTGACCAAGGAATGTTTGTCTGAGTCACAACATGGCTTCGTATCTGGGCGGTCTACTGTAACTAATTTGGCGGTGTTCTCGTCATATGTCTCAAATGCATTGGAGGATAAATATCAAGTTGATGCAGTTTACACCGACTTTAGTAAAGCGTTTGATTCAGTTGATCATAATATTTTATTGAAAAAACTTGAATATTTTGGCTTTCATTCTCAGATGCTTAATTGGGTTTCTTCGTATTTGAAGAATAGAACACAACGTGTTATAATCGAAAATAAAGTTTCAAGAAGTATAAAATGTACTTCCGGTGTTCCACAAGGAAGTCATCTCGGTCCTTTACTTTTTATAATATATATCAATGATATAGTTGATGCAATACAAAATTGTAATTATCTTCTATATGCGGATGATTTAAAACTGTTTTTAAAAACTAAATGCATTGATGACTGCCTGAAAGCTCAAAATGATTTGGACCGCATTTCCAGTTCTCTCAACAGCTTAAAATTAAATATTGGAAAATGCAAAACCATAACATTTTCCAAATCACTATCTGCTATTAAATTTTAATATAACATTAATTCAAATCCTTTGATTAGAGTAAGTGAAATTAAAGATCTTGGAGTTATTTTTGACAACACACTTTCTCCAAAAAAACATATTGATTTTATTGTTGCGAGAGCGAATACTTTAGTTGGATTCATTAAAAGGAATAGTAAGGATTTTAGCGACCCGTATGTTCTGTTAACTCTTTACACCTCTCTGGTTAGATCAATAATAGAATATGCAGATGTGATTTGGAATCCATGCTATAAAGTTCATTCAATTAGAATTGAACAAGTCCAAAGGCGGTTTACAAAATACGTTTTCTTTAAAATGCGCTGGAGTTTTATTCCTGATTATAAAGCTAGATGCCAATTGCTAGGGATTAAATCACTTCAATCTAGACGTAATATTCATGATGTAATTTTTGTACGGGATATTCTATGCCATCATATAAAAAGTCCTTTCCTGCTTTCTTTGGTTTCCTTCTATGTACCATCTAGACATTTAAGAACAAGAAATTTTTTTTTTGAACAAGCCCATAGAACAAATTATGCAAATAATGAACCAATATCACGAGCTATTTCCGCGTTTAATGAGGTTTGTGTTTCTTTTGATTTTAATTTATCTCGTGATAAATTTAAAAATGAATTATTGTTAAAATTTGTTTTCTAAATTATCTATTATCTATTATTATAATTTGTTTTAGTATACGCAGTATATTATTTATTATTATTTTCATTGTTATTATTATATATTACATTTATAATTATAATGAAACATCTGTTAAGCAGAAAGCTTGTAGATACAAAATAAATAAATAAAAAAAATAAATAAAATATATCGTTGGAAAGGTATTTTAATGACCTATTTACCAATTTATCACCTAAGGCAAAAATATTTTGGTCAAAGACTTTATTTTGGGGCATAGAATTTTGATTTTAGGGGTTTCTGATTTAAAAAATAATTTTTGGAAATAACAGACACCCTAATATACATTTATATGACTTTTATTGAAAAAAAAAATAAATTGCCTTCTTTCACTTATTATTTAATAACTTCTACATTTATTGTCCGATTTTGAAAAACTTTGGCTCAAATCTTTGTTAAAAAAATTAATTTTTATTTGAGTCCTTAAAATTATTTAAAATTTTTTTTTTTTCTATCCATATGGAGCAACCAAAAACTAAAAATTTTAAAAAAAAATCTTTTTTGAAACTTTGAATGTCTGTAAATTATAAAATTTCAGTCCGACTTATACAAGCAGTACATCGTCGGAAGGAGACAGATCACATCATTCAGAAAATACACATTTTATGTAAATAAGCTAAGCCGTTAGCGAGATTTATGGCAATATCTGAAAGAATAGCTGAGAAAATGATTTTTGCGCATATCTCGAAAACGCTTCTTTGGAAAAAAAAAATAATTTAGATTTTCGTGTTCAGTGACTGACAGTGACAGTGGTTGGATGTTGTAGGAACTGGGGGCCTCGAGCTGTATCTTTTCCTACACATCAAGTGCTTACAATACCTCCAAGTTGGTAGCCGCCGGATACTGGTCTTGGCTTATGCCAGGACTTGCTAAACTTGTAAGTGCGAATGTTGATCGAGGAAAGAATTGCAACATTAAACCTATGGCCCTACAGATTGGAGGTTAGTGCGTTGGGCTAACGACCCGACCACAGTAAAAAAAAACAATTGTTATGAGAGAGACGTTGGAAGCCTCGGATAACGACCCCCCTCAAATGGCATCCAGACCCGGAACAAAAATGGACTATGATCTACGAGTATGCACCTGGAATGTAAGGACACTCTATACACCAGGTGCTACTCAAAAACTTGAATCTGTCCTCTCGCGGTTCAAGGCAGATATTACCGCGATCCAGGAGATACGATGGATAGGATCAGGTATAACGAAAAGAAAAGATTGCGACATTTATTACAGCTGCCATCAAAGACTGCACATGTTAGGATGCGGATTCGTCGTGGGAAATCGACTCAGATCGAAAGTTATCGATTTTAAGCCGATAAGCGATCGCCTGGCTGTGATCCGCATCAAAGCTACCTTCCAAAACATCAGCCTAATATGTGCACACGCCCCTACCGATGAAGCTGAGGAGTCTAACTAGGAGGAGTTTTACGACCTCCTGGACGGAGCCTACGGAGCCTGTCCGGAGTACGATGTCAAAGTCGTGCTCGGAGACTTCAATGCTAAAGTCGGAAAGGAAAACATCTTTGGCGGATTAGTTGGAAAGCACAGCCTTCACGAAACGACAACAGACAACGGCTTCCGACTAATCGACTTTGCTGCAGCTCATAATACGGTGATAAGTAGCACTAGGTTCCCCAGGCGAAGGATACATAACGTGGCGATCTCCAGATGGTCGAACCACCAACCAAATAGACCACGTGCTGATTGTCGCAAGGTACGCATCGAACATCTTGGATTTGCGAACTTTCCGAGGTGCAAACGTGGACTCCGACCAACTTCTTGTTGTGACAAAGTTCAGATCCCGGCTCTTCAACGAAAAGAAAACGAAGACCGCCCAAAGAAAGTAATTCAACATTACTTGCCTTAGCACATCTGAGAAAGCCTCTGAGACTACAGTGAGCAATTGACCGGAAAACAATCTGCCGTACCCCCACAAGCGTCGGCAACCAGTGGAACCAGTATCGCTACATCATTAAGGAGACAGCCGAGACCACCATAGGCTATCAACCACCCAGAAAAAAGAACCCGTGGTATGATGATGAATGCGCGGTATTGAAGCAGGAGACGGAAAATGCACGAATACAAATGCTGCAACGGAAAACAAGAGCAGCAAGAGAGGAGTACTGTGAAAAGAAAAAGAAAGAGAAAAAACCCTGCGCAGAAAGAAAAGAGCAGCCTCTCAGCTCCAGTATCTCGAAGAGTCTAGCCCTGCCACCAACACCTACCGATTCTACAAAATAGGCAAGCAACTTGCTTCTGGTTATAGGACTGGCACGCAAGCTCTTCGAAACAGCGAAGGGAACCTAGTCACCGAAGCACAGGGAGTTGTAGATGTGTTCAAGCAGCATTTCCAGCAACTGCTAAATGGCATTATGTAGAGGATGCGATAGGGGAACAAAGAAGCATGAGACCAGTTAATGAAGATCCAGTCCCAGCGCCCAGTACTGAAGAGGTTAAGAACAACTATCCGCCTGCTCGGATGGACTATCTGTGGAACTCTTCAAGTATGGAGGAGATGTCCTGGTAGGGTGCATGCACCAGCTCATCAACTAAAAAACTAAAAAAAAAAAAAAAAAAGTGTGGGAGGAGGAAAGTATGCCCGACGACTGGTCAAATAGCTCCATATGCCCAATCTAAAAAAAAGGCGATCCTATATCCTGCAAGAACTACAGAGGTATATCCCTGCTCAATGTTACCTACAAGATCCTATTCATCGTACTATGTGAGTGTCTTAAACCTTTCTGCAACCCTGTGATTGGCACGTACCAGTGTGGCTTCTCGCCAGGCAGATCAACGATTGGCCAAATCTTCACATTGATTCAAATCCTTGAAATGACCAATGGATTTCAAGTCGACACCCACCATCTATTCATCGACTTCAAAGCTGCATATGATAGCATAAGTCACAAAGAGCTTCTATTGGCGATGTTGGAACTCGGGATCCCGAAAAAACTGATCCAGCTATGCCGCATGACATTACAAAATATGCGGTGCAACGTGCAAATGGGTAAAAGCTCATCCGAGTTATTCCAGACGTGTACAGGGTTCAGGCAAGGAGATGCGCTATCATGTAACTTCTTCAACCTAGTTCTGGAGCAGATAGTGCACAAGAGTGGTGTTAACATGGAGGGCACTATCTTCAACAGGTTTTCTCAACTGCTATGCGGAAGACATCATCGGCCGCTCCAAGAGAGCTGTACTCTAAGCATTCACAGCTATGATGAACAGGCGAAACGTGTTGGTCTTGAAGTAAATGAGGACAAAACATAGTATATGCTATCAACAAACAAAGCCTTACCTGTCCATCGACTAGGACAAATGTCACTGTTGGAGCAGTAATTTCGAGGTAGTCAAGGAGTTCACCTAACTAGCGAACAGCGGCCTCTAAATATTACTCTTTGGGCCAGTTTTTCAGTTAATCCAATAACAATGAAATTTGTAGTTCATATTTGATGTCTTTTTCAGCCTCACAAACAAAGACACTGCAAAATTTTGTAACTTTAATTAATTGATGTTTTAATGGGAGGATTATATGAAAAGATATGTCTGAACAAACATTTTGATTCGGCTTAGAACCGTGTTTAAACACCAAAACAAGGTTTGTGTATATGATGTTTTTAGCTATAGGTAGATGTCTATACAGCCTATACCTACATATAAGGATATGTTCCATTGTTGGTTTTACTCCTTTACAAATATCACAAATATGTTCAAACAATCAGAACTGCTTTGGCAACAAGAAATATAAATTATTACCGAAAAATACAATCACTTTACAATGACAGCACCAATCTCTTATCTTCAGTCTCTGAGTAGAGTTATAGTATGTAGGTAGGTTTACAACATAGGATATGTACTTATAATTTAAAGTTTTGTGATATTCTGTTTAATTCCTCCCAACTCCCACTTCTTCTCTTTTCTATTCAACTGACATTTCTAGTGCTCATGACAGTACACATTCAGAAGTTGAAAACAAAATATAATAATGTATTTTCATCTAAAACCAAAATGAAGTGTCTATCAAATTTACATTTTCAACATTTTTATGATGTACATTTCCGTTTCCGGATCCGTTTTATGTTGTTGATGTTATGATGTTATGAAATAGAGTTCAGAGGCTTTTTTTAATGTTATATTTTCCGACTTATGTACACATACATTTATTTTGTTTGAATTTTCGATATCATTTAGGAAGTTTGTTCCCTTTTTTTATTGAGTTTTACAGCAAAAAATATATACAAGTAGACGCACTTAAAAATAAATCTGGTTTCCTCCTTTAGAAGGTCAAACATAAAAATTTACTTTTTTTGAGGTATGTAGATGTACACTAAATGAAAATAGAAAGTTCTTGTTCCTTACGTAAAATTTGTATATTTGAATTTGAAGCAAATTAAATTGAAGTGGCCAATCTGCCTTATCACTGTAAATGAACTGTGAAGAAGAAACGTTAATTGCGGGTCCATTTGGGAAGGAGAGTCTCATCAGTGGTGTATTTTCTATATTTTCGCTACAATGATTTTTTTTTCAAACGACTTCAATGATGTAACCTACTTAACGGTAAACGATAACTATGAGCAGTAAAAATGACCATAAAAAAGTTGTAAAGTTGATTTGGTCAAGTTAATTGTATAATATGATTTAAATAAAGTTTGATAATAGTCATCATAAAATTCAGCCTTCAAGTCCATTGAAGTCATTATATTTAGGTATTTAGAAAGTTACTTGAAGGAAGTTGGTTGACAATATTGGTTCGAAAAAATAAAAAAGGCTATCTCTTGTGCTGAAGTGCCCCAACTTAACGAGATGCGCAGGTCCTAAAGGGATATTGAAAGTGAACCCGCTTCAGTATCGGAAATCCAAACTTCAATAAGGTGCCAGTTATAGCTTTTATTGATGAAACTCATCATTGAAAATTTTAATGGTTTATTTTGAGACGTTAAGAATGCGAAATCAGTGATTATTTTGATGCCAAAGATGCCAAGATCTACTTCAAGGCGGGTTCAGGGCAACCCTAGGTCTCAAAAAACACAATTTGCTGGCCAGGGTGAGTTCAGGGTTTTCGAAAAACGCTTTGACGCGACCCTAGTTTGTCTTCATAGTCCAGTAAATAGAGACATTTTACTACTGACCAAATGGAAAAAAATAGCGGCAGGCTGAAAGTTTGCAGGTCGTTTCGGGGGTAAGTATACAACTCAAATCTAAGTTGGCGACCTCCTACCCCTTGCAGGGGTGGTGCCACGCCCACTTTTCTGCAATCATGGTCTATGAGGAAACGGCTTGACCGATACGAATGGAATTTTCATAATCTATTAATATGATCAAAGAAAAAATTAAGAAAATTGTTAAAGTAAAATCCGCCCACTGCTACGCCCACTTTTCTTATTTCTTTGTTTCTCATAAACTGCCCCAAGGATTTCCATGAAATTTTAAGAGTTTGTTCTTATGGATGAGAAAAAGTTGCCAAATTAGTTTTAGTAAGATCCGCCCACTGGCACGCCCACTTTTCTCATGACTTTATTTCTCGGAAACGCCTCCTGCGATTTGTATAAAATTCTGAGAGTTAATTCTTATGTACGAGAACAAAAATTAAAAAAGTTGTTTTATTTAAATCCCCGTCTAAGACTAATAGTATTAAAATGTAGAAAAATTGTGGACACGCTTGTGGCTACCGAAAAGCTGGTCTAAAATGTACACCAATTTGCAACAATTGCAGTTGGGAAATCTGCGACCATAGTCGTCAGATTTCTCTACTAAACGAAAACGACGATTGTTTTGGCGATGAAATTTCAAATGAAAAACGTGACGCTGGCCTTTGATTGGGAATGAGAATGAACTACCAGGTCCTTCTCAAAAACGAAAAATATTAAAATGTTAATAAGATATTATGTAGATTAGGCCAACAGTGGACACCACTATGCTGTTAACTCCACCTCCAGGGTGGAGTGGAAACGAGTGATGTGCTTAATCAACCCAATTGGATTTCCCAACCCCCTATGAACACTAGTGAATAATACTAATTGTAAGTCTCGCTCGAAAAAACAAGATTTTAAAATTTTACACACTCCAAAGTCCAAAAAGCCTTCTTATAGATACAATATTGAAGAAAAGTCGGAGTTCTAGTGGGTGGATCTTACTGAAAGTGCTTTTTTAATCAATATATAATATGCACAATGATTGTCCATTTAGCAGCGAAATTAAGAACAAATCTTTACGCTATGAAAGAACTCTAATAAATGATTTTCATCAACCTGAAGACTTCGAGGCCTGTTTTGGGTTTTTATTTTTTATTTGAAAACTAAATCGTTACTCCCTAATACAGTTCGTAGAAATTAATAAATATACATGAAAGAGGAGCGTGACTTCCAGTGGGTTTCACAAAACCAAAAGTACTTCGCAAATCTTTTTATCACTAGTATGATAAAACTCTCAGTTTTATCCAAATCAGTTTCTGAGAAATCAAGATAAAAAAGTGGGCGTGGTAGTGGGCGGACTTAAATTGAATTTTGTTTTAAATTTTTTTCTCGTTCATAAGAGTAAACTCTGAAAATTTCATGCCAATCGTAGGAGCCATTTTCGAGAAAAAAAGAAAGAAGAAAAGTGGGCGTGGCAGTGGGCGGATTTTACTTTAACTTTTCTTTTCTTAATTTTTTCGTCAACCTTATTAACAAATTATGAACATTTCATCCATATCGGTGCAGCCGCTTCTTCAGAAACCAGGATTTAAGAAAAGTGGGCGTGGCACCGCCCCTGCAAGGAGTAGGAGGTCGCCAACTCAGATTTAGGTTGTACACCTACCCCCAAAACGACCTGCAAAATTTCAGCCTGCCGCTATTTTTTTCCATTTACAATTCTAATTTGACTGTACTATCAGGACTCAACGAAAAAACCTTACATCAGTGGGCTGAACGGGATATGCCAAACACTGCAAGTGAAGGAAGAGTCGAGTGGTCTAAGAATAAACAGCTATAAAAAACCAAAGTAATGCTCACCGGCCGCTCCAAATATCTTCTTATTATTCTACAGGAGACGCAAGTTGAAGAAGTCGAACACTGAAACTACCTTGGCAGTATTGGTTCTGCAAATTACGGCACGCATATGGACGTTAAAAGTTGAGTAAATAAAGCTCGTGCTGCTTACCCTTTGGTACTCTGCCCCCAATTTGGAAATCCAGTCAAATCTCCTTACGCACTAAGTTGAGATTCTTCGAATCCAAAGTCAAATTCGTGCTGTTATAATACTTGCGAAACCTGGAAAATCATGTTTACAATTTCGAGAAAATTGCAGGCTTTTGTGAATCACTGTCAACATCACATTCTAAAGATTCGCTGGCCACAAATTATATCAAAAGAGAAATTGTGGCGCAGGACCGGCTAGACTTTGACATAAGAAAGCGCAAATGCAAATGGATTGTTAGGTACACTGAAAAAACCAAGCTATGATATTGTAAGGCAGTGCTTTGAATGGCATCGTCAAGGGTGGGAAGACCAGGAACAACATTGAAATCAACTGTCTTAGCAGATGCAGAATCACAGAGAAAGACATGTCCACAGTTAAAATACCTTGCTGCAGACCGTGAAGGATGAAGACGTTTTGCTGACGGCATTAACCCCAACCGAGGTTACAGGATACGATGATGATGAATGAATACAGTAATACGCAGCTGTTTGAAAAATGCAAATGGCAACATGCACTGATCAAGTGAAATAATATTTCAAACACCACAAGCCGTTGGGAATAAATGAGGTGTTTTAACCTGTTCTTACTTGTGGTGTGGTAATATGAAGACTGCCCTAGATAAAGCGATGTTTTGCAACAAATTAAGCAAACTCCAATGTTTGGCTTTTTTTATAATTTGCACACACTCAAGGGATTATGAATACCCTTATAATGTTATAATGTAACACAGCGTGAGCGTTTAGGAAAAGTGGAGAGGGTGTAATAGGAGATGCCGATGTACGTTGATCTTGAATGCTTGTACATCACAATGAAGGGGAAAAATCGAGTATGGCAAAGCATTCCACATCCGAGTAGTACGGCTAAAGAAAGAACCTCTATATTTGACAGTACGTCTGAAGTTTGACTCAAGGGTAAACTGATGAGCATTCATAGCTTGACGAGTATTACGGCGAAATTGCTTCAGAAGGGGAATACAACTGGCTATTTCATCTGAGCATTGTTGGTAGAAAAAACGATAGAACAGTGTGAGACAGGAGACATTACGACGGTGTTCTAGCGAAACAAAAGTTTCCATAATGTTTGAATCGACTATAAGTTTAAGGGCTGTGTTCTGGATTCTATCCAATAAGCTCAAATGTGTAATAGGGGCACCCGACTAGACATGAGAGTTGTACTTAAGTTTTAGGCGGATGTACGCTGATGGTAGCCAGATCAGAAGGGAAAAAAAATTTCTTACATCTTTTAAGAAAACCTAAGCATTTTGCTGCATTTTTTGGGACATCGAATATGTGATCATTCCATAAAAGATGATCAAGAATGCACATACCGACAATGGAAAGCTTTTAGGTTACTTTGATGCAAGTGCCATTCATGGATAATGGCATAGGTGGTATATTTCGCTTAACCGACAGAAGACAGCGTTGTGTTTTTGAAGCATTAAATTCCACACGGTTGTTAATACCCCATTGTATGATGCTGTCTAGATCGGAATTTAATGAGCTTATCATACGCTGTTGTTTCTGTTCTACAACCGAAGTGCAGGGTTGTGAATCTGGGAACGAATATGAAAAGCTAAGAGAACTGTCGTCAGCAAAACAATGAATCGGATTAGCAGTTTCAGACAAGAGATCATTTATAAAGATAAGGAAGAGATTGATTCAAAATAGCTTTTTATGGCCTTTAGTCCTATAAATTGGCGTTTCGTTCGGCTTACTCACTTGAACTCATCAGTGACATAGTGAGGGCTTTGTCATACGCAATTTATATTAAGTTCAGTTCAACTTACATGAATTTTTCAACGAAAATCCACTGTAAACTATATCCAACAAGATTAGAATTCCTAATCATTAAGCTGGAAGTTTTTTTGCCCTGGGCCAGGCATAGTTTCTATATAAGAAGGTTTTATAATACAAATTCTATATACTACTGAAATAAATCAGCCAAGTAGAAGACTTAGCATTAAGGATTGGACTTGTTGAATTATTGATTCAAAATAGCTTTTTATGGCCTTTAGTCCTATAAATTGGCGTTTCGTTCGGCTTACTCACTTGAATAATTCAACAAGTCCAATCCTTAATGCTAAGTCTTCTACTTGGCTGATTTATTTCAGTAGTATATAGAATTTGTATTATAAAACTTTCTTAGATAAGGAAGAGAGTTGGAGACAAAACAGAGCCTTGGGGAACATCAGCATTTATTTTGTGGATATCAGACTTAAACCCGTACAAAACAACCTGAATTGAACGGTCTGACAGGTAACTACTAATCCAATTAAGGAGAGACTCATCGATACCAAACACACGCATTTTCGATAAAAGAGCTTCGTGCCAAACTCTATCAAATGCTTTAGAAATATCTAGTTCAATTACCTTTGTTTCTCCAACATGATGTATGGATTGTTTCCACTTTTTGGTGAGATATGCCATCAGATTACCAGTGGACCTATAGCTACGAAAGCCGTACTGCCGGTCATTGAAGAGCTTTTGTTCTTTAAGATATTTCTTAAGCTGATTGTTGATCAGCGTTTCCATGACCTTGGAAAGAAGGGATGTAAGTGCAATTGGTCGATAGTTGGAGGGGGAGGAAGATTCGCCTTTTTTAGGTACTGGCTGGACATATGCTGTTTTCCATATACTCGGAAAGAGTCCAGATGAGTAGGAAAGATGGAAAAGCTTACGTAATGGTTTTGCCAGTGTAGAAGCACACTTCTTCAGAACTAATAGGGATATACAATCTGGACCAGCGGATTTACGCATTTCAAGATGTTTAGGACTCTTGCGACTGTACGAGTGCGAAAAAAGATTTGTCCCATAGCAGCATTTACGCGCTCAAGAACAGGAGGAGTCATAATAGTGTGTGGCAAGGTCGAATTTGCAGCAAAAAGGGCAGCAAACAAATTTGCTTTTCCTTGCGAGATAACCACAGGTGTGTTATTGTGAACGAGTGTTGGAACCGATGATGACGAAGAGTTTCTAATATTTTTTACACGTAACCAAAAGCTCTTATTGCCTTTCGGACATTTCAGTATTTTTCCGGTACATTTTGGTCATGTAGGAACTTCGTTTTTTGAAAAGAGCATTGCAGGTATTCCGGGCTCGTCGGTATTTTTTCCGGGTTTCCTCAGTGGGGTTTTTTTAAAGCATCGGAAACTTAATTCTTTTAACCTAATAACCTCCTTACAGCCATGGTCGTACCAAGAATTTTCCTTAGAAATTGTACTCTTAGTCCTGTTAGGGATAAAAGTTTTCATTCCATTATGGTAATAATACTTGTTAACATATCAGCACTGGCATCTATGTCTCTATCGAGAAAGCATAGTGACAAGTTAAAGTTGCGATAGAAGTTGTTGAGACCGTCCCAGTTTGCTTTCTCATACTGCCAGACGGTTCTCTTTGGGTCTTTTTCTTTAACTGGATTGGTGGAGCATGAGAAATTTGCTGATAAGATACAGTGGTCTGACGTGCCTAGAGGTGCTAAGATGTTAATTGTATACTTATCAGGATCTGATGTAAGGAAAAGATTAAGTGTGTTGGCGGAATGACCTTTAACGTCAGGTGTTCGTGTTGGCTCCTTCACAAGCTGAGTTAAATGGTTCAACTCAGAAAATATCTCTACATATATTCCCTCGGTTGTAGTCTGACCAGAATGTCGAAGCCAAGAAGAATTATGGATATTGAAATCTCCCGTAATAATGATTTCAGTGCGGGGAAAATGGGTGCAAATTCTTAATATGGAATCTGACAGTGCATCGAATTCGTTGGAAGTTGAATTGCTGTCTAAATTAGGGCTTCTGTAGATGAAACACGCATGGATGATGGCTTATTTGGTCATAAGTAGAGCACTTCGGACGACGCCCTCTACTGCTCTTGATGTTCTACTTCATCTGACACCACTTGAAATGCTTAGCAAACAGCTAGGTGGCTGCTAATACAGCCATTCGCCAAAAGCTTCATCACAATGGACCAAGAATTACATTGGCGAAATTTCATTATTGTGAATTCATTTGAATCACTCCCAAGTCCCAAGTCATACTCAGTATCACCATCCCAAAACTACAGTTCAGCCAAAACTTTCAAGTTATCATTCCTTCTAGAGCCTTCTGGGAGGATACTGCTTTCTTGGACGATGAATTAATACATTTGTACACTGACGAAACGAAAACTTTGACGTGGTTGGTGGAGGTGTGTTCTCAGATAGACTAAAATTAAGGCTCTCCTTCTTTTTTCCTTCTGTTTTCCTTATCATTGTAGCGTGTTTCACGTGGAACTTATCTTGATCAAAGAAGCCTTTTCTTGGCTGAAAGAAAACGTGATATCAACCACAGATATCCATCTTCTCGGATATTCAAGCAGCTATCAGGGCCCTGGAATCATTCTTGTCTAGCTCTATAACAGATTCAATTACCCTTCGATGGGTTCCGGGTCACAGTGACACTTATGGTAATGAAATGGCTGATAAACTGACCAAAAAAAGTTCAGTATTTGAACTGAGCCAAACTGTAGCCTAGCCCCTGGATACTTATGCCACTGGAACAATTTTCCTCAGGGCCGCTACCAACAGATGGTCAACAATTGACACCTGTTGGGTTTCAAGAAATCTTTGGCCAGATATTTCAAAAAAAACAAAACAGAGCGTTAATTTAAGCTTAGCAGACCTCAATAGTTTCTCTTGACTGGAGTTCTTACGGGTCACAACTCAATAATGGGAACCCACATGAGTAGAATGGGCATCAGCACAGCTGACCAATGCAGAGGGTGTCAAGAAGAAGAGCCTAGCCAGACCAAGAAAAGCTGCCCTTGGACATTATTTAGGCACCTCATACCTAACACTTCCACTTAATCCTTCCTTTTACCCTTCCCATTCCCATATTTTCCACATCCTGGGGAGCACAATGGATCCATTGAGATCCAAGTGAGGTGTTGCGGCTAGCCGCATCATCACCCCACCTAACCTAACCTAACCTAGTCGATGAACTGGGTGACGACGTCTTTCTTTTACCACTAAGAACTATCCTGAACTTAATTCAAAGCATAGGATAATTAAGGCAGGCAACCCACTTACAAAACTTCTAAACTAGGCTAGGTAAAAGTGTTAGGTGCTTCGTCTGCAAAGGTCGTTAGCACTGAGCCTCATTTTCATTTCTTGGTACCATAATTTTGATTGTCCTCAGCTTATTGAAATTTGGCCATAAATGTCTAGTTGTGCCGCATGTTTCAAGCAGGTTCCATCTCTCATTGGTTTTTTTCTATTTTTGTTACCACTATCCTGTTTGATGCTACAGGTTGGAACTTTAATAGGTCATTCAGCTTGACTTGAATCAAGCCACGCACGATCCCGTTCTCGCCAGCTCATCAGCTCTTTCATTTCATCATTGAAGACAGTTATCGTAGATTCATTAATGGAAGGTTGGTTGCTATCCCATTCATCTCTATTAGGGAAAGACGCTAGCAAAGAGTCTGATGAAGTTTAAATGGGGGTATTGTGTAATCTGTGCAAACATCAATTCCCACTTTGTTTTCAGCAGTTAGTCATGCTTATAGCCTCAAGGCACCGTATGCTGCTGATTCTTGGGTCTTAGGTTCAGTATAGCTTCCGCTATGGGGGTAGTAACTCCAGTGAGTTTCTACTTTTTCCTTGCGATGTCAGCTTTATTTGCGGGAGTCGTAATAAAAAAACGGAGACGCACCTTACAAACAATGAATTTTGTAATGTAAGGAACATCGTAAGACTTATATGTATGTATAGTATTAAATCGGACCGAAAACAAGAACTCATTAATGATTGATAAATCCTCGGTGTAATCTATCTTTGATCCGTTTTCAGTCTGTCTTCGAACCGTTACCGATCCATTTGGAATCCGTTTTCAAGCCGTTTTCTATACATCTGCTGTTCATCTCCACTCCATCTTCGATCCTTCTTCTATCCGTCTCCGGTCCATTCATTTTTAATCCGTTTCTGGTACGTCTTCGGTCCGTCTCTTATCCATATGCGGTCCATGTTTGGTTTATTCCCGGTACGTCTATTATCCGCCGTTTTACTTTTTGCATTAAAAAATTCTTTCTATTAATTTTGCATCCAACTTCTTTTTTTTCTAAGTGTGGAACTGCTTTACCATTTGTGTTATTATAATTTTAAATAAAGTTTTTTTGTTTTTATCCTTGGTCCTTTTATATATAAATATTTAAATTGAGCAAGTTGTATAGAAAAAGAATCATTTAGTTTTCGTTTAAATTCAGAAAATCTCACTATACATACATTTTATATTGCGTATACAATAAAGTGGGTGAACAAGAATAGGTGGTGGTATTCTTTTATTCAGTCGTTCTTCACAAATAGAAAAAGCTCTTCCCGAATAGTCTTCTTGAGGAAAAGGCCTTGGTTTGCAAAAATATGCTAAGGTCATTTACATTTGCTCTCTCGGGACCAATTAGTATAATTATAATTTACCTAGGTATGTATATAGAGTTGCTGTGCAGAAATTGTGATACATATGTATACATGGGTATGCATATGTATTTAATGTATTATTAAACGTTCCACAGCTTCTATATTCCATGGTCAAGTTGAACAAAACAAAAAAAAACTATAAAACAATAATTTATAGCTCAGGATGCTTAGGTATGTGAATGTGCATATGGTGGATAAAATAATATTGACATTAGTTTAATGTGTTGGAATAAAATATTGTTTGGGAATTTTTGCTGAAATATACCATCATATATGATGATAGCAAAACTTAATTAACAAATATGTGAACACGATAATCTTAATACATATTCGAACTATTATTGGAATTTTTGTAAAAGTTAAATGCATAGCACAGTTTAATATTAAATCGCGTTTGTAGTTGTTTTAACGTTTTATAGTATTTCTTATGTTAAAAAGGTACTGTAGCGTCGTAACAGCTCTTCTAATAAAAAAAATGTCTGCATTGGTGCATTGAATTTAAGAGGGACACAAATTCATTGTTTTTACTTGCGATATACATAGGTAGGTACTAAAAGGCAAGTTTTGGATTCGTGCAAAAAAAAATTTTGAGATAACAATCAAACATGATATTACACCAAAAAAGTGGGTGGCACAATTCTGTCTGTCTGTCTGTCTGTTCGTCTACAGCCTAACGGCTCGATCGATTTTCTTCAAACTTGGTGCATAGTGGTTTTTGGTAATTGCCCACACGTTTTTTTCACTTTTTTTAGAACCAAAAATATTATATTTACATAATCGTATTTTTCTCAAAAACGGCTCGACATTTTTCTCAAAAACGGCTCGACAACTTTTCTTAAAAAAAATCAATAAATTAACTTTAGTAAAGGCTTCCTTTGGGTGGAAAACCATTTTTCAAAAATGGTTTTTTATGGTACCTCCCAAAGAACCATTTTTAAATTTTTGATTTTCTTCAAAACGATACGACCGATTTCAATTATTTTTCTATACAGAAGCTTCCAAAAAATATAAATAGTTTTGTGTACCAACATTATTGAAAAAATATTTTTTGAATTTTTAAAAAATGTTTCAAATTTTTTTTTGAAAAATCAAATATTTCGAAAACGACATGATCGATTTTTTTGAAACTCGATATTTAAGAGTTTTTTAGTACTTTTTAAAATATTTTTAGAAAAATTTTTACATTTATGAAAAAATAACAGCACCTTTCAACACCCTGCGTATCGTCCTCGAGCAGTCGATGGAATTCCAATCACCGCTTTACCTCATGTTCGTGGATTTTGAGAAAGCCTTTGATAGAGTTAACCGGAAATGTATATGGAGATCGTTGCTTGGTAGAGGAATTCCACCAAAAATAGTTGCCATCATTAAAGAGTCCTACAAAAACGCAAGATGTTTTGTTTTGCACAATGGACAGCTATCCGACTCCTTCGTAGTGCAACAAGGTGTGAGACAAGGGGATGTTCTATCGCCAATTCTCTTCCTGCGATGGACGACGTATTGACGGCGAGTGTTGGTACAGCTGAGCGACAGGGCATTCAATGGAGACCGTTCGAAAGGCTCAGTCATTTAGACTATGCCGATGACATATGTCTACTGGCAAATAACATCAGTGGGCTGAACGGGATGTGCCAAACACTGCAAGTGAAGGGAGAGTCGAGTCTGCAAGCGGTGGTACGGATCTGGACGTTAAAAGTAGAATAAATAAAGCTCGTGCTGCCTTCGGTACTCTGTCCCCAAATTGGAAATCCAATCAAATCTCCTTACGCACTGAGTTGAGATTCTTCGAATCCAATGTCAAATCCACGCTGTTATATGCTTGTGAAACCTGGAAAGTCACGTCACCATTTCGAAGAAATTGCAGGCTTTTCTGAATCACTTTCTTCGCCACATCCTAAAGATTCGCTGGCCACAAATAATATCAAATGAGGAATTGTGGTGCAGGACAAGTCAAGAGCGGCTGGACGTCGACATAAGAAAGCGTAAAAGGCGTTGGATTGGTCACACACTGAGGAAACCAAACGATGAAATTGCAAAGCAGTGCTTTGAATGGAATCCTCAGGGTGCACGGCGGGTTGGAAGACCAAGAACAACATGGAAATCAACTGTCTTAGCGGAAGCAGAATCCCAGGGAAAGACGAGGACTCAGCTAAGTACCTTGCAGCAGACCGTGAAGGATGGAGACGTTTTGTTGACGCCCTATGCCCCAGCCGGGGTTACAGGACACGTTGAATGATGACCTTCCTTCCATACAAAAGTTAAAAAACCGCAAGGGAAAATAATTTTTTTTTCTTAAAAACGACTCCTACGATTTTTATTAAACTTTTTTAGTACGATCCACTACCAAAAATTATAAAATTTTACACTTAGCAACTATTAATAGTACCTGTCATAGAATGTATTTTTTTTTTTAGAATTTTCTCGTTTTTGGCTGAACGGATTAAGATGAATTTTCTTATATACAAATTTCAGATAAGGTTAAATAATATTGCATATCAAAATTTTCAAAAAAAAAGTTTTTGAATTTTAAAAAATAGTTTTAATTTTTTTCTAAATTCGATATCTCAAAAGCGGTTGACAATTTTTTTTCAAATTTTTTTTTCCATATACATATAAATACCTATATACTTTAGATTTGCTCTTAAAAATGTTTTAAGAATTTTATATTTAAAAAATTATTTTTTTAAAAAACCGCTCAAACGATTTTATTTTTTTTTCCCCCATACAATCATATTCAATCAAGAATTAAGATGGCATTCTTTTTCTTCACCTCAAACTGTCAAAGGCTTCTCTAAATTTTTCTCTCATAATTTCCATGTTTTTATATACAATTTTCTTAAACCCGCAGTGTCTTGAACTTGAATGTAAGAGCAAGTACGTGCGACCCATTCGTGCACGAGAAAACTCACAATAAAAAAATACGTTCTATGACAGGTACTATTAATAGTTGCGAAGTGAAAAATTTTATAATTTTTGATGGTAGATTGTACTAATTTTAGTATATGAAAAAAATTTAATCAAAATCGTAGGAGTCCTTTTCCTCTGCGGTTTTTGAACTTTTGTATGGAAGGTACAGTTACTTTGTCATAAAATGTAAAATTTTTTCTAAAAATATTTTAGAGAGTACTAAAAAAGTCTTAAATATCGAATTTCAAACAAATCTATGATGCCGTTTTCAAAATATTTGATTTTCCAAAAAAAATTTGAAATATTTTTTAAAAATCCAAAAAATATTTTTTCAAAAATTTTGGTACACAAAACTATTAATATTTTTTGGAAACTGCTGTATAAAAAAAATAATTGAAATCGGTCGTACCGTTTTGAAGAAAATCAAAAATTAAAAAAATGGTTCTTGGGAAGTACCATTAATTACCATTTTTGAAAAATGGTTTTCCACCCAAAGGAAGCTTTTACAAAAATAAATTTATTGAATTTTTTTTTTTAAGTTGTCGAGCCGTTTTTGAGAAAAATACGATTATGTAAATTTGCTAAAAAAAAAAATTATTGCAGGTACCGTTGTTTTTGGTTCTAAAAAAAAAACTATGTACCAAGTTTGAAGAAAATCGATCGAGACGTTTAGGCTGTAGACGAACAGACAGACAGACAGAAAGAATTGTGCCACCCACTTTTTTGGTGTTCTCTATCATCTTAATATCATGTTTGATTGTTATCTCAAATTTTTTTTTTGCACGAATCCAAATTCCAAAACTTGCCTTATAGTACCTACCTTTAATCGCAAGTAAAAACAGTAAAAACAGTGCCCTCTAAAAGTACTTGAGAGTGCTAGGACGCCATATGGCCCTAGGCTCAATGATAGGAAAATCCCTATGCACACCTCCGCGTGGTAGAGGGCGGGTAACGCTAACGTGCAGGGGGACCGAATGGATGCCGGGATAAGCAGACAACCCAGCGTTGCTGGTCAGGGCACAAACTTGTCCTTGGGATGGTTAAAAGCCCCCTTAAGACGGATGAACTGCAGGTAGCGGTCAACGGCATGATAGTCTGGTGGCGGAGGAGCTTTTTTGGTAAAAGGCCAACGGCAGCAGCAGGTAGCGTCTGTAACCCATATTGGGCGGCTACAAAAGGCGTCTGTTTTCCCATAGTGGGCGGCCTCGAGCAGTTATGTGTTTGACCATACAAAAGGCGGGTGTGCCTGTCAAATCTGAGCTTATGTATGTTATTAATCATATCTCGGAAAACACCATGGTGGAAGGATATAAGCAAATACATGAATTATGACAACAAATGGAAATGAGTCCCCAAGAGGTAATCTTTTTATAGAAAATCCTTCTGTAGCTTCGGTTGCAGTAAACCGCACATCGGATTTGGGGGTGCGGCATCTTTCATGTACGAGCGTCAATCAAGACGCCATAATAATAAGTGAATCGTTGACAAATAGAAGAAGTCTTTCAAGAAGCGCAAATGTTACTTTTGGCTACCGCATACGTACGAAAATCGGAGCATGGAACGTTCGATCCTTGTACAGCGATGGTAGATACGAGCAGGTTGAGCGTGAAATGCTTCGTCTAAACATCAGTATCCTGGGCATAAGCGAAACTAAGTGGAGAGGAAGAGCTGAATACAGATCAGACACTGGACAGACGAGAATGCTGTATTCCGGGGAAGATGAAAGAGAGGGTGGCCAAAGACTGCATGGTGTCGGAATTATGTTGAACGAAGAAGCGAGGCGTAGTTTGATCTCCTGGGCGCCCATTTCTGCGAGATTAATGACAGCAAGGTTTCGTTCAAAAATTCGTAACGTCACAATTATTCAGTGCTACGCCCCCACAAATGAAGCGACCGAGGAAGACAAAACCGCGTTCTACACTCATCTTAACTCGGTTTACAGTAGTGTTCCGAGAGCCGACATCATAGTCGTTATGGGAGACCTCAATGCCCAAGTCGGTTCAGACAATTATGGACTGGAACGCGTGTTGGGAAGAAATGGCTTGGGGTCACGGAATGAAAATGGTGACTTGCTTGTCGACTTTTGTAACGCGAATCGTCTTGTGATAGGTGGGACTGTATTTAAGCATAAGACGTGCAACAAAATTACCTGGGTGCATCCGGATGGTCAAACCGAAAACCAAATTGATCATATCATGATTCAGCAGCGATGGAGGAAGTCTATGTGTGATGTCCGGAGTATAAGAAATGCCGATGTGGGAAGCGACCACCATTTGGTTCTGATGAGTCTCAAACTACGAACCGCTGCCGTACAAAAACCAGCGCAGGATGCAGCAAGGAGCTCAAAATTCATTACGAATGCTTTAAATGACCCCAACATATGTCGAAACTATGTCACCACCCTTAACGACAGAGCCTCGTCATTAAACGGAATCCAGAATTCAACAATTGATGAGATGTGGGGTGAAATTAAAAGTGTTTTTATGGAGGCTGGATCCGAAACTGTACCCAAGCGAACGAGACGTAGAGACTCTTGGATATCCCAAGACACCTGGGATAAGATCGAACTTCGCAAATCGTTGAAAATCCAAATAAATGCTGAAGCAGATGTTCAACGAAAGGCTGACTTGCGAAGAGAGTACCGCATTGCACATAAGATGGTCTATCGCTGTGTGAGACGTGACAAGAGGGTGAAGGTAGATGGACTCGCAGATAATGCGGAAATCGCTGCCAGAAGAGGAGATATCCGGGAATTGTACCAAATAGCCAAAGATGTTATCGGGAAAAAAAGCAACACCAATCATCCTGTAATGGATGTGGATGGCACACTTTTGGTATCAATTGAGGATCAGCTTCGTAGATGGAAGGACCATTTTTGTGCCCTGCTAAATGAGGATTCAGTTGAGCAGAGTGCTGAAGTGCCCCAACTAAACGAGATGCGCAGGTCCTATAGGGGTATTGACATCGAACCCCCGTCAGAATCGGAAATCCAGTCATCAATAAATCTCCTCAAAAACAACAAGGCAGCTGGACTGGACGGAATACCAGCTGAATTCCTGAAAGCCGATCCCGTAACAGCGGCTAGTATTTTACATCCGTTGATAAAAAACATTTGGGAAAACGAAAGCTATCCCAGGGAGTGGAAGGATGGTGTGATTGTTAAGTTGCCAAAGAAAGGTGACTTAAAGAATTGCAACAATTGGCGTGGTATCACCGTTTTGTCCGTTTTCCCAAAACTAATGGCAACCATCATTCTCGAGCGAATAAAGGATAGAATCGAGTCTACACTCAAGAGGCATCTAGCTGGCTTCCGCAGTGGTCGATCGTGTGTCGACCATATCAACACCCTGCGTATCGTCCTCGAGCAGTCGAAGGAATTTCAATCACCGCTTTACCTCATGTTCGTGGATTTTGAGAAAGCCTTTGGTCGAGTTAACCAAGAATGTATATGGAGATCGTTGCTTGGTAGAGGAATATCACCAAAAATTGTTGCCATTATAAAAGAGTCCTACAACGACGCAAGGTGTTTTTTTTTGCACAATGGGCAGCTATCCGGCTCCTTCGTAGTGCAACAGGGTGTGAGACAAGGGGATGTTCTATCGCCAATTCTCTTCCTGCTGGCGATGGACGACGTATTGACGGCCAGTGTTGGTACAGCTGAGCGACAGGGCATTCAATGGAGACCGTTCGAAAGGCTCATTTAGACTATGCCGATGACATATGTCTACTGGCAAATAACATCAGTGGGCTGAACGGGAAGTGCCAAACACTGCAAGTGAAGGGAGAGTCGAGTGGTCTAAGAATAAACAGCAAAAAGACAAAAATAATGCTCACAGGCCGCTCCACACAGCAGTGTATTTTTCTACAGGAGGCGCCAGTTATGAAGTAGTGGAACAGTTTAACTACCTTGGCAGTATTGTTTCTGCAAACGGTGGTACGGATCTGGACGTTAAAAGTAGAATAAATAAAGCTCGTGCTTCGGTACTCTGTCCCCAATTTGAAAATCCAATCAAATCTCCCTACGCACTAAGTTGAGATTCATCGAATCCAATGTCAAATCCGTGCTGTTATATGCTTGTGAAACCTGGAAAGTCACGTCTACCATTTCGAAGAAATTGCAGGCTTTTGTGGATCGCTTCCTTCGCCACATCCTAAAGATTCGCTGGCCACAAATAATATCAAATGAGGAACTGTGGCGCAGGACAAGTCAAGAGCGGCTGGACGTCGACATAAGAAAGCGTAAAAGGCGTTGGATTGGTCACACACTGAGGAAACCAAACGATGAAATTGCAAAGCAGTGCTTTGAATGGAATCCTCAGGGTGCAAGGCGGGTTGGAAGACCAAGAACAACATGAAAATCAACTGTCTTAGCGGAAGCAGAATCCCAGAGAAAGACGAGGCCTCAGCTAAAGTACCTTGCAGCAGACCGCGAAGGATGAAGACGTTTTGTTGACGCCCTATGCCCCAGCCGGGGTTACAGGACACGAAGATGATGACCTTCCATACAAAAGTTAAAAAACCGGAAGGGAAAATAATTTTTTTTTCTTAAAAACGACTCCTACGATTTTTATTAAACTTTTTTAGTACGATCTACTACCAAAAATTATAAAATTTTACACTTAGCAACTGTTAATAGTACCTGTCATAGAATGTATTTTTTTATTTAGAATTTTCTCGTTTTTGGCTAAACGGATTAAGATGAATTTTCTTATGTACAAATTTCAGATAAGGTTAAATAATATTGCATATCAAAATTTTCAAAAAAAAAGTTTTTGAATTTTTAAAAACAGTTTCAATTTTTTTTTTTGAAAATTCGATATCTCAAAAACGGTTGACAATTTTTTTAAATTTTTTTTTTTCAATATACATATAAATACTATTATTATTATTATTATTATTATAACTTTATTGACACATGAATAAATTACATAATCAATAACAAACAAATTTAAGCTTTACCTACCAGGGCTTTGAGCTAGCATATAAATATATACTTTAGATTTGCTTTTTTTTTTAAAACTGCTCAAACGATTTTATTTTTTTTTTTCATACAATCATATTCAATCAAGAATTAAGATGGCATTTTTTTTTCACCTCAAATTGTCAAAGGCTGCACACATTTTTCTCTCATAATTTCCATGTTTTTATATACCTACAATTTTCTTAAACCCGCAGTGTCTTGAACATAAGAGCAAGTACGTGCGACCCAGTCATGCACGAGAAAACTCAAAATAAAAAAATACGTTCTATGACAGGTACTATTAATAGTTGCGAAGTGTTAAATTTTATAATTTTTGATGGTAGATTGAAAAAAATTTAATCAAAATCGTAGGAGTCCTTTTCCTCTGCGGTTTTTGAACTTTTGTATGGAAGGTACCGTTACTTTTTCATAAATGTAAAATTTTTTCTAAAAATATTTTAGAGAGTACTTAAAAAGTCTTAAATATCGAATTTCAAACAAATCTATGATGCCGTTTTCAAAATATTTGATTTTCCAAAAAAAATTTGAAATATTTTTTAAAAATCCAAAAAATATTTTTTAAAAAATTTTGGTACACAAAACTATTAATATTTTTTGGAAACTGCTGTATAAAAAAAATAATTGAAATCGGTCGTACCGTTTTGAAGAAAATCAAAAATTAAAAAAATGGTTCTTGGGAAGTACCATTAATTACCATTTTTGAATAATGGTTTTCCACCCAAAGGAAGCTTTTACAAAAATAAATTTATTGATTTTTTTTTTTAAGTTGTCGAGCCGTGAGAAATATACGGTAAGTAAATTTGCTAAAAAAAATTGTATGGCAGGTACCGTTATTTTTGGTTCTAAAAAAAATGAAAAAAACGTGTGGCCATAATCACCAAAAAACCCTATGTACCAAGTTTGAAGAAAATTGATCGAGCCTTTTAAGCTGTAGACGAACAGACAGACAGACAGACAGAATCGTGCCACCCACTTTTTTGGTGTTCTCTATCATCGTAATATCTTGTTTGATTGTTATCTCAAAATTTTGTTTTTGCACGAATCCAAAACTTGCCTTATAGCATTGTATATAAATTCTATTCTCATGAAAAAAAAAGCTCGTGGCCATTTATGCGTCCAAATGTAATACTAATTTTTGTTAAGGAATCTCGGTAAGGCGATCACAGCGAACCTATCGACCAAATCTCTACCTACAAAATCGTGTTTCATGAGAATACTATAGATTGGATATACCTACAATGCTTATAGTAACTTTAATCGCAAGTAAAAACAGTTTTGGTATAGAACAGCCTGAATTCAAACCCAGACCTTCAGATAAATAGTACTCTGTCTAACCATAACTCCAAGGAGTGGGTAGGAACTAGGAACTACATTTTACAACAAAGCCCATTAGGTATTTTACAACAATAAAACTCACTCTGCAAAAATATTTCAATTTTATTCACCTGAAAGCACTCAAAACAAACTAAACAACTCTTTTCTCGTTAGTATTAAATTTTAAATCACACTCACGTACCTAGTTTTATTTTTAAATCCAAATTTCCTTCCGGGTTCCGGCAGGTAATGAAAACCCAATTAGTTGCTAGAATGTTAAGATATGTATCTATAGGTAGCAGAGGTACCTAGGTATAAGTTAAAAACAAAAAACAACAAGAACAAAAAAGCACTTCTTCGCACAACCATTAATGTTGAGGAGTGTCAAAAACCTAACCTAAACTCTCAAACATAATAAAGACAACAATAACATAATAAACCTTACACACACCACCCCCACATAAAATTTTCTTCACCTGAAAGAGCAGAAAACTCATAACAAACACACAACCCTCTACTTTGTACATGGGATATTTATGCAGTTAGCTATAGGACGTATAAGGTAAGTACCTTACCTCTACGTATCCGTTTGAGTTCAAATAAAAATGAAAATTATACACCTGCCAAAAACTAAAATCATCATCCCCCACTGGAAATCTCAAATTCGAACAAAAACTCAAAACACACTCGTTTAAACGGATAAATACTTCTCGCACTTCTTGCGAATAGGTACAAAAATTTGTTTGTTACCCTCATGTACGTATAGTTGTGCCATTCCAAACAACAAACGTACTCTGTGTCGTGTTGTGTGTTGTTGTCACAAACAGTATGACTGACGGTATAGCCGTGCACGGATACGGATATACCTTATTTAAAAAACGAAAGCAAACACACACATAACCCCCTTCAAAAATGGAAGAAGAAGAAAAACCCAAGTTAAAAGCGGGAGGTTTATAATAATAATAAATGATGTGGAGGCTTTTGGGGAGAAGTGAAACGGGGGTGGATAGTGGGAGGAGGGTGGTGGGTGAAATTGAATTAAAAAATTATGTTTATCCTCCCCAAGTGTATATGTGTGATGAGTACCTTCATACATGTGTGCTTGTGTGTGTGTGTTGTTGTGTTGAAATGTTGCAAAGGAACATCATCTTTACCATCTGACAACAACAACAATAATACAAAAAAAAACAACAACCCCCCCATGTCACCCAAAGACCGTCTTAAGGGTTGGTGTAGGATCATGATTGTCAAAGGAAAATTCAAAATATTCCTGTTTTCTTCTTGTATGACTTAATGTGAAAGATTCCCAGGGAGAGGGGTCATGATGGGGGGCTGCTGAGCTTGGCTCAGTACGCAGGGGTAGGACAACATAGCACACACACAACACACACCTCAACAAATACACTCGCAATCATCTGACAATGAATGTATGGCAACGAAAATGTTGATGCATGCGTGCGTGCGATACATCGTTTTCGGTGGTTATGACATATTTAATTTTTATATTTTTTCAGGTGGAGGGGGGCTGAGTTTGTTTTTCCAAGTCTCATGAAAAAACTTCTTATTCATGCACCGTTTCAATTTTTTTTTTATTTTTCTTCAGAGTTTATGCGCGTGTTGGTTGGATTTATAAAGGAAACAGCGCGAAAAACTTCCCTTAGAGATGGCGCTGCTCAGTGACAAATAATTCCCCTATCCAATTTGGAATTATATGTGCGGGACTGCTGCCCGCTGGTGATGCTTAGGTGTGCGTATATTAAATGGGTGATGATTTCTCTAACGGGTTGCATGGATGGGGTAGGTTAGGACACAAACGTTCCTTCTTTTTATGAAGTTCTATTAAAAAAAAATATATTGCGAGAGGCATACCTCTTACCCACATAATATAGTCCAAACAAATAAGCATAAGGATAAAAAGGTGAATTCCAATCATTATAGGCAGGTCCTTAGCAACTAAGGATTTGCACATTTTTATCCAGATTTTGGTATGTTAAGGACACACACAAATATCTCCACCCAATCCTTGGTAGGTATAATATATGTAGATGTGTGCACAAGTTGGGATTTGGGTGGAGTGCAAATGCACTAAAATAAACTCCACTTTAATTTATATGATGCTCGTTTTGATGTATATTTATTTTTTTTTTTATCTCGAACTTACTCTTCACTTCATCTCACTAACACAAATCTACATAATTTTCGCACATATACAAACTATCGTGTTTTTTTTTTCTTTTTGCATATATTTTTTTGAAATTTTTTCTTCACAAGGACATCTCTTGTTTCACTTCACAAAAATGCAAATTTCTTCACATAATTTTTTTTCTTTTCATTTTTTTCTTTTTTTTTCACTCAGAAAAGGAACTGAAAATTCCTTTTTTTCACTCTTGTTTCCTTATTTATCGAGGAGGAAGAGATTTTTTTTGCACATCCTTTTGTCGAAATATACGTCGTACATGTATTCCATTTTTTTAATCGATTTGTTTTGTTTCAAACTGTAATCCATTTTCATTTTTTCATGTATTTTTTTTTTATTTGATAATTTCGTTGTTTCCTATCAGCTGCGAAAGATGGTAGGTATATCCTTGTTTTTTTCTTTTCGATGAAAAATATTGCTAAATTCCAAATTTTTGCACAAATCCCAAAAATAATGACCATGGAAATGAAAAATTTCTTATATGTAAAAGTAGGAAGACTCGAAAATTTACCATTGCGAAATTGAAGGAAGAAAAAGATCAAACTAACTTTATAACGAAATAAGAACTTTTTTTTTAACTTCTCTGTATATTATAATGTAGAATATATTCAACGTTAAGGGAAATGTATCGCGAGTTTATATGAAAACTTTTGGCTACACCCGTTTTGAGATAAATAAACTTTTTCTTTCTTTTTCACCAACTTCCTTCTTTTAACCGATTTTTTTTTTTCTTTTTTTTTTGGTTTCAAAGGACTCTCACGAACGATTCCCCGAACAGTTGTCAAAACAGGCAGCCATTTACATCTAAGATTTTGGATTTGCCTGAAATGGCAATAAAAAAAAATCAAGTTCGAATTCCGATAGGCAGGACGCATGCTTAAGGCTCATATGGTTGTATTATGATGGAGTTTTTCGGTAATGGCTGACGAAGACATGAGGGTGGATTTCGAAAGTCCTTTCTGTGTGGAATTCTTTATGGAGTCCTGTTGTGGGTGGCGGGAAATTTTAAATCAGTTTCTGGAAGTAAATTTTATCTTAATCTAATAAGAGTAAATTTTTTAAAAGGACGCACATTCATTGTTTGGTTTTATTCCTTATCATGTTTAAGGCTATGAACCGATGTTTGAAGAATAAAGGGTTGATTTATTTAAATATTACAAGTTACGATAAAGATTAAAATAACTTTTACTAGGTATGTGATTTTGTCCTAAAAACAGGATAATAAGGAAGTAAGCAACAATCATCAAATGGGTCATGACATGATGGTGCAATTTGGAGGGGGTGCAAAAGTTCCCCATATAACTCTTAAACGAAGCAAAGTTTCGAGATAATGCTGAAAACCTTAATTAAAAAAAAAATTAATTTGTAGTAAGTTTGAAAAAAAAAAAACATTGATACAAAATTTGAAAAATCAAATTTTTTTTCAAAATTTAAAAGAAATGCCAAAATCAACCAAGTGTCACGTTCTTCAAAATGTATTGCACTAAAAAATTATTTTCTTATTGTAAATAGGTATAGTTTATGAATCGTAATTTTCGGTCTTAAAACCTTAGGTAGCCCTGATCTATTTTTCTCTTTTGTCTCGTAACACGAAGCAACTTAAGTAACTAACTACTTTCTTCAATGACATTCCTTAATCCTTACACAAAACAAAGGTACGTTTACAAATTATGTTCACACTGCGGCTTTGAAAAAAATTTTTATAAAAACATGGAAATTACGAGAGGAAAATTTAGAGAAGCATTAAATACGAAATTTAAACTAGCTAAAACAACTCCTTTCACAATTTGAGGTGAACAAAAAGAAAGCCATCTTAATTCTCGATTGAATATGAATATATGGAAACAAAATTTTTAAATCGTTGGAGCTGTTTTAAAAAAAAAATATTTTTGTATGTATAAAATTCTCAAAATATTTTAAAGGACAAATTTAAGACAAAAACAAGCCGTTTTTGAGATATCGAATTTTCAAAAAAAAAATTGAAATATTTTTTTTAAAAATTCAAAAACTTTTTTTTGAATTTTTAAATAGTTGGAACGGTTTTTTAAAAAAAAAATGTATGTATAAAATTCTTACAACATTTTAAAGGACAAATTTTAAACAAAAACAAGCCGTTTTTGAGATATTGAATTTTCAAAAAAAAAAATTTAAATATTTTTTAAAAATTCAAAAACTTTTTTTTTAATTGATTGATATACAACATTATTTAATGTTATCTGAAATATGTATATACAAAAAATTATCTAACTGATAATGAGAAAGAATAATGAGAAAATTCAAAATAAAAAGGGTTTTATGAAAGGTATTATTAATAGTTGATAAGTGTAAAATTTTATAATTTTAGTTTATGGAAAAAGTTTAATCAAAATTGTAAGAATTGTTTTTGAGAAAAAAACATATTTTCCTTTGCGCCTTTTTAACTTTTTTATGGAAGGTACCGTTAATTTTTCATAAATTTTAATTTTTTTCCAAAAATATTTTAAAAAGTACAAAAAAAACTCTTAAATATCGAGTTTCAAGAAAATCGATCATATTTTTTTCGAAATACATAGTGCCCTTTCACACGAGGAAACTGAGTTGCCAGCAACTTTTAGTTCCTGGGTGAGAAGGGCAGGAGGAAAGAGGGGCGAACAGAACCTCCCCGGTCGAGGATTTGAGGAGATTTTTTGACATTTTCTTTCACATCTAGGTTTAGGTGTGTTCAACCAATAGATTTTCAAATGAAATTTCAAAAATTGCCTGGAGATTTGTTTCCTCGTATGAAAGGTACGAGAGATTTTTAAGGAGATTAAAAGAAAACGTCAAAAAAATCTCCAGCAACTTGTTTCTTCGTGTGAAAGGGGACATATTTGATTTTTAAAAAAATTTTAGAAACTATTTTTAAAAATCCAAAAAATATTTTTTCAAAAGTTCTGGTACATAAGACTTTTTATATATTTTTTGGAAGCTTTCGTATAAAAAAAAAATATTAAAATCAGTCATACCGTTTTGAAGAAAATCGATGATTAACAAAAAAATGTTTTTGAAAAATAGGTTTCCACCCAAAGGAACCCTTTACTAAAAGTAATTTATTGAATTTTTTTAAGAAAAGTTGTGTCGTTTTTGAGAAAAAAAAAGTATTATGTAAAATTGCCAAAACAAAATGTATGGAAGGTACCGTTATTTTTAATTCTAAAAAAAAAAATGTGTGGGCATAATCACCAAAATCCACCATGCTGTGATTATATTCTTCATCTTTTTCAAACGGGACGAGTTTTGGTCTCATTATAATTTATAATGAACCTGAATACTTTTTTTTTGATTTTCGGCATGATAAAAAGTAACGACAGTTCTTATCTATGATGGCAAGAACCCAACCATCCGACGAGTAGAGCCCAGGCAAAAGCAAGCATGCCAGCCGTCATGGATAGAACACCCTCCTCTCTGGCTGCCAGGATCGGCCGATAGTATCCTGTAGACTGTGTCGCGTTATGGTGGAGTGAAGGGCGGGGGTTATTTCAAGGACTCAAAAACTGATCAATTTCAAGTGATGCTATAGTGTAGTAGGTATGATGGTCATGGCACCTCCCCTTTAGGGGAGGAAATCGATCCAGCCGTTTAGGCTGTAGAAGAACAGACTGACAGACAGACAGAATTGTGCCCCCCACTTTTTTGGTGTTGTCTATCATCGTAATATCATGTTTGATTGTTATCTCAATTTCTTTTGTTGCACGAATCCAAAACTTGCCTTATAACTATTTAGTACCTATATCGTAAGTAAAAAACGTTGAATTCCAAATAGTTTCTGCCAAGTTACTATAGGTAGGCGAGTGCAAGCAATTAATCCGCTGCCACAATTCGCTTTTCAATGTCATTTTTGGCACTTTATTTGTGAGATACCATCAAAAAATGATAAGCCATCAGGAGCCTTACATAGAATAAAGAAGTTTCGCATTTTTTCAATAATCTATACATTGAAACATCCCATTTTAACAGCCCTGTTTTTTAGTGCATTTCTATCATCGCTTGAAAAAAAGTTGCATGCTAAATACAACAACAATACGGAGTTATACCAAATTGTTGTTGTATTTAACATGCTACTTTTCAGCAAGCGAAGATAAAAATGCACTAAAAAACAGGGCTATTTTTACATTTACATTTCGCAATAAAAAATCTCACAAATAAAACGAAATCTCCCAAATCAAATTTCTAATGTCAAAATTTCACAATTCCAGTAACATTTGGTCCGAGTGTCGAACTGAAAGACTCGAAGACGTATCTCCAAAATTAAAGCCTAATAAGAGAAAGCATTTAAAAATTATATGCAGCCAGATGAGGACTAAAAACTAGCTTAATATCTCTCAAAAAGTAAAAGAGATATTTTGGAACGATCAAAGCTGAATTTTGAAAATTAAGATTAGTACTTTCAGAAATGTTTCCAATATAAAAAGTAAAAAATCAACTAGTCCAGTCAATAATGGTTTTCACCTTAAAAAAAATTCAACAGTTTTGAAACTTGGCACACTTATTCAGAATGGTCTAGTGATGAAGTATAAAAAAGTCCCCATGAATCGGAGGCGAGCTCCAGTGGCAGGAACCTGCAACATTTTTATTTTTTTGTTTTTCGTTTTTGTCTTAGAAAATATTTGTCCTATCAACAATTTTTTTGAGAAACAAAGATAGCTAATATAATTCTCTACAATATTGATTATAACCAAAATTTCCATATCTCTTACAGTTAAAAAGTTATTTGGCGCCAAAAATTGATACTTTTTTAAGTTGCCTCAAAAGCGCTACATTTTATATTCTTATGTATGAAACGCGGTACTAGTACTAGGACAAACGGTTTAAGGGTTTATAATATGATCGGCACTGAAGCATTGACCATGACAAGGATGACGTATGCTTGTACAAAATAGTGCTCCTTTTCTACACCAGGGGCAGATCCAGAGTAGAATTTGAAGGGGGGACACACATAAACTTTTCTTATACAGAAACTTTAATTTATACAAGGTGCCCGTTAAACATTGGATAATCCTTTAACGGCGTATTGCCCACTTTATGACTGCTCTCGAACCGGAAATAAAAATGGGCTATCTCAAAGGGTACGCAAATTATGAGCATTTTTTCGTTCAGTGTACTTTTTTTTTATTTACTTTACGTTTTTGATTACCACGAAAACAAATGGATGAACTCCATCGATTTTCTTTTGCAGCAATTTTCTACACTATTGTCAAAACATTATTGGTAGAAAATTTTATTAGCTCTTGGAATTTTTTAAATTTGTTTTTAATTACAAAAATTGAAAAAAGAAAAAGATTAAAAAGTTTTAGCATCTCTGGGGCCTATTTCAGCGCTACTACAACAGAGCTACATCAACTACATCAGCTACATCGTACATTCAAATCCTTTAACTTCATCATTTATATTTGTCCGATTCAAACATACCACTGGAGTTATGAAATAAATGATAAAAAAGTTTAAAAATTACAAATGTAACTGGTGTAGTTGTAGGATGAAGCTGAAAAATGTAGTTGATGTAATTGATGTAGTAGCGCAGAAATAGGCCCCTGGTATACAAAATTCGTATGGAAACCTTGGTGGCAAACTTTTTAAAATTTTGGCAAAACAAATGTAGATTTCAGAATGGTATAATTTTGTACAGTATCTAGAGTTAATATGTTGTTATTATTGGTAATATGCAAAAAGAGCGAATTTAATAAAATAATTTACTTCGTTTCGTCCAGTCAATGAAGGAAAAAGAATGCCATCACCTCAAAAAAAAAATGCAACAGCTTTGAAACTTAGCACATTTATTTAGAATGGTCTAGCGATGTTGTGTAAAAATGTTCCCATGAATAAGAGGCGAGCTCTAGCGGCAGGAACGTGCAACATTTGTATTTGTTTGTTTTTCGTATTTATCTTAGGAAATATTTGTCCTATCAAAAAATTTTCTGAGAAAGAAAGATAGCTTACGAAATCTTCTAAAATATTGAGTATGACCAAAATTTCCATATCTCTTATAGTTAAAAAGTTATTTGGAGCCAAAATTTGGTACTTTTTTAAATCTCCTAAAAAGCGCTACATTTTTTATGGTTGTATGAAATACGGCTCTGGTGCTAACCCTTTAAGGATTTATTTTTTAATATATGACATTCAAGCATTCACCATGGCAAAAATTACGTATGTTTGTACATTTTTTTCTTAGAATACCTACAACAACAAATAATATAATCCATGAATAAGGGGACAGCCGTGTAAAAAAAAATTATAGACTTCGATAAACACGAAAAACCGAAAAATAAATATGTTGCACATTCCTGCCGCTAGAGCTCGCCTCGGATTCATGGGGATTTTTTTACACAACATCGCTAGACCATTCTGAATAAGTGTGCCAAGTTCCAAAACTGTTGAATTTATTTTGAGGTGGAGGCATATTTTTCACTTCGTTAACTGGGCTAAACTCGCATAGTTAGGGACATAACCATACAAATTTTAAATCGGCATAGGTGAGTTGTTTTTGACTCTTATAAATATGTACATTTCTATTTTTGTAGGGGTTTTCAGTTTAGAAAAGCGGCTTTAATCGATTTAAGCCGTTATTAAGAAAATGCATTATATTATTTAAGAACTCTTATTTGAGTTTAGCGTTTATTGCATATATTGCTTAGTGTGAAAATTACTTAAGCGGTTTTTTTTTATTGGTTTTATTTTATGAATAAAATGTTTAAATTACAGGGGATTTATTCAACATTTAACTGACGTAATTGAGAGAGCTCTTGAAGAAAAGAAAATCTGTTCGACGGTCTTTTTGGATGTGTCGCAAGCGTTTGACAAGGTGTGGCACGAAGGCCTCAAATTCAAATTACGACAAGTTCTGCCTGAAGGACTTTATAAAATTCTTAACGAATATCTAGAAAACAGACTTTTTCGTGTAAGACACGGAAATGAATATTCTAATTTCAAAGAAATAGTGGCTGGGGTACCACAAGGTAGTGTTTTAGGTCCAGTTCTGTACCTTCTATTTACACGTGATATACCTCAAACAGAAGACACTTTCGTAGCAACGTTTGCTGATGATACTGCAATACTAGCAGTAGGCAAAACGATTAACGAAGCTACGATTAAATTACAAAATGCTCTTAATAATGTTAATGAGTGGACAAAAACATGGCGAATAGCGCTAAATGAACAATAGTCAGTCCACGTGGACTTTACGTATAAAAAAATAAATAGATTGCCCGTCTTTCTTAATACCGGTCGTGTACCATTTGCGAATGAAGCAAAATATCTAGGAATGACTCTAGACGCGAAATTAAAATGGAAGCCGCACGTAAAAAAGAAATGCGAAGAATTAAAAAGTAAATTAAGAGATATGAACTGGCTACTCGGTAAATATTCCAAGCTTAGTATTGATAATAAGTTGATTTTATACAGGCAGGTACTTAAACCTGTCTGGACTTACGGTATACAACTCTGGGGTTGTACCTGCGATACAAATTTAAATAAATTACAAACGTTTGAAAATAAATTGCTTAGGTCATTTGTAAATGCACCATGGTATATAAGAAACGAAGATCTTCACAGGGATCTCGGGATTCCTACGGTTCGAGACGAAATTAAGCTAATCCAACGATTATTGACATTCTTGACGAGTCGAATTTAGTACGCCGTCTGCAAAGAACAAAACCTTCCGACTTGGTGCGGTGAACACAAAACCGCTTTAAAATCGCGGAATAAGCAGAAACTTTCACCGGAAAGTTACCTGCAACACGTTACTTAACTTCGTTAAAAATAAATTGCTAGATAAGTTTCAACTTAGTTGCAATCGGGAAGTGGAGGTGGTTTTAGTGTAGTAAGAATCTCACACTTCTATGAGCACGCGTTTTCCGGTCCTCATAGAGCCTGATGCAGGTTTTGCGCCTACCCACGGTCAAAAAAAAAAAAAAAAAAAAAAAAAAAAAAAAAAAAATTCAACAGTGCAATGATGCATGCCGCATGGAGACTATGATGAAACAAAAAGACTGACTTTTGTCTTAAATCGACTTATTTTATTAAGGAGTCAGTTTCCCAAAAGTATTAAAACAAGCGAAGAAAATCACCTGCTCTTTACGCATTTCTGGAAAAATTAACGTCATTTGAAGCATTTTTTTTGCAAAATTCTCGAAAATTTGGGAATTTCAAAATTTACAAAAACTATTTTGTGACACTCTATTTTGACACCCAGGGGCCTATTTCAAAAACTGTAAATAACAAGCAAAATTTTGTGTTTTGTAGTTCAAAAATACAAATTTGTTGTTTAAGTTCCTACAAACAACTAATTCTACCCCAAAAGTAGTAATAGTCCGGGAGCCCACCGTAAGATTACCTATCTCATCGCGGCCACGCAAAAATTGGATGCCAACTGATAGCTTTAGTGCAAAAATCTACAGCACTACTGGTCTGACAAGCTTTATCTGGTCGCAATGGTTAGAAAATGCACTTTTCAGGTTGTATTTTCCGCTAAATGTACCTATAATATAAGCAACTGCTATAAAGCTATAAATGGCGTATCAAATGAAAGGTAGGACTGTCCTGCTACGAGTCCGACCACTTTTCCAAAATTAGGGATTTTGTGCATCCTTGGATGAAAATGAAAAAAAAGTGGTTAAGGCCACTTTCCTAGCTATTTGATATGATCTTACTCAATTTTCCCTGATGTAAAACGCAGTGTTAAGAAAATACCATTTTTTTTAAATGGTCTGACTCATCGCAACAGCCAAAAAAAAGTCTGTCCGACCATCGAGTATCGTGTAGAGGACAGTCTTTCCTTTCATTTGATACCACATTTGTAGCAGTTGCTTATATTATATGTACATTTAGCGGAGAATGCAACCTGAAAAGTGCATTTTCTAACCATTGCGACCAGATGAGGCTTGTCCGACCAATAGTTTTGTAAATGTTTGCACTAAAGCTATCAGTTGGCATCCAATTTTTGCGTGGTCGCGATGAGATAGGTAATCTTACGGTCGGCTCCCGTACTATAAGCAAATATATTATTTTAAAGCATAAATAACGGTACCTTCCATACAAATGTTAAAAAACCGTTGAAGAAAATCTCATTTTCTCATAAACGATGCCTAAGATTTTATTAAATGTTATACCATGAAACATTTTTCTCTCATTTTCAGAAAAACCAACAAAACAACACATTTCACCATAACGTTATTTATTTAATTTTTTTTTGCGGATGGAATCAGTCTCAATATTGACATTTTTGTAATGAGTCTGATTGTAATTGAGTCTGATTCCCTCTTCCATCCGCAGCTCATTCATAGAATTCTGTAATCGGGGCGATTATCTTTTTTATTGAAAGGATCTTTTGTATGATTGATAACATACTCGCCGCAACGGCTGCAAGGTTTTTAAGAATATCATAAATTTTCTGTGGACGGCAAAAATGTAATAAGCATGCAATCTGCAGGCACTTTCGGTAATCAGCAAGGTGGTTTTGCTGATTGGTATTACAATTCAGGGACCGGTGGATTAAGTCAATTCTATTTTATTTTTGCGACCCATGTTGTGCCGAAAAATCAATTTTTACAATTTAAAGTTTACAACATACAACATAAAGTTGAAAAGAAAAAGAGTACAAAATTTTGTTTCATTAATGTTCAGTTTACAAAAGAGTTTTTGCAGAACTTCTAAAACAGAAAGCCTAGGAATATTTCGTTTGAAACAGTTAAAATAAACTAAACTGTAATATTTTATATACATTTAATGTTTATTAAATTATTAAATAAATGTACCCATTATAAATTCACCAATTTTTTTCATTAAATGTGAACTTGCCCAAACTTAACACGTTCTTAATTTGCTTGTTATTTACTTCTTATACTTTTGAAGTTGTGGGGCAGATAGCTTAACTTTGCCCGGCATATTACGAGCGAGCTGCTCATCCTTTATGCTTTTAAGCAAATCCTTTTCTCTGATCGTGCATCCTTTATCCTTCGAGAACATTAAAATTGCTGTTTTTGCTGCACGACCACGTTTACCAGTGCCTGGTGTAAGTTTCACCTTATATCTAGAAGAAAACATCAATATATTAAAAAAAAAAGAGGCAAGCACACAAAAGTCTCGAAACTCACTTATAATTATGCAAAGCCTGATAGGGTGCTACAACCGGAATAGCAAACAGCAATTCATCCTCCTCAAATGGGTTTCCAGTAAGAGAATCCAACATATCGACATCTGCACTGACAGTCACATCTTCAGTTTCATCTTCGCCATCAATATTATTGGGTTGTTTCGGTTCGAATTGCCGCTTCATCCTATTCAATTTGTTGGTATCTTCTTCAATTTTATTCGAATCTACCTTCGCTTTGTCCGTGCCAGCTGATTTTAGAATATTCATTCGAAGTTGACGCTCTTCGTCATCCTGATCCCTATACTTTGCCTTGATTTTCTTCAACTTTCCACGTTGCCCACGCTTCATTGGTTCGATTGACTATCCTCTTTCTGATTATTTATCTGTTGCTGTTGTTTCTGCTGCTGCTGGTTTTGTTTTTCTTCCTTGCGTTTTTTTGCATTTTGTTGTTGTTTCTTTCGCGGAGCGACTGCTGGAATGAGGTAAGGTTTCTCATCATCATCATCGGCTTTATCGAGTGGTTTGATTTCAATGGCAGTTGTTGTTGGTTCGACTCGCGAATGGTTACGTACAATAACTTTCCCAGTGTCGTGTTCGACCTTAACTTCAGTATCTGGGAAAGTAATTTCACCATTATCTTCGTTATCAGTATTTTCTGCAGATTTGTTCTCTTCATCATCGTTTTTCTTTGAGTCCTCATTGTCGGAAGCTTCTAGCTCTATTTCGACATCTTCAGCAACTGGTTCTAGCTGCTCATTTTCAATTGTCATTTCTTTGAGTTTATCAGCTGCTGAGCCTTCATCATCGAATGTACGCACCCTTCTTTCACCCCTGTGCTTTTCAATGAAACTATCTTCTAACTTATAGAGCAGACTCAAACCTAATATCAAATGACAAGGTGGCAGGAAATTTTTCTTGCCACGAATCATAAAGCTACCAGTGCCAAGGTATTCACCGGTAGGTGCTGTCTTACTGACTTGTTCACTTTTAACCCAGTAAGCATTCGTGACTACCTTTGCATCCCAAGCAACACTGTATGATATAGCCATGGTGCCGGCTTCAAGAAGTGTTTTGGGAGGAACATCTGCCCCAGTTGGGTTTCTGATCACCACACTCGAAGCACCTTGAATTTCAGCGTGAACGTAAATGTCGGTTGGACGCATGTACCTATGAGTAGAATATAATTTAATGATGAGAACATGTTATGTCTAAAATTGAGCATGAAAAGTTTGAAGTAATTTTCAAACTCAACAACTCTTTGAACCCTTTAATGCACACTTACCTTTTCACAATCAGTTCGTTTTGCTGTGCATCACGTCCGCCAATAACAAGATAATTCTCTGAACTGATAAACCAATAGAACTTTTCAAACCAATAGACCTTCCTCGCCTTTGAAATAGTCGATATAGTTCGAACGTCTTTGAGAGTTTGCTGTGTCTTTCTCTCGGCTGATTTCAGAGCTTTTTGCGAAGCGTCAATTGTTTTTTGTTCCTTCTTCGCTGCATTGCGTTTCTGGTCATAAAACTTTCTGGCATTTGCCCAAGCCGATAGAGCAAGATCAACATCCACAGACATGGTTGGAATATAATCATCAGCATCGTCGTTTTCTTCCTCATCGTCGCAAGGCTGAACTCTATAAGGATCAGCGAGGAGCAAGGATATATGGTTTATTTCCAACTTAAGCTGCTTAATTGTGCTTGCAACTGGATCACCATTTGTCTGGGCTGCTTTGACCAGTTCGTGAATATCTGGCCAGGACATCTGATTGGCAATGGCACTCCGGATGGCTAAAATAGCGTTATCCACCAATGCCTGATTGCGAGTGATCAGCTCAGCTCTCTGTTTATCCACCTCTTGGACTTTTGTAAGTTCTTCAAGACGTTTGGCATGATCCTTCTTGACATTGGACAGTTTCTTTAAAGCCTCCCGCTCCTGATGCAGTGTCTTCATATCAATTTTTTGGCCTTCCAACGTTGAATAGAATTCATCGACTGCAAACATAAACGAATCATGCTCAGCACAAGGTTGGTCTTTGAACTGCTGAAATTTATATGGATGGTATTCAATGTTTTGATAAAGAAACTCCTGTGGATTTCCAGCTTCCGTGGGTTTTGGTTCTTTTTTCTGAATGAGGTAACCTTTGGGAGACAAAGTTCGTCCTTCTGCAAGAATCTCATTGGCTTCTTTGATTGCTTGCATGAGTTTAGGCAAATCTGCTTCCATATCGAATGGTCGAGCATTCCCAGATCCTGCTTCTTTTTTCTTTTGCTTGCGAGACTTCTTCTGGTCCGGTTTCTCGGACTCATTCACCTCTCCCTCCTCTGCGGTTCCTTTGAAAACACAGTCAATGAGGGCGTTTTTAACCAATACATGTTCTATGACCGTTGGCCCACAATCTAAGTACGGAAATAGAACCTTTCTCAGATTCTCTCCAGCTTTTGCCGTAGCAAGTACTTCTCTTACTTTGTCCTCCGTAAGTTCCTCCGAAGCCTCCCTAGCTCGATTAGTGGGGTACTTCTCCCTCACCGCAAAGCGAACTTCTTCGCCTTCATAATGAGGACGAAGTATGTACAAAATGTTCAGTTCGTGGTCAGTGAGAATTATGTTACCACGATCGTACAACTCAAGGATTATATGATAGGCAGCTTCATTCATGCCAAATTGGAAGTCAACTATTCGATCGACACCGAGTTGGGTTAACTTCTCCAAACGCTTGTTCTTCAAATGTTTGCGAAGCTTCATACTGAACCCTGATGGAGCCATATTCTTAGGCCATTCGAAGGCTGTGGTGTGAAAACGAATTCCAGATTCTAACAAAAGCACACATTTTGTTTCATGTTGTTGTAGACGTATGAGAAAAGTTTTGTTATCGATGTCATATATTTGGTTAACACGTAGTCCAACGAGTCTGATTGATTTATTAAAAAAAATTAAAAGTTGGTTGAAAAAAGAAAGTGCTAATGTAGGTACTCGTACTCACTTTTGTAACTCAGTGACACCGCAGACGATATCAAAAGAATTAAACCTAGTTTTCATTATTTTATTTTGTTATTGAAGAGCAAATTTAAATAAAATTTAACATCACAGAATGTGATAGAAATGCTTGTTTTGTAATTACAAAAATTTTTGGATGGAAACTCAGGTTTTGGTTTTATGAGAATTTTTTGTATGACAAAAACAAAAATGTCAAAATTGCCTTCAGTGGTGAAATTGATAAATGTCAAATCAGATAAATTCCCCCCGGAATGGTATGGAAATGTCGTGCTCAAAAAAAATGTTGTTTGAGTGATCTACACGTAGCAACCTTAAGGTCGGCATACACTTGAAAAATTCAAGCTTGCGAAGCTCATTAGTACATTAATCATGTACAAATAAACATTTGCGTTTTCGTAAGAGTGAAATTCAAATTAAAGCCTCAACGATTTACACTGGCCAAAGAGTGAAAAAGTACAAAAGTGATTTCAAACTCATTTTTGGACAATAGCTGTGTTTTTTTGCATGTCCAGATAAAATTGTGTGAAAAAAACGACAACAAAGCAAAACAATTTACATGTTAAATACAACAACAACTATGTCCATATAGAGTTAGCTAAGTCCAGATAATTAACTGGAGTTAACTTTTGTCCCGATAAAACGGTATTGCCAGACTATCATTGTCGTTGTGTTATCGATAATTTGTATAGAAATGTCAAATTTTTGTTGGTAATATAGTTCAGAACAAAATGGCAGACCAAAGGCAAATGTTGAAATGTCCCGATGTCGTTTTTTTTCGCCAAACTCCATATGGACATACAAAAAAACGCAACTCCATATGGACATACAAAAAAACGCAGCTAATGTTTCTCACTGGAAAACTTATTAAAATGATGCATAAAGGCCTAACTACATTCATTTCACTTTTGTACAAAAGTGCAAAAGTGAAAAATACAAATATATGTGATGAAAAGCGAGCGAGAAAATTAAACAACTGTTTGCTTTGATGTTTTAGAACAGAATAAAATAGAAAAATCTATACATTTATTTTTCAAAGTAAATTATAAGTAACAGAAGAACTGATTAATAAAAACAGAACAAAGTGTTCATGAACTAAGTGATATTCATTCATTCAAAAAACAACACTTTCCCTGAATGAATAATACCAAAATTAATTATATTTTAATTGGATAAACCTAATCGTTTGGCATCGGTTGTATGCTTGGGAGATGGTAAAGCTTTTGTTAAAATGTCGGCTAACATTTCGTTGGTTGGAATGTATTTTAAGTTAATAATTCCATCTTGTATCTTTTCACGAACGAATTTTGTTTTTGTTTCAACATGCTTACCCAGCGGCTCCATTAGCAATATTTGAGGCAATAAATTGCTTCACTCATTGCTATTGCCTCAAATAATGCAAATGGAGACGCTTTGTCAATGGCAATGGCAATATTGCCTAGAAGATGAGAGGCAATTATTGATTTCCATCTTCAAGGCAATAAATTGAAGAAAAATGGGATTCCCCGTAATTGTGAATGGCTTCTTTATTAGGGGTATTCACGATCCGATGTAACTGGTCTTGTATCATTGCAAAAGTGTAAAAGTGTAGCACTTTCTTGCACTACAACAACAAAATATACTGAATGTCAAATTCTTACACTTTCACACTTTTGCTATACTCCAACCCTATTGTAAAAGCAAAATACACCATAGTAAAGTTTGCGCTTGTGTATTTGATAGCTCGCCAAATGTCATTCTTTTTGTCAGCTGATATTTGTTTGTGTAATTTTGTGAGTGTAACTATAGATAAAAGAAGTGCGTTCACGATCGATTGTAAAAAAATAAAATTTGACAATTTTACTAGGCTTGTTGCACCAGATCGTGAATACCCCTATTGATTTTTTCAATTAAATCGTAGAATATGAGAACGCACATGACAAAATATAGTGAATTAAAATTAAATTTTATTAAAAACAGGGTATTTGAACAGCATTTACAGTCAAATATTTCTATACACACATTTTATAATTGAAATTGCCTGGCAATGAAAATGCCCACCCAAGCAATAAATTGCTGTTCCTATTCCAATTGCAATTGCCTCAAAAATTGCCAATGGAGCCACAGCGTTAGTTCTGGCAGAATAGGAGTTGTTCTTTGCAAGTTGAATCGCGCTTTTGTTGTCACAGAAAAGAGTCATTTCCTTAGAGCAATCTGGAAACAATTCAGTCTCTAAACGTTTAAGCCAAACTGATTCCTGTATAGCAGCAACCATAGCCATAAACTCCGATTCAGTCGTTGAAAGCGCAACAGTGGGCTGGCGTTTTGATGACCAAGTAATTGCAGCACCTTGCATCGTAAAAACGTAACCTGTTGTTGACTTGCGCTGGTCGACATCACTTGCCCAATCAGCATCGCAGAATCCTTGAACCTGGGTCGGTTCCTTACAGTAAATTAGTTTCTTGTTGATTGTGCCCTTCAAATAGCGGAATATTCGCTTTATGCCTGTCCAATGAGCTTTCCCTGGGTTTCTGCTGTACCGGCTCAACAAATTGACAGCGTAACTTATATCTGGCCTAGTAGTTTGAGCAGCGAACAGTAAGGATCCCACAGCTTCCATGTATGGCACTTTGGACATCAATTGCTTCTCTTCTTCTGAAGTTGGAGACATTTTCATCGAAATCTTCTGATTTAAATCCAGTGGCGTAGAAACTGGATTACAATCCATCATTCCAAATTGACTTAGAATCTCCGATATATATTGAGATTGATCAATTGCAATTGTGCCAGCTGACCTATTTCGAGTGATGCGGATTCCTAAAACTGAAGATGCATCACCTAGGTCTTTCATTTTAAAGTTCTTCATTAAGCTATCTTTTAAAAATATTTCTTGACTTTCGTCGTTGGAAAAAATTAAAACGTCATCTACGTAAACAGCGACGAAGGTCATGTTGCTTTCGGTAACCTTATAGTAAATGCATTGATCAGCATCTGAACGCTTAAGACCAGCCACCAGTAAAACATCGTTCAGCTTTTCGTTCCATACTCTGGTCGACGGCTTTAAGCCATATAAAGATTTATTTAGCTTACATACCTTATTGGATCCATCACTGAAATTTGTTGGCTGTACCATGAAGATGTCTTCCTTTATTTCTCCATTCAGAAACGCAGTAACAGCATCCATCTGACGAATGTTAAGATCGAATTTGGATGCAATCGCAATTAAAAAACGAATCGACGAGTATCTGGCTACAGGTGAAAAAGTTTCTTGGTAGTCTATGCCTTCTTTTTGGGAACAGCCTTTTACCACTAATCTGGACCCATGTTCTATAACTCAAGCGATAACTTTTCGAATCGTTAAAAAATGAAACAACTCATTCCTCAGTTATCGCCTCTGGAAAAAATCGGGTTTCTGTAACTGAACGCGATAAGTTCAATTTCCGAACTCTTCCGGCTGGAATTTCCATTGGAAGGCGATAAGTTGAACTGTCAAATAAAAAAAAAACAAATGGCGTTTCTTGCAGAAAAGTTGTAAGCAGACGGTATTTTGAAAACCATTTATCTAATTTGTTAATTTTCTCATTATTTTTGTCCATTTAAACATGTTCTAAGTTTTAAATTGTTGTTCTTAGTTCTAACTTTAAAAAATTTCAATTCTATAGAGTTTTTTTTGTCAAAATAGTATAAAAGACACCTAAATTAAAAAATGTTAGCAAGACGATGCGGCAAAAAAATAAGAATGGATGATTCTCCTCCAGATTATGAAGATGAAAGGTTAAATACATATGTTTAAATCGATGTTTGTACATCGATACATATAGTTAAAAGTGATAATTTTACAATTAACCTTCCATTGCAGGGATACTTTGCGATGTGTGTTTTAGAAATAGGTGTTCGGATGGACAATTATTTGCAGAATTTCTTTGACGACTCATATCCAAAATACATCGGTTGGACTCTTTACGACAAAGTTGGGGAAGTAGGCACATACGTCTGCCGAGTACACCATTGGTCCATGACTTGATATGCAGTCTTGATTTATGTGAGGGGTACAGGGGAGCCAGTCATGGCTGATGCAGTAATGTTTCAAAAAGTAATCGATTTGTGTCGTCTTCCTGCTGCAGCAGTTAGGTGATTTGCATAAACGACAGTTGCAAACATCCCTGCTGCGTTGCTGCAGAGAAATCATATCCAAGCACATCAATCGAGATGTTCTAGACACTCTTGTTCCGAAGGGAGTGCTAAATACACACGATGTGATGTAGCCTGATCGAATATTACCAACAATTCCGTGAATAAGCACAAGAATGTCATTGCATTTATAAAAAAAAAGGCTGGTGGTGATGCCAACCTTGGCGATGGTGATAAATGAAGTTCAGTCAAATATAGCAATATATATAGGCCGAAAGGCATTAGTTATAAGTGAATGGAAAAATAAAAATGAATTGAAACGAAAAATGTGTAGCAAAAACATTCTTTTTTTTAATTTGAGATAAGAATACAAAATTGAGTAATTTTGAGGTCCATCTTCCAATTCAGAGAAAAGTTTAGTCTGGTTTGTAGGTATATTAAAAATGATCAGTCTTTTATTATAGAAGCAATATTAAAATGTAAAATAAATGTTTTCCTTTCTGTTGGAGTATTGGCACCGCCAGTGACTGGTGCTACACGTGGACCAGAAGCAGCCCAGACTATGCTACTGATGACTGTCTAGTTAGTGATTAAGGGCGAAGCAGGAGCTACAGGCTTAGGATCATCAGCCAATGTACGCTTAGTAGTAGCACTTCTTTGCTCAATCTTTCTCATCACTGGCCAAGGTAAGAATCTCTTGGACCTCAAAACCATTTCCAGTAGTTGCTGAGGTTGGTGTGTGTTGGTTGAACAGTGGAGGGTTCTTGGTTAGGATCTGTAAATACAAATAGAAACAATTAATTTTGATCATCCATCCGACGAATGGAATTTAATTGAACTTATAAATTTCGTCAGTATTAATTTTAGTGTTGGCAAATCTCTTTTAGTCTCAGCTTCCAACTCAAAACTCACTGAATATCTCTGAAAATAAAAACTTTAACCATAAAGCAACAATGTTTTAACATTTATTTATTTACCTTTTTGGCTGAATTAAGTTCAATTTTGCATTCGTTTTTTAATTTGTTTTGTTTAATTTTCATTTTTTTCACTTACTCACCAGCTTTTAGGCCAGCGATAAGTTTTGACGTTTTGAACGAAAAACTTTTCGACTTTCTGAGATACAGAAACTCATTTTATCGAATTTTTCCAGGATTTCTATTCCGATTGTTTCACTCGATAAAATTAACGACCGTCAAAGTTACAGAAACCCGATGATGCGATAAAATGAGTTTCGTTTCAATTTTCATCGTTTCTCGACTATTTTTATCGATTCGATAATTACAGAACATGGGTCCTGGCCTTGTACCTTAAAATTTCACCATTCACATCTCGCTTTGTTTTATAGACCCACTTGCATTTGATAGGATGTTTGCCTTTGGGAAGATCTACCAAATTCCATGTATGATTCAAATCGAGGGATTCAAATTCAGCCTCCATTGCTTTTTGCCACATGGATGCATCAGGTCGTGACATGGCATCTTCAATAGTTTCCGGATCATTATTCTCAAAATTAACAATATAACTTGCCTGATATTTTGGATTTGGTTTCGGAACTCGATTGGATTTACGAACAGTAACAGCATCTTGCCCGATGAGATCTGTTATGACATCAACATTATCATCTCCGATCTCATGGTGCTCTTGAAAATTTATCGAACTACTGTCGCCTTCATCTGTTTCATAAGAACTGCTTTCATTGTCTCCGGTTTGAGGTTCAGGTGAAGAGACTGCATTCAAATCTTGAGACCAAATTTCAGATTCTTGACTAACGATTCCCCCAGAGTTGACATTTGGTTCAATTGGCTCTTCAAAAAACGAAACAAAAGGGCTAGTGAAATGTTTTTTATCAGCAATTACCTTTTCACTTCGGGAATTCTCAAAGAATACTACATCGCGGCTGACAATAACTTTTTGCGTTTCCATATTGTACAGTCGGTAGGCCTTCGATTCAGTACTGTACCCAAACAAAATACATTCAACAGACTTTGGATCAAGCTTCTTACGTTTCTCACATGGGATATGCACCATCGCCTTGCAACCAAACACTCGCAACATTTTAAAATCTGGTTTCACTTTCGACCATAATTCTTCAGGTGTTATTGAATTTTCGCCTCTACAAGGGATCCGGTTCAAAATATATGCTGCCGTTGATGCTGCTTCAGCCCAAAAACGTTTTCCAAGATTGGCATCAAACAACATACAACGCACTCGTTCAATTATGTTTCGATTGATTCTTTCGGCAACTCCATTCTGTTGCGGGGTGTACGGGGCAGATTTTTGGTGTTGAATGCCACATCCAGATAAATATCGTTGAAACTTCGAATTACAGTATTCCGTGCCGTTATCGGTTCGAAAAATTTTGATTTTCTTTCCACTTTGGTTTTCAACAAGAGCCTTGAATGTTAAAAACGTCTCGAAAACTTCAGACTTTTGCTTCAGTGGATAAAGATATAGTTTTCGACTAAAGTCATCGACAAATGTTACAAAAAATCTATATCCTGAACATGACTTTACCGGCATTGGTCCACAAACGTCGGAATGGACCAGATCTAAAACAGCTTTCGCACGGGTACCAGTGGACTTGAAGGGTTCTCTTGTTTGCTTGCCCTTGATGCATATTACACATTTTTCATCCATTTTTCCACCAAAAGATACACCGCTTACTGCCGTCTTCAATTTCATCAAATTATCCTCGCAGATGTGTGCCATTCGACGATGCCAAAGGTTCGTTTCATTCTGTGCATGCATAGCGACAGAATAATTTACTAATGATGGTTCAGGCATTATGCAATTTAAACGGTACATGTTATTAACCAAAGATGCCGATGCTATAACCTCCTTATGTTCGTTCAAAATTTTGCAGCATTCTTTTTCAAAACGTACTGTTTTACCAGTTTTGACTAATTGGCTTACGGAAATTAAATTTGCGCATAAATTTGGAACATATTGCACATCGTAAACTGTAGCACTCGTTTTCTTCTTACCATCCACAAGAGTCAAACTAACATCGCCTATGCATTCGACCGCCAGCTTTGCATTATTAGCAACAATAATCTCCTTGTGTGTTGGTGATCTTAGATTCTTCAGGAATGACTTGCACATCGTCATATGTGCCGATGCTCCAGAATCTACATACCAAGTATCTTCTGGGACTTCACTTTGCGCTAAAAAAGATGAAAACATAGCAATCTCATTTGGTTTATTGCTTACTTTCTTTTTATTTGGACATTGTCTTGCAAAGTGACCAATTTCTCCACAGTTGTGACATCTGAATTTTGGTTGCGGCTTACGTTTTTGCGGTTTGAACTTCGGTTTTACAAACATAGCACTTTCAGCTGATTTCGTATTGTATTTGACTTGTTGCAGTAGTAGAGTCTTCACGGCATCACTTGTTAACACCTTTGATGAATTTTCAACAGCCATTACTAGCGCTTTGAAATCTTCAGGCAGCCCTGCCAACATCAGTGACGCGACTATTTCGTCATCTATCTTGAGACCAGCTTTTCTTACCTTGATTGACGTCATTACCATCTTGTTTACGTAGTCCTCCATGGATTCACACTCGGTCAGCTTTAATTGCACAAGTTGTTTCAGCAAATCCACCTTCCTACAAAGACCAGTATCTTCAAACGCATTCGTAAGACTATCCCAAGCGTTTTTAGCCGAGGTTGAGTCTGCTACATATGAATAATTTTGTGTTTCAAGCAACAAAATTAATTCAGACTTCGCCTTCAGATCAGTGATTAGTTGCGCCGCCGTAGCTGTTGCTTCTGGTTCATTCTCGAAGCAACCCCATAATCCTTTGATCACCATATATGATTTGGCTGCTATTTTCCAAACATCGAAATTTTCTCGTCCCTTCAGCTTTTCCAGAGATACAGCATTTGAAGCCATTTCGGAATAAATTATTATTGAATTCGATGATTAAATAAAAATCTTAGCGGGACCTGGGCACATAACCTGATGAAAAGCGAGCGAGAAAATTAAACAACTGTTTGCTTTGATGTTTTAGAACAGAATAAAATAGAAAAATCTATACATTTATTTTTCAAAGTAAATTATAAGTAACAGAAGAACTGATTAATAAAAACAGAACAAAGTGTTCATGAACTAAGTGATATTCATTCATTCAAAAAACAACAATATGCAAGCGACACCTTCCTGCGAAAAAGAGTATGAAATTTGAGTTGAGCTGAATGCATTCAACCACGGAATAGGCTAGTTCAGCAACTATAATCGATGTGTGGGACATCTATGGGTCAGTTTCTTAACTGTTTATTTAGATGTAGTTGTGTTTCACTTTTCTGCAAAAGTAAAAGTTAGGAACGCTCTAACTTTTACTTTTGTAAAACTTGAGATAAAAGATAGGATTGAGTAGCTTATTGAAAAAAGACAAAACATTTTTTCACTTTTGTACAAAAGTGAATTGAATGTAGTTAGGCCTTAAAGCTTAAATTTTGGTTTAAAAACAATTTATATATTCTTTTTCACAAAACAACTGCGCTATAGTGGGAAAAAAATACTTTTACTTTTGTAATTTCGCAGAAAGTGGCCAATTTAGTTAGACCTTAAGTCACATATTTGAGGTGACATATATATGAGTAGAGAGGATATAGAGCGCAAATGCTGCGAATCCAGTACTGCGAGCTCCATAATCAGCATTAGTTCTATAATTATGTTCACATCAGACGAATAAAAAAGCATATACTGTAATGACCAAAATAGCAGTTGGAAACTCCATTTTGGTATACCTCACGCGTTCAAAATAAGGACCGGCAAGGAAAGAGCTGAATGTATTCATTTCTTTCATATACAAACAAAATTGCTAGAAATTGTCAGTTTTGGGAAGTAAATGAATGCTGAACTCACACGACCGATATAATGCCAGTTATCAGTCAAGAACTAGTATTAAGGCTCTCTCAAACCAAGGCGAAATTATGGCGAGCCTTAAAGGCTCTCCCAAACCAACGCGAAGCATTCGCCTACGATGCGAAATCATTCACAATAATACAAAATATGAAAGATACACAATACTAAACAACAACAAAAAAACGCCTTTGCGAATGATTCGCTATGAATTCGCGTTGGTTTGGGAGAGCCTTTATAATGAACAAATTCATTCTTTTGGGCCAATCAGTCAGCCGTGTAAATCCAGCATAGGTATGTTTTCACACCAAAGTTCTTTCTGGCTAACGGCTAAAAATCCGTCTCCCAGTTCCAAGCGTTCCTTTCGGTTGCCATCAACTGTCATTCCCCACCCCACGACCCACGTGTGTCAAAATCAAAGTTTTCTTCAAAGTTCAAAGCCGGTCTACCGCTCTTCTCTTGTGAAAAATTACGTAAAAAAAATTAAAATGTCGGGATTCTTCAGAGGTATTTCAAAGATCAGCGCAATTTCATACAATTCACTGAAGAATGTCAGCCAAATACGTAATTTGAGTCTCTTGCCTAAGGCATTATCGGTCACTCCATTCACATTGAACGGCAATGTACAAAACCTTCAACCCACCATTGCAGCGGCCGGTCCCAGTGCTCCTCGCTTTGCCCACACAAAAAGTGCCAAGGAATTGGTTGAGTTCCTAACCGAAGAGATTCTCGCCGAGAAGAAAGCCCAGAACATCAAAGCTGTGCCAACCTCCGTGGATGGTTTCAATGTCAACTTGTACGGCGCCGATGTTGAACTTGTGAAACAAATCGATGGAGAAAAAATAATCATCAGTTTCAATGTAAATCACACCGTCGACGCCGACGATGAAAATGCCGAAGCCGACATGGGCAGCTCCGAGAAGCCCGATATGGCAGAGATGCGAAGCAAACCCACATTCGAGGTTGACATCATTAAGGGCAACACCACTTTATCATTTACTTGCTCGTTCTTGCAAGGAACAGCCCAGGAGGGCGAATACAATGATGTCTTTGGCATCGACGAGTTGTGTATCTTCGAGGGTGAATGGAACGAGAAGGTGTACGCTGTTGCTGGGGACGTTCTCGACGGTTATTTGTATGATCTCTTGATGAATCTGTTGGAAGAGAAGGGTATCAGCAATGAGTTCGCTGAAAAATTGTCAGACTTCAGTACAGCATACGAACATTCTTCGTACATTGGCTTCCTAGAACGTCTGTCTAAGTTTACAACCCCTGGCGCAAAGTAAAGTTGCGCGTTGGAAGATCACATATTATTTTATTATTCATTGTATTTACTGTTATTCTTAATAAAAATAAGTAGGAACTAAAATTTGGTTGTTGTGTTCTTATTAGTTTCTTATTGAATTGATTCATTGTTGGTTCACCATGGTATTAACCAAGAACGGCTTAAGACTGAACGATATAACCGAAGAACTAATAATGTATTTCACATATGCCCATAAAGTAACATCATTTGGAAGGAATCCGTTTATGCATAGGTACTATCATTATATACGCATTTCTTGGGGTACAATTATGAAATTCAAAGCTATTCGTACCTATTAGGTGGCATATTTGTTTTGTAGGTAATAAAGTTTTTGCACTCATGATGAAAGCATTTCAGTGTGATTGCATCATTCTCACGTTTTGCAGATATCAAAATTCCATTTGGTTGGTATTTAAAGACTGCAGCTATGTGTTCTGCAAATGCATGATGATGGTATAGCCATAGCATAAAATTAGTTGGAGATCAGGATATTATAATTGAGGCTTACAGATCCTTCTTTTCCCGAATGGAAATAAAATAAGTTATTTCAACTTTTCCCGGCTTTTCGTTGGGTTTTTTCCAACTTATTCAGGGTATTTTTATTGTTAATTCCGTCGAGAATTTACATTTAATTTTAATACTAAATTGAAAATATCACAATTTGACATAATAAATATGACCTACGAACTTGCTCCATCACATCAGACGATGTTTAAACAAAAAATAACCAAAATACAGTTTATTAGCTATATTGTAGGTTATGCTCTCCAGGAAAATAATAACGGTATCTAAAAGAAGAACCTTTATTTTATGAAATCTTTTTGAATTATTTCAATATTTGTTTTCTACTCGAAGAAATCCGTATTTTAAATCTTAATGTGTTCTACAATTATAGTGGAATATTCGAGAATCATGTATGTATGAAAGACAAAGACTAACAATAATTGTCTAACGATTTAGACAAAAGGGGAGGACTGAAGATATTCCAAATGAGTTTTGAAAGGGATAATTAAAAGGATCAGATGCTGAAGCATAGCGAAAAAACGTTTTTTGCATTTTTGAGTAAGACTATTTCAAAATTCTGACGTGATGGAGCATTTCCGAAGTCAAATTCGAATTCAGGGCACCGAAAACGTTTTGAAAATCAAAGTTTGGTGTCCGTGAAAAAAAACAGCGTTGTATAGTCAATTGATTATTAAAGATATGTAGGTTGTTGAATGCTTAGCTGTGGCCACTTCGATTTTTTCCATAGAAATGACGAACACTGGAAAATTTTTCATCTGAATATAAAAACAATGTAAAAAAGTCATCAAGTTAAGCTCAGAATTGAGGCAGTGAGAGCCATAGTAGCCTAACTGCAATTTTATCGAAATTGAGTTTATTACAAAAATTAAATCTGTATTTTTAAACAATATTTCAGCATTTAATTTTTTTGAATTGATAACTCCATGCCATACTTATAGGACCTTTTGCATTTAGAGGCCACCCACAAGAAAATTCAAAGCTTGAGTGGCCTATCTGATCAGCTATAACGGTATTTTGAAGAATTATTAACATAAAATCAAAAACCTTTTATTTGACTATCATATTACAAAAAAAAAAAAATCAAAATTATGTTCATTTATTTAAAAACTACAAAATTTTGAATTAATTTAAAACTACAAGTGTTTAAAAATAATCTGCTTTCTTATTTTTGCTCTACTGAAAATAATGAAAAATGCAGTTAGGCCACTATGCTGCCGTGTTAAGAAGAAAAAACGTGACTGACATTTTGGCTGTTTTGAGTTAGGGCCAGGTTTGACATCTTTGATATGTTTGCTATTTTAAGAAGGTTTTATAATACAAATTCTATATACTACTGAAATAAATCAGCCAAGTAGAAGACTTAGCATTAAGGATTGGACTTGTTGAATTATTGATTAAAATAGCTTTTTATGGCCTTTAGTCCTATAAATTGGCGTTTCGTTCGGCTTACTCACTTGAACTCATCAGTGACATAGTGAGGGCTTTGTCATACGCAATTTATATTAAGTTCAGTTCAACTTACATGAATTTTTCAACGAAAATCCACTGTAAACTATATCCAACAAGATTAGAATTCCTAATCATTAAGCTGGAAGTTTTTATTTTATTTTTTAAAAATAAAAGCCCTAACTCGCTTTTGTAATGGTCTAAAACGCTCCAAAAAAATGATGTTCGCTCAAAGAACCATGCAATTTTTAAGAAAAATTGCCGTTTTAGCACTTATTTTAAGAAAAAAAGTGACTCCCATACAAGCATTTGTACATCTAAGAAATAATCTAAGCAAAAAAAAATTGATTTATTTGTAAATACGACAGAAAACATTCATCAACAAATCAGAAAAGATAGAGATAAAAACAGAAAAACGTGATTATCTCGAAATGTCAAAAATGCAGATACGTTTTTTCTTCTTAACACGGCAGTATGGCTCTCACTGCCTCAATTGGGAGAAGCATAGGAGGAAATAGCTAGTGGCAGATTTAGTTACATTAAATTCACTAAGTCACTGATGAGTTCAAGTGAGTAAGCCGAACGAAATGCCAATATTTAGGACTAAAGGCCATTAAAAGCTATTTTGAATCAATAATTCAACAAGTCCAATCCTTAATGCTAAGTCTTCTACTTGGCTGATTTATTTCAGTAGTATATAGAATTTGTATTATAAAACCTTCTTATAAAGAAACTATGCCTGGCTTCGGGCAAAAAACTTCCAGCTTAATGATTAGGAATTCTAATTTTGTTGGATATAGTTTACAGTGGATTTTCGTTGAAAAAATCAGGTAAGTTGAAATGAACTTAAAACAAATTGCGTATGACAAAGCCCTCACTATGTCACTGATGAGTTCAAGTGAGTAAGCCGAACGAAACGCCAATTTGTACGACTAAAGGCCATTAAAAGCTATTTTGAATCAATAATTCAACAAGTCCAATCCTTAATGCTAAGTCTTCTACTTGGCTGATTTATTTCATAGTATAGCATTCGCACATTAAATTAACCAAATCCCAAATAGGTTTAACCTAAACGCAAATAAGTTTCACCCAAGCGCAAATAGATTTAACCCAAACGCAAATAGAACTAACCCAATCGCAATTCGAATTAAACAAAACGCAAATAGAGTTAAATTGAATTAACCTTAGCTTGATTTATTGTTCCAGGTTTACTTTTTGGGTCTAATGGATTTTGGTACTATCCATAATTGTTGAAAAGCCATTATTAAGGGATTGGCCTTTTATTTTTCAGTAAGTTCTTGGAAAAATGCGCAAAACTAGTTGAATTAACAATTGGGGTTTTGTCAAAATCTTATGGTGAACTACTACTACTCCTACTGTTATAAGCCTTCCATTTCTTCACCACACAGCTGGAACAACAAGTTGAACTCGGGTTAATTCAATTTGCGATTTGGTTAAAATGATTTGTTAATAGACTCTATTTGCGTTTTGTTTAATTCGAATTGCGATTGGGTTAGTTCTATTTGCGTTTGGGTTACATCTATTTGCGCTTGGGTGAAACTTATTTGCGTTTAGGTTAAATCTATTTGGGATTTGGTTAATTTGATGTGCGAATGCTATATATAGGTAGAATTTGTATTATAAAACCTTCTTATAAATTCAAAAATTATTTAAACGAAAACGAAAAGATTGATTACAGGTTTTTTTCAGCCAACAAGTATTAAAAACAAAAAGTCTTAGGCCCATTTGCTGATACAAAACTTAAATATTTAAGTAGAACATAAGGGCTTATGTGACAGTAATTTTAAAGATATCTTATACACCTTGCAACTGGTTATAGCAGGCCTTATGACCTTTTCAGATAAAAATATAAAAAAAAAATATTTTCCCAGTGGTTACTATTTTCTGATGTTTTTTTTTTCAAAAATTGTTAACAAGTACTACTTTCCTCAAAAACGTGAATACTACGACCATAGATGAATAATGTGTTTTATTTTTTTTTAATTCTAGAATAACTATTCCAATCGATAGGTGGTAAAATTTAAATAGTAATTGCATTTTTGTTAATATAAATTGTTTAGAATTATTTTTTCAGCACAAATAATTATTTTCAAAAAAGTTTGGCCGCCACTAAAAACTTAAAATTGTATGAGAACATGAATGGACAATATTACTTATAAAAGTTGTCTATTTATTGTACTTTCCTAAATGATGTAACATATGCTTGTAAAAAAAAATAACCAAGAATATTTGTCATTAATCTTATAAAAAAGCTTTTAATATTTTCGCAAATAGTCTATTAAAATGTTACAATAACCTTCCAACTTGGGTAGGACAAAGATTTTCTTTTTCGATGTGTGGGGTTCAGTGCACGCACAAAACTCGATTCTAGCTGTTGAAAGCCCCACCATTTGGCCACCACATTGGAAAAGGAGTTCTTCCGCGGTAACTTAAGTATGATTAGTCTTAGAAAAAAAACTTTGGTACAAATTTGTAGCAAATTCAATTCTCTACATTTTATGTAGCAATACATAAGGCATGCTATAACCAGTTGCAAGGTTATCCATTGTTTACAGGATACTCTTTATAAATATTGATTTTTATAGACATTTGTTTGCATAAATTCATTTTTATTCAAGAAATCAAACTATTACAGGAGCTGGTTTTCTCCAATTAAATTCATAACTTTTTATATACAATCTTTAAAAATCTAAGCTATTATTTGAACTATAAGAGCCAAGTAAATACGACCAGTCATGCATTTAATTATAATTTTTACAATTGTATGTATTATTAATACCAGACTACATTCATATTAATTTAAAAAGAATGAAAACTACATATTAACTATAATAATGAACTACCTACATATTTATATTTTTAAAAATAATATGGTCCTTCTGATCTTCGATTTCCGATCTTGCTTCTTCAATCAATGAATCAATTTCTTCAATGGAGTAAACTTTTTTCTTAAAAGGTTTCGGTGCTTCCGGAACATATAGGGGTTTTTCCATCTGACAAAAAAAAAAAATATTCAATTACGAGTATTATTAATAAAGAATCTCTATTTCTTAATTACCAAAAAGTGTTTATATTCGGGTGAGAGTGATTCTAAATATAAAACCTTATCTTCAATCGCTTTAATCCTCTCATAGATATGCTTAGGATTAATATGCTTTGAATTGATTACTCCCATATTCAAATGAAGCTCAACATTTTGTAATCGTTCTCTGAGACCGGGGGGTATATCAGTCATTCGAGTATCCTCTTCATTTTCAACTAATTCTTCTTTTATTCGCATTTCTGAAACCGGCTCGTTCTTCATGAGTTTATCAAGAGCTTGAAGGTAGTCGGGCTTAATTTGTGGTCCAATCCGATTTTTAACTCGACGAACTATTTGCAAAAAAATATTTTATGATAAAGAATATGAATTTAAAATGAAAGTTACCTCTCAGGTGACCGTTGGAATCGCTTTGTTTTATAACGATGCTATTTGTCCTAGCACAAGATGAGTTTTCATCCGACTCTTCGGTTTTTATATCATCTTTTAACCTGTTATTAGTTGCTGTAAAGTCTCGAATATTATTCAAATCGATTTCTTCACGTTTTTTTTCAACAAAGCAATGAATCCTTCTGATGATTTCTTTTTCATCGGCTGCGATTTGAACAAGATTTTGAGAAATTGTATCAGTTTCAACTTGGCAATCATCAAAATCCAATCTATTTCGTTTCAATTTCTTAGGAATATCCGGGCCTGAAAATGGAATTACATAAACAAAAAACAACTTACATATTTTGTAACAAAAATTTAAAACATTTTATTTTAAATATTAACAAGTATATAATATTGAATTTTATATTATTTTAAATCAACAGGTACAAACTATTTATAGCGTTATTTAATCAACTTTCTTTATGAAGATTTTTAAGCCACTGACATTCTTTGTTTTCTTTCCATGCTGATTCGTTGGCATCGTATTTCTCTTTCTTCCAAATGGGAACGGTTTTTTTAAGTTCTTCAATTGCATGTTGAACAGCATCTAAGCTTGTTTGACGATGCGGTGATGAAATTGCAATTACAACACTGGCTTCCTTCACTGGTACCAGGCCTAAGCGATGGTAAATAGCGATTTTAAAAACATCATCCCATTTATTGCGAATGCCATCACAAATCTGTTTCATCATTTTAAGTGCCATCGGTTCATAGGCAACATATTCAAGGGTAACAACCTACAATTAAGAGATTAAATATTGAAATGGGGAGTGAAGGATTTGTACGTTTCTTTTTCAAAATCTTTTTTTTTTTTTGAGGGAATCAGAAAACCACTAAATCTTAAGTTTAGATCCCAAAAGAAAGTTTTTGACCAATAATTATTTTTCGTTTGTAACTAAAATTCAAAACTTCAAACATGAGTGGCTACGCATTTCTCACATTCATGCTTGAATTTAATTCTTACGTCATAGCCAATAATTAGTTGTTGCTGATAACCCTTTTTGTCTCCCATCTTCCTTCAGCCTGTTTAAAATGCTTTAGAGCTAAGAGTACTTACCTTCTTATCTTCGAAATTATCTCGTGTTGTTCCAACAAATAAGGAGATTGCACCACAACTATCATCAGCTACCAGATCACTGATGATACCAACATCTAGTTTATTTGGTGTTAGTTGCAATAAATCCAAATCTGAATCCATTCTAGCTTGTTTAACTGATTATTCCTAAAATTATTTTAACTTTGATTCTGTTTTTAACCTCCACTTATTGGTGGAATAACAGCAATTTCGTCACCAGAATTTAATGATACTACTTCCTCTAAATTATCACAGTACTCTTCGTTAATTGCCAGTATAATATTATTTTTAATTATATCTAAATTATATTGTTTGCTTATGATATTCAACAATTCAGATACTTTAGCCTGAGCAGGTAGATTTATACTAGTTTCTGAAATTCCGGCTAAATCACGTGTTTTAGCAAAAAATAACAGACGAACATTTACGGATGAAATGTTCATTATTATTAGGCATTGATATTTATTTATTTTGTTTTTAAATCACAAGAAATTAAGTAAAGTAATTAAAAAAGATGAAGAACTGTGGCTGTAAAGTTGCTACTGTGATTACGACTTTTCAACTTTTTTTCGAAATGTCAAATGTGTCACTTTTTGCCATTACTTTTTTCATTTTTGAAGTAAATGGAATATTTCGGAAACGAAATGAACACATTCAGTATTTTCTGGTTTCGGTAGCTACCTTGCCCGACTTTTCCACTACAATTTTTTCCAAAATCGGGTGAAATGTATGTAGTGGCATTGTATATCCAATCTATAGTATTCTCATGAAACACGATTTTGTAGGTAGACATTTGGTCGATAGGTTCGCTGTGATCGCCTTACCGAGATCCCTTAACAAAAATTAGTATTACATTTGGACGCATAGATGGCCACGAGCTTTCTTTCTTCATGAGAATACTATAGAATTTATATACAATGGTAGTGGACCATTTGTGTCATAGTGCCTGTCTACATTGTCTTCTTACTGAAAGTCATTTTGAAGAACAGCGTGTCTACATTATGCAAAGAAAATCCTTTCAGTTCAATATACCCTTCTTTATTTCACGCAACTAAGTACCATACATCTCTCACTCGCACGAAAAAAAATCCGTCTTCTTGAAGCCAAGAATTATTTTCAAAAGTGGCGCATCGGTGGATTTTGGGTGAAATCTTCTTTCTCTTCCTTTCGCACATAAAATCTACCTATCTCACTGGATCCACCTTTCAGTAAGAAGACAATGTAGGCAGGCACATACAGACTGTGCTCAAGAGCATTTGATCGTGAACCAGCCTAAGGCCAATTTACACGATAATAGAAGTCAATGACTTGTCATTATATTTTCTGTATGATTTCTCAAATGAGCTTTTATTTCTAGTCAACTCATAAGGTTTTTTGTATTGTGTTTTCACGTCTTACTTCGCATTTGATTTTCTCTATGATTATCTGTCAAAACCAAAATAAAAGAAAAAAATCAAATAAACAATAATGCCCGTCGTCCACTTGTGCCCAACGCGTTTAATTTCAAGTTCAACACATTCAACTCTAGTGTACGATGATCTCAATTCCATTCAACCGTCGCGCTTACTGCGGTTGGAGTTCGTTCCTCAACGCGTTGTTCAACAGATGTACGGGAAGTGAATGAGCTCGTGTTGCTCGTTGCCCATACTTGGGCATCGCGTTGAGCAACAAATTCACGATAATGTTCTGCACATTATCTGGTCAACACGTTGAACAAGTTTTGAATTTTTGTTTGGTGTGAGTTGCGTTGGATACGATGAAATTTGTGTGAGGATACAAATTAAACCGTTGTGTTTCATGTTTACAAACTCACAGCTGTAGGTAGGTATATAATTTTTGCTTAGGTTTTTGTGTTTTTTGGATCTGGACAATGTTTTTTTGGATCTGGACAAAGGTGGGTCTACATTCTGGACAAAGGTGGGAATTTTTTTTCGGTTTTGGTGATGGGGAACGGTAGTCTAAAAGAAGCCAGAGGTGGGTCTGGATCTGGACAGAGGTGGGTCTGGATTCTGGACATAGGTGGGATTTTTTTTTTCAAAAAAATTATATAGAAATATACCAGAAGAAATGCTTGAAGTTAATAAATATTTTGTAACTAGTTTACCAAATAATAATAAAGAAGAATTAAAAATAAATGATCAATATATCATTGAAAATAAAAATGTAGAATATACTATATCAAAAGAAGAAGATTTTAAAGAATTGGAAATATACACAAACTGTATAACAACAAGAAATTGTACTAAATTAATCAATAAAAGAGAAAATATTGTATTAGAATTAACAAGAGGGAAATTGTTAGTAAAAAACAGTTGTATAGAAATAAGTACCAATTGTAATGAAAAGAAAAAAATTAAAATTATAAATAACGTGTTAATTCAGTTTGAAAAATGTAAAATAACTGCGGGTGGCAATGGTGCAGTGGATGTAGTGCTTGACTGCTAGCTTAGAGGTGTGGGTTCGAGCCCCATTCTAGGCAGCATTCTTTTCTACATTCTCCCAGCTTAACTGGACGCCACCCGTGAGATTTAATGAGATAATAAACACCTTGATCTCAATCCACTGTGCCAAATCTTTCCTATCTTCCTACTCTTTCTAACTAGTGCCGTGCAATTCAGGTTGCATTTAAAAGACCTTAGGTCTTACAGGCATATAGTTAAAATTATTATTATTATTATTATTAATAACTATAAAAAAAGAACTTTTGAAAATTCCAATGAAATAGAAGAACAATCTCTATATTTAGAGAATCCAAAATTGTATGAAAGTATGTCTAGTCTCTTAATTGAAAAAGAAATTAAATTAGAAGATATAAATAATATTGACGTTATACACGAAAAAATATTAAGATTAAATACACATAAAGAAACTTCATATTCCATACACATTGTAAACATTTTGATATTATGCATTGTAATCATATTTCTATGTAGAAATAGAATAAATTGTTTCAGGAGAAACAACAATCTTAAGGAAGGGGGAGTTACGTATGCATCTTCTCCTAACAATACTGATAGCTACAATAAGCCACTCGAGACCGAACCAGCAACGTCGCTTAAGTTTTAATTACACTCCCACATTCCAGAGCGATGATATAAACATTGGACAATCTCCGATGCAATAAACAACCACCACTCCACATCGAGTAACATAAACATTGGACCCAATGCAATAAACAACCACCACTTCACATAGGATAGCAGAGACATTCAACGATCTTCGATGCGACCCGAAAATCAACCCACACTTCTAGTTCTACCTTCATACAGTTTAGTTGACTGTCTGTTTATTTTGAATAAAGATATTTTTTTAAAAACTCTTTTGTTTCTTCTAAAAAGTTATTTCGCGCTTCATAACATCAATCGAGTATGGACACTTGAAATCGAAATTCATCGATATTTTCATCACTTTTTATTAATTATGCACTGCCATATGAAGAATTAAAAACTTTTAAGGGATACATTTGTTTTTAATTTATTTAAACGAACGAAAAACACTTTTGAGTATCTGTTAAACACCGCAGAACAAAACTTTCAACTCCAGAGAAATGTCAAATCTTACTAGTGTGTGTGAAAGTCTGTGTAAATCTTGCTAAAATGGAAAGATTTCATTTGTCTGGAAAATTTGATTTTTTCTTCTAAACAAATCGATTGTTTTATAATGCTACGTTTTCATTAGAGCTGAAATGAGGTAATTTCGCAAATCACAGAAAAAGTGTTTTCATTTGTAATTTGGCAATTTCGTTTGCCAGCTCATTTCATTTTTGAATTTCAACTGGCTGTAAATCGCTTTTTGTTGTTGTTTTCTTTTGTCTCCTTCCATTGCGCTTTGACATTTTCATACAAAACCAGTTCAGAGCTCTTCAAACTGTGGCTAATTGGGTGTGTTCGTTAGGTTTTGACTTAATTTCCAACCTAATTTGTGCAAATTTGGTTGAAATTATCCCATTTCGAAATGTGAATTTGTATGGGAAATGAAATGATTTCGTATCGCATTTGGAAATTTTCAACGAAATAACCTCATTTGGCCTAATGAAAACGCAGTATAAACAGAATCGATTTTTTGGCTGAAGGGAATTTATTTTGACATTTTTCTGGAGCTGAAAGTTTTGTTCTGCGGTGCTTAACAAATATCCAAAAATGTTTCTCGTTCGTTTGAATGAATTAAAAACAAATATATCTCTGAAAAGTTTTTTAATTCATCAAATGGCAGTGCATAATTAATAATAAGTGATAAAAGTATCAATGAACTTCGATTTCAAGTGCCCAAAGTCGATGATATGAAACGTGCGCTCGCTGACGTGTTCCTCGATTGATGTGTTTTTTTGATGGATTTAAGATTGTTTTTTTAAACTTTAATGGACGCACAACAATTTTTGTTTATTTCTGCTACTATTTCCGGAAATATATTTGTTTTTAATCGTATTAAATGACACGTAAATCTGAATGCACTTTTGAGTATTTGTATGCCCATTAATTAGTTTACTTTTTGCCTCAAAATGTATGTCAATGGCCAACGCACACAATCACATACAAAAATTTATTTTTTTTTATAGGTAAATTATATATGTTTGTTTTGTTCATCTCTGAATTCCAACATGTTTTCGACTGGTTTTATATAAAACTTGTGTTTTACGAAAACCTGAAGCTACAAAAAATTTATGAAAAAACTTGTGTGTTCGATTAGGTTTTTCTCCGAAACCGATATTTTCGCGAAAACCGCGTTTTGGGTTCGGTGTGAAAAGGCTATCAGTGTGTTAGTATTTTATGCAGACCTTAGTGTGTAGAAAAATATGTGTGTATAAGTTTTCTACTTCGTTCTTCCACTCCAAACAAGGTAGAAGATTTTAAGCCGCTTCATACCGCGTATTTCACTTCCCTCTCCTATAAACTCTGTTTTCTGCCGGCAGAAATCATCCCGTGTGTGCAGGCCCAATGAGATGATTACGTATCGAATTTGAAAATTTTAAACGAAATTACCTCCTTTGGCCTAATGAAAATGCAGTATAACATGTAAATTGTTTTGAAACACATTTTTTCACACAATTTCCCCAGCTGATCCTTACTTTGGGTTTTTTGTCCAAACTTATGTGTCAAATTTTTTTTTATATGAACTTTGACACAAGTTTGGACTAAAATGAGCAAAGATGCAATGAAAATCACAGAAATTCAAAGTAATGCTATGTTCCCACCAAAACGAAATCCGAGATTTCAGCTAAAAAATTTGAGATTTCAAATGGGTGGAGCAGAATTTCATGGAGATTTCGTTGAAATCCAGAGTTTTTATTGAGATTTCGTTTAAATTTCTATGTGCTTGCTAACACGTGAAGAACGAAAGTGTTTAGATGTGAAGAAAATTATTCTGCAGATTTTGTTCTCCTCTTTGTGTTTTACGTATTTTCATAATGAAAGACATGATTTGATTGGTTCAATTGGATAGGAGAAGCAACACAAAGGAGAACGTCAATTTTCTACACCGAATATTTTCAAATATTTTAAAATATTTCATCCCGGTCCCTCTTCTGCAAGTTACCCCGCTCGCCATCACAAATGGCAGAAAATGCTTGAATTTCTTCACGTGTGATCAGGGACTATGAAATTTTTTCCCAGCAGTTCAAAATATGAAAAGTTTTCAACCGAAATCTCGGATTTTATTTTGGTGTGAAGATAGTATCATTGTATATATATTATTATAGTCATAGACATACTAGATATGGACTGCTAGTCGATACTCATTTTCATACAAAAGCTTCGATGGAAGCAGCCCCAAATTTAATTAGTGCCCAAAGCGCTGTTGGTGCAAAACGGAAAAAAAATAAATATTGTTAATGCCATCTCTTGGCACTTTGCCTTTGCAAGTATTTTTTTGCCATAGAAACTAAGGACATCTATTATAATTACTTATAAAAACAGAGCCATCTGCTATAATTTAAATCTCAATCGACAGGACTCAAGGTCAAAAATCTTAAGGACGCAGATACTTTGCAGGGACTTGGACAAGATCTACATTAAGGATTCGGGGCCAGAAATTGAATGGAAGACTGTTTTCTTATCCGAATATGCTGGTCCATTGGTTGTACATCTAGTTCCACAAGTGTCAACAAATAAAAAGAATGCAATTGCTTGAGAAAATGTAAAAGAGCCGGCAAGAAATACAGAAGGTTTTGGAGAGCTCATTGTCTGTGGCTTTCAATCTCCGGAACTAGTTGTGGCTATTTGGTTGGAGTATTTAACTTTTCAAAGGCGACTCACCAAATACGAAGACGAGGAGGAATGCGAAGTTTTGAGAAGAAATTTTAATATGTGTTGGAATTCATTGGGCCAGCAATGGGGTGTTTTGGCCGATTGTAATTGCGAGACTAGAGTATGGGCCACTGCAGGATCCAAAAAAGGGCAAATAACTTTGGACAACAGTAATGGGTAAGTTGCACATACAATTGTCAGCGTTTTATGTTAGGTACTTATTTCTAAAATCATGTGTCGTGGTTATAATTGTGCTTTGATTAATACAGGTGATTTTCCAGCAAAACTAAAGAAAAATAAGTAAGTAAGTAAAATTGTATGCCGATAACACAATGGATTTAGGTAATAAAATAACAAATCGGATTTTTGAACCACCCTAAAGTACATTGTTTAATATTTTCCACCTCCCTAAAGTCTTGGAATTCTTGTAGCTTATTCTTTCTTTCTCAAGATCAAGATTACAATATAAATAGATTTTTTGTCAAAATTTTAATCAGCCTTCCCTTAAATCTACAATAAAAACGTTCGAATTCTCAGTTCGTTAATTCCTTAGCAAACACTTATAATCTTAAATAGATTCTGTGGCAAAAATACGGAAGCACTAGAGTTTGATCCTACTTTCATAACATATCAACATTTAAAATAAGCATTGAAAACAACTTTCGAATGGATTTGGAAGTATTCGGCTTTAGTCGATTTTTTTTCATTTTTAGATTTAAAAAAATAAAACTGTAATTTTTTTAATTTCAGAGCAAATAATAACTGGCAAACAAATTTCGCCTCAACTAGTTAACCAAATGAAAACTCATCACATACTAGTAAAAAGCAACGTGATTGTGTGATTGTGGTGAATCAGCCCACGATAGCTTAGCATAATCTTGTCTTCTTAAAAATGAGCTACTTGGAACTGCTATTGAAGATGTTAAAGCCGTCAGTGAGAGGAATGAAAACAACTATCTTCCAAGTGCAACAAAAAAAATCTTTTCAAATACCAGTCACCAACGAAACAGGTAAGCACAATATAATGTTTATGTATAAAGCCAAATAACATATTGTTTTTAGGTATAGCTATAAGATAAATGGCCATTTTATATTTGCTAGTGCATTTGTGTATATATAGCCCATTATTTAAATAACTTTTGTCCCCATCTGGAGTTTTGTGGAATTTTAAGATATATTACGAACACTTCTTAAATTCTTAAGAGTCCAATAAAATGGGAGAAAAACAAAACCAATCGTGCACTTTTTTGTTGCGATTTTGGGTTTGAAATTCTGTTAGCCTTCATTGTGGTTATTGTAATATTTTCTCAGGTTCGTTAATAAAACTTATTTACTTTATTCAAAACGTCCACTTATTTATTTCGCAAAATAAAACACTTTACTTTTCTTACTACAAACAAAACGATTTATTCTTCACCACTGAATTAATTCACAAACTTTACTTTTCACTTTTATTACAACCAACTTTATTCATTCACGATTAAAAACAAAAACTGTCTCGCTGCCGTTCAAACATGTGCCTTTTATACTTGTTTTCCAAACTCTCGAAATAAGGAGAACGTTCTAGTCTCTGCTTCCAGAGCTTTCCATAGGGGAAATTTCCCAATAATTTCCCTTCAAAAAGCTTTTATTTGACAGCTGGTAAATCTGCTATAATCCGGCAGATGGCGCTTCCTTCGTTTGAGAGTTGCTATAATTATAGCTACTAAGGGTATGTTTGCACTGCGACCGTAAGCTTTATTGTGTTCGTTTGTTTGCTTTTCGGAGTCGTTATAGTTCAAATTTGGAAAGTCATTACACTGCCCCCCTCTTAGGATTGATCGTCCCGAGCAAATCCATCACATCCTTCACCATTACAACGATGTAAATGGTCGATGTGAACTACTTTTATTTTGCCTCTTAATCCTCTCCGAATGCGGTAGACGCCATCGTTTACTCGTGTTACAACAGTATAAGGGCCTTCCCAATTTTGTTGAAGTTTCAGTGACATTCCCCTCCGACGCTGGGAATTATAAAACCAAACAAGGTCTCCCGCTTGGAATCCTGTCTTTGTTGCTTTTGTGTCGTATCGCTTTTTCATCCGACCACCTGATGTCTTCATATTTGCCCTTGTTCTTTCATGAACGTCACTCAGCCTTTCTTCTTCATTTCCCTTATCACTCCGATTCATGGGGCCAGTCTGTTGAATTTGCACTATCCTTTCGTTGTTCTTCAATGCCTTCTGCTGAGTTTTGATTGTCAGGATACCGTCCATTGAAACCGTTGAGATGACATCTTTGGCATCGTACCCCTTTGGTAGCTGGTACTTCCGTACAAACTGACGACTTATGTAGCCATGTTCATCTTCACGCTCATGATTACCTTCCACTACCACGCTGTTGCCAACAGTTTTGACCATTAACTCATTTGGCTTGAAATGGCTGACATCCATGCACACTTGAAATCCGTCCGCTCCAACTTTGTAGTTTTCTCTGGAATCACGCTCGTCACCCTTTCGCCGAGTAGGAGTTAACTGCAGCGGAGTCACTTTTGGGCGATATATATCGCTTCCCGAGCCATCTTTTTGCGCAGGCCTCATTTTCCTTTTATTCCAATCGTAAATGGGATAGGCTCTCAGTCGCTGGATGGAAACAACTTCCTTTTCTTTTCCATGCGTGCAATGCTTGTAGTCTGGTTTCCATGGTCTTCTAGGTGGCAATCTGCACTGGCTTTGCAGATGCCCAGTCCTGTTGCAATTCCAACATGGAGGTTTTCTAGGTGGCAGTCTGCACTGGCGTTGAAGATGTCCGATCTTGTTACAGTTCCAGCATCGAGCAAGTCCATCTCGCTGGTTTCTTTGGAACGCAGTTCTCTTGCAAGAACACTCCTCAACTCCTAGTTCTCTTAACCGATGAACTCCTTGAGAAGCCTGTTCTGCTGCTTCCATTGTGAGGGCGAATGCTAGTGCTTCAGGAAGCGTGCGTTTGCCAGCAGTTCGAATTGCTCGCTGAAGGTTGATGTCAGATACAGCACGAACAAAGGCTTCTGTTGCGAGTTGGTTGATGATTTCATCTCCTGCAGCTGGATAAGCCAGATGTGCCAATCGTTCGATGTCTGCTTGAAGCTGTTGCAGAGTTTCTCCCCTTTTCTGGACTCGGGAATTGAGCTGGACGCGGAAGACTTCTTGCATATGGCCATCTCCAAAACGTTTGTCAATGGCCTGAACGAGAGCACTGAAGTTGCCATTTTTATCTGCTGGTATGCTTTGTAACAGCTCAGCAGCTGGTCCTCTGAGGGCAAGCGTTAGAGCTATGCATTTGTCTTCCTCATCCCAGCCATTTGTTGCTGCGGCTGCCTCAAACTGCTTCTTGTAGATTGACCAAGAAGTTTGCCCATCGAAGGTTGGTGGATGCATCTCTTTTTTCTTCGGACAGTCGCCAGAACTTTCTCGAACCTTCATTTTCTTTACTTTATCTAATTCCTTTGTAATGGATTCGATTTTATCTTCGAACTTTGCTTCTACTGTCGACAATTGCTTATCGACATTAGACAATTGTTGATCGAGAGTTAACAATTGTTTATCGATAGAAGAAAATTGCTTATCGACACGCTCGTCAAGGGCAACAATTCTACTGTCAAAGGCATCTAACTTACATTCGAGCATGTTTGTCTGTTTTTCCAGCAGACACTTTTGTTCTTGGCTTTGTTGTTCTAGAAGATTCTTCTGCTCTTGACTTTGTTGTTCGAAACGTTCGAGAAGATTCTTTTGTTCACTCCGTTGTTCTCGGCTTTGTTGTTCGAAACGTTCGAGAAGATTCTTTTGTTCACTCCGTTGTTCTTGGCTTTGTTGTTCGAGACGTTCGAGAAGATTCTTTTCCTGACTATCAAATTTTGCAAGCAGCTGAGACAGCATATTGGTCATGCCCGATGTACTTACTTGCTCTTGCTGTTCTTCCATTTCAATGTCGAATATAAACGTGTCCGGGTTTTTTCCACATCTTCTTAAATCTTCTTGCAGACGAATTATAAGATCATTCTTTGTTCCAGCAGTAGGAAGATCTCGTTTATTCAGTTCTGCCTTTAGTTCCACTAAATTTAAATCATTCAAAGATTTACCCATTGTCTTTTTTTTTCACTTTCCACACAATAAATTTACTGAGTGCACAAATAAAATAAGTTTTATTCCACTTCTAACACCAATGTAATATTTTCTCAGGTTCGTTAATAAAACTTATTTACTTTATTCAAAACGTCCACTTATTTATTTCGCAAAATAAAACACTTTACTTTTCTTACTACAAACAAAACGATTTATTCTTCACCACTGAATTAATTCACAAACTTTACTTTTCACTTTTATTACAACCAACTTTATTCATTCACGATTAAAAACAAAAACTGTCTCGCTGCCGTTCAAACATGTGCCTTTTATACTTGTTTTCCAAACTCTCGAAATAAGGAGAACGTTCTAGTCTCTGCTTCCAGAGCTTTCCATAGGGGAAATTTCCCAATAATTTCCCTTCAAAAAGCTTTTATTTGACAGCTGGTAAATCTGCTATAATCCGGCAGATGGCGCTTCCTTCGTTTGAGAGTTGCTATAATTATAGCTACTAAGGGTATGTTTGCACTGCGACCGTAAGCTTTATTGTGTTCGTTTGTTTGCTTTTCGGAGTCGTTATAGTTCAAATTTGGAAAGTCATTACATTATTAATGTCAATGGAGGAAAAGTAAATATTAGTATAAGGATTAGGAAAAGATTAGACATACATATCTGAGCCCAGATTGAATAGACCAATAATGTATGTACATATCTACTATTCAGAGTCAGGTTACGTTTTGACTTCACAAATATTTGAAACAGATCATTGGACTTTTCATTTTATTGTTCCTCATGGTCTTAAGATTCCTTTCACCATTTGGTCCCTTTACTTTTAAGAATCGATTTATTTCTAATTTTATCAGTTTAGTTTGACTTGCAGATTATTTTAACGTTTTTGTCAGTTTCGTAAGTTTTTTCAGGGTCTACCACGATGTGTTGAAAACAATAATCTAGAAATCACTGTCACTCCAAAAAGTGCCAATGTTAAACTTAAAGCCGAAGATACCCGACACTCTGTGGCACTGACACACTGACAGTGTCGAGTCAATGCTAGTAGTTTATAATTCTATAACTCGTACTTTTTTCGTTTTTGATATATTTTTTCATGTTGTGTCATATGTTTGTTTCACTTCATTTGTAAGTTTTTAGTTTTGTTTTGCAAAGAAAAAAAATCTCGAGATTATGTGCTGTCTTTCGTGGTTTTTGTACATTCTAGATTTTAGTGCGTTCAAAATTTTTAGTTTTTATTTCGAAAGTTTTTGCATTTGAGGTTTTTGTTAAAATAAAATTGACAAATCCGAAAATCTCAAGATCTGCAATGGACAGTGGTACCGTTGTATATACAATAGAGTGGTCGTTAAAAAAAAGGTCATCACGGATGGGCCTAAATCAGCTCTAAATGAAGAAAAAAAAATTCCCTAATTTTTTCAGATTTTTTCCTCTTTTTGCATGCTAGGAAATTCGCGTAAAATCTGCCAAAAAATTCAGAGCATGTAGGTGGGAAGTAGACAAGAAAAAAATCCTACAGGAGGGGGGGGGGGTAATATTCTCCTCCGCTTGGACGGGAGGGGCAATTAAATAAAATAATTGCATAAATAGAAAAAAAAATAGTTAAAAAACAACGGCAACACTTGAAGGCTTTTTGGAAAACCAAAAGTCCATTCTTACGGTTTGTATTAATATCAAGTTTTTTGATGAAAAGTTTGCAACATAGGACACACCGCAAAAGATCACACAAACGTTATAAAAACTGTTGGATGATAAATGCACGACTGGGTCGCACGTACTTGCTCTTATCTTCAAGACACTGCGGCTTTAAGAAAATTTTATATAAAAACATGTTAATTATGAATGAAAAATGTAGAGATGCATGAAATACGATATTTAAATTAGCTTAAACAACTCCTTTGACAGTTTGAAGCGGAAAAAAAGAATGCCATCTTAATTCTTGATTGAATATGATTGTATGGGAAAAAAAGTTTAAAACAACTTTTAGACAAATTTTGGTATACAAATTTAAAGTTTTTAGCGTAGTAGCACTCTTGGCACCAATTTTATATAAAAATTTAATGCACGACTGCGTCGCACGTACTTGCTCTTATGTTCAAACTGCTTGGAACTTAAGAACTTTTAAAAATGTGCACGAACGAATCCAAAACTTGCCCTATAGTACCTACATATAACGAGTGAAAAATTAATTGAGTTTGAGAACAATCAATCAATAATGAAGTTTTATTCTGACAAAATAAAATTTAAAAAATAATTATACGACAGTTGGATTTCCATTATCCGTAATTAGATTAATCGAGGTCAATTATCAAAATGAAAATTTAAAGTGCGGTCAATCTTACAAAATACACACTTAAGAATAAGTACTTAGGATCGGTTTATAAATAAAATAAATAAATAAATTGGGTGGCGCAATAGCTCGTGGAGAACCAGTGCCTAGTGACTTACAACTCTCAACCATTCCTGTGTGCGTGTTGTTGGCAGGAATGGAGGGGACCAACAGTTTTTTGATGAGTCCGAACGGCTAAATGAGCAGCACTTATTCGTGACAAGTTTACTCATGGAGGATTTGTCAGTTCCTCGCAAGAGGCAGTACCTCGGATAAAACATTTCTGTTTTTAAGTGGCACGGCTGGGAATCGAATCCACATCTTCGGCATGACAGTCCTACGCACTAACCATCATGCCACGAGGTACTACATCGGATCGGTTTAGTATAATGTGAATCAACTGTTGATATAGCATATTTTTCATCATCTAAGATGGTTGTGCTAGGAACAACAACTTTTTCTGTGAAGTTTGGTAAATCAGTCTTGTGGTTTTCCTGCGAGGTGTGGTTGAACCTCTATTATGTGACATTCGATTAATCAATAAGGACTCGATTTTAAAAACGAGAATTTAAAGTGCGAACAATCTCCAACCCACACAAAATGACTCGGTTGGTTGGTATGTATAATACTAATCAATTAATTGAAATAGGATATTTTTATAATCCAAGATGGTTGTGCTAAGAACAACAACTGCATTTTGAGTGAAAATACAATGCAGTTTGCAAAATTTATAGTTTTGAGTCATTTTTAGTGAAAATAAAGTGCAGTTTTCAAAATTTATAAAAAAAGATCATTGAACTGCAAAGTTTTAGGCCAAAGAAAAAGCCGTTTTGAGTCATTTTATTTTCACCACCAAACAAATCGTACTGAATTGTGAAAAAAAACTTCAGCATACAAAAATATTACCATTTTCAAGACCACAACATCTACGATCACATTTTCGCATACATGATTTGCGAAAACCTTGATCTCAAATGCGTTTTCGGACAGTTGCAGATATCGTAGTTATAATTACTTATTCATGGGTGGATTCCATATAAAAAGGCTGTTTACAAAAAAAGAAAAAAAACAAAATATGACTTCTAACCAAAAAAATACAGACATACCTACAGTGTTGGCCAAAACATAAGCAACTTTTTCAAGAAATAAAACTCTGGCCTATAACTGCCTATATTAAATAATCTTTTAATTGATTAATGCTCTTAGTATTACCAATATAAAATCGAAAACCACGCTATCCCTTCAAATTTAATTTAGATTCGTCAGTTCAGTATTCCATTAAGGTATTCGACGAGTCAGTTGGTTAATCAACCAAGCTCATACCATGATACCGAATAAACAAAGGGTACTTAACATGGAGGAAGTAATTGTATGGTTCGTGGATGTTTGGGCATTTTCTATGGACATGGAGTGGGTCCTACTGATAAGATATATAGAATTATGGACCGGTGCGCATTCAAGAACATCATGGAAAATGTCATGCTTCCACGTGCTTAGGAGAATGTTCCCCTGAAATGGATATTTCAGCAAGATAATGATGCGAACCACACCAAAATATAGTCAAACAAATCGTTTCAAGAAAAGAAGCTTGATGATATGAAGTGACCAGCACAGCATCCTGGTCTCAAACCCTTGGAAACACTATTGGAGATTGTAGATCGAAGAATAGTTCAGAGAAAATACCGGAAATAGGAACGATATCTTTGACCAGGTCAATGAATAGTATACCAGCTTCCACGGTTCCAAATATTCTGGAGAATATGTCATGGAGCTGCAGTGCGATGATGAAAAACAGAGGTTTTGTCACAAAATATTATAAATTAAACACTAAATTTAATTAAAAACATGAGTGTTTTTAAAAAGTTCCTTATGTTTTGAACAGGCAAAAAGGAACATGATATCAATATGCTTTGATTATTTAATATTTTTATTTATGAAACATAATTTTTGTTGTTTAAATTTTATTTTGGTAATACTTAGAGCATTAATCAATTAAAAGATTATTTAATATATTAAAATCCAGGCAGTTATAGGCCAGAGTTAAATTTCTTGAAAAAGTTGCTTATGTTTTGGCCAACACTGTACATATATATTATAAAAGCTCCAATGTTTAATTTCAAAAATAAACATATCAATAAATACATAAATCTACTACTACTTATTTCGTAGTCAGAACAATTTAGAAAAATAATGCTCCCAACAGTTTTTGGTCGCAGACGTTAGAGACCATACTTTTAATTCTAAATTGTTTCTGAATTTAAGATCCGCTGGCTATTTTCCCTTATCTTAATTCAGATCAAATGTTGTTGGCATATGGTTAATGGACTGTTAGATCAGGATCAGGTGGTATTATATATCCGATTCGCAAATCACCAATTTAGTTTTGTAATGTCACACCCGCAACGCAATTAAAATGGATCCTATTACTTAACCACTTATTTCCTAATAATCATTGTACTACATCAATACTGTAACACATTTAACACTTTTAACGTGACGTTGGAGTCGAAAAAGTTTGCCACTTTTTATGTTGTATGCTCATAGCTTAAAACTTTCACTTTTTTGCACTTACTACTTTCAGAACTTTTAATTACCTCTGTAGTGATATATGTTGGGGTAAGAGATGTGATCTGCAACCTTTTACTGAGCACCTCATATTTTTTTTTTAGATTTAAGATTCAGATTTAAACAAGGTTATACGTTGATGATGAATTTTAAATTTTAAGTTTTTCATCGATTTTGAATTGTAGACAACTTTTTCAATAAACTTCTAGTTCTCAAAAAGAAAAACAAAGTATTTTCTATTTCAAAAGAAACTGAGTGTTTTTTTTTCTTTTTATAAAGTTTTCAAAAAAGGTTTTGTTTCAAAAGCCAAAATCTTTAAGCGTGCAATTTTCCTTCAATGTACCAAAATGCTAAAGCACGTAGATACCATAAAACCGATTTTTAATTTAAAAAAAAAAAAACAATAAGTTCCAAATTTTGTTATTTTTTAAAGCCTAACGAATGAAATACGGCAATTCTTGACCCCCCCCCCCGCCTTTTTAATCGATTCTTATTTATGATAGCAAAAATGTGTGTATGAAAAGTGTTCAGCAGAGGATTGCATAACATGAGGCAAGGTAGGTACATAAGTGGGGAAGAATTATTATAGGTCTCAAACATACATTTGATACTCATTGCTTTGATTAATTTTTTTAGGTTTTAACGAAACTTCGAAAAACATAACTTTCTTGGCACTTACTACAGGTAATTTGTCCTATGAAAAGAAATGTTCAGAATTTTAAGTTTAACATTTTTGCACTTCTTTTCTCCCCGGATAATAGGAAGAGAGTTAAACTGATTTTTTTAAAAAGGTGTCTGTTGGAGGGAAGCTGTAAATTAGGTATTTTATGCTTTAAGCTTTTAAAAAAAGAGCAAAATTCAAAACCCATTTTGTTTTTATGCAAAACTCAAAATTTGAAGGTTTTAAATACCCACAATAGTATCAATCAGTTAGAATGTTCATGCCATTTTTAGCAAGTGTTATAGAAAGACACCACTTACTTAATATGAAACGTGGATAATATGTTGTTTTTATTCGTTCAGATCAGTAAAACAAACTTTTTTTGTTGGGATTAGATACTTTTTAAAATAAAATTTTATTTAATTTTTCAAACTGGATTTCAACATAAAGAAAAACAATTTTCTTTGTTTTCACTCAACAGTGCTCTTTTCAATTTTTTTTATAGTTATAGTTCGTAATAGTTGTATAGTTATAATAATAATAATAATATTAATAATAATAGTAATGATAATAATAATAATAATAAAATATCTAACAACCATTGTGATGAATATACACACTAAAAATAATGGTGGGCTTGTTGTTTAAAATAAAATACAAGAAAAATGATTTAAAAAAACGTAAGTATACAATATACATAACATATAACGTTTTTTAAGTGTTTTGGCGTCATAGACTTCGGTGAACTGTCTGTATAAACGTAAACGTTCCAACGCTCCAATCTTTAAATGGATTCGAAGCGACCTTTCAAATAGAATTCAATTAAACAATCCATAAGAACGGTAATATACTTTGAATTTATAACCAACCGGATACATTCTCTGAGTCAAGGTGTCGCATTTGTGCATCGTTCCTGATTGTTCGACCAAATGCGATTTAATGTTGTTGAATGCTTGAAGAGCATACGTTCCGAATTATTCCATCGAAGTCAAGTTCATCAAGGAACTGTTGAATCATTTGACGTGAAAGCAGACTGAGAATGTTTCTGAACATTCTTGGTGCTTTCGACATATGAAGATAGTCCATTACTTAGTTTGCTTAGCGATTGAGTCATCTGCAGGAGCTTTCAAATATTCTTGAATCCTATTTGATAGTCATCTTGTCAACTGTGAGATCAACAGCAATAATACTCTCATTGTTCGCCAATCGTGATAATGGATCCACAATAGTTTGGAAGTGCTTCTTCGTGCTTCGAACGGCATCTGAAACTGGTTCGATAGCCCGCAAGCGAATAGTTTTTTCTGCTTAACCCAACACACCAGGGACTTTGACTTGCTGTTGTTGACCACCTTGACTGGTTGTTCCAAGAGAAATTACTCCGACCTATCAGAGTATACAATAAATTAAGTGAGTGATTTAGAAATATCTAAAATTTTTACCTCGACATATTTTTCTTACACTTTTGATGAACTGAAAACTTTGAAAAACAGATACAAGGCGAGTTGTGCAGCATTCACTGATCCAAACGTAGCCACAGGAGTAAAGGAATTTAGACTTTGCTTGGTAGTGTTAGTTGTGGTGAGGCGGTTCTTGGTGAAGCAGATGGTTTTGCAGTCCCAACGCCTTCTCGTTTTGATGATGACGATGGTGATGGTGGTTATGACACGCTTGGCCGGCGGGATATTATCGTCGCCATCGTCCGATGACTCCATTTACCACAAAATTGATTGCGACACGTTCTTTGCGCTCTTTCTTATCAAATATCGAAACTGGGTGCATTTTTTTTTTAGAATAGTTTCTTCCTTCGATTTCCTCTCCAACTTTTTTTTTGAAAGAACACCCTGAAAAATTTATTTTTTTTAAATATATCCAAAAAATGAAAACTTAATAGGTATTTTTAAAATAAATTTTTACTCCAAAATAAAATGAGAAATAAAATTAAAAAAAAACAAGTGTCAAACCAGTGTCAAAAGCTATCCCATATTTCCGCTTTGCACCAACAGCGCTCGTAGCGTTTATAATTAATTTTAGAACCAATTTAACCAAACAACTAGCAGTCCATATCTAGTATGTCTATGATTATAGTACTATCATGACACAGAAAAAAAAGCTTCGTACTCGGCTCGTTTTCGGTGACATTTTCGGCGCTGTTAACCACGGCGAATTGCTGATGTCAGGGGGTTAAGACAGAGAGGATTATATTTTTTTATTCTGACAACAATAAGGGGGATAAGGGAGATGGGTGCGTCAGCTGTTAGTGTCATGGCAACGACAGAATGAGGTAGAGAAAATAAGTAAAATGTTCATACACGTATACGAAATTATACAATGGTGTTGGTTTCTTTCATGAATTAATGAACACGTAGGTATATCTATAGATATAGGTACAATTATTTTCTTGCAAAAATTGAAATTCGAATTAAAATTTCCAATTTTTGTTTCAAAATGAATTTTGAAGTGTGTATCAATATAGATTTTGATTAACTCACTTATTTTATAAGATATATGATTTCTTAATATATTTTGTAGTGCATGCATTTATGTAGGTGTCCAATTAGGAGTTAGTTTTGTAAATTAAAATATTTAAGGGGGGAAAAAGGGGGGAAAACTAAGTGAAGGTTTAAAATCTATTTTCTAAACGGTAAGAGATAAAAAAAAAAATTTGATAGAAAATAAAATTCTAAGAAGGTTGTTAGACCAATATTTAATTCTAAAAAATCCCGTTTAGAAGATATTAATTTTTGAAAAATGTAAATGTTGAAAAAGGTCTTTGACAAATGTCTTGCTGTTGAATAGTGGAACGTAGGATTAAAATAAAATGTATACCCACGGAAAGTAGACAGAAAAAAAAATTATTCGTGTTTAAGGAATTTTTGATAAAGATAATTTTTCATGCTTGATGATTTTTTTAAAAACAATGCTTTTTTTGGGTGAGTTTGTAGAAGTTTTTAATTTTTAACTTTTTGAGGGGTGAAAAGAAAAACTTGAAATTTTACTGAGTGATAAGTACTGTATATTCTAGTATCTGGTAAAAATTTCAATTTTCTAGAACACCGCTAGCTTGAGATATTTGAAAATTTACGCTAGTTTCAAGCTCCAAACGTTTCGATTTTCACTTTTCAAAACTCAAAAGTTGATGAAAAAGTTCAAAATTATGAAAAATAATCTACTACACATTTGTACCTCCAACCATCTTCTAAAATAATGTTTAATAATGTTTAGCGATCAGTTCAACCAGAATGACACTATGTAGGTTTAAATGACTTTCACAAAATCATTTTTAATCAAAAATTTAATAAAATTAATTCACTAATAAATCTTCAACTTCAAAAGTTCTTAACGGATCTTCACGATTGAGGTCTTTAAATGCGCGCTTTGAGATAGCCAACAAATTTGCAATAAAAAATTACCAACAGTAGGGAACAATTTTGAAGTAAAAATTATTTACATGGGTATACTCGCCATACAATTTGTATATCTGTTCAACAAAATTTTTTTATTACTCAAAATCGGCTACTACGATTATGATAAAATTTTTTGTGTATGCTAAAATTTGTTTGATCTACTGCTAAATATTTAAAAAAAATATACTTAATTAGGGAACATTTTGAAAAAAGTTGGTTTAAAAAAAAATTATTCCTTTTTTTTCAAAATTTTAAGTTTGAAAGCTATTTTTTTTTTTAATATTTACAAAAACAATTTTATTTTAACAGGTAATTAAAGAATGAATTTCTGGCATTCAGAAAAGCTATTGCATGTCATTATAAGTGTTGCCGTTATTTTTTAATAATTTATTTTCTATTATAAGTCAATTTCTTCGAAAATTAACCCTCTGGCCTAAACGGGGGGAAATGGACCCTCCTCCCAAAGTAATATTTTTCTTATCTAGGCTTAGCCTACACGCTCTAGACTTTTGTCATACTTTTTCATAAAAAATGTTCAATGTTATAAGTAATTTAAGCAAATAACAATGTTTTGAACTCTATAAACATTGTTATTGACCACTATTTTGTATTTATGATTCATTTTTATTAAGAATTAACCTACTTTATTTTATAGAAAATACCTCCCTACATAGTTGAAAAACTTCCTCCCTATTAATTTCATTAAAAACATTTTTTTAGTGGCACTGTGGTTATAGATATATTCTTCATAAATTTCTATTTTCCCAATTTACTAAAGTCACTTATACAACCAAACAAAAAAAGTCCAATATAATCTTAATTTTCAAACAATACAACCATAGTACAGAAAATTGATAAAGAAAAACGCACAAAATTGATGTTTTTCTTATCTCCCTTGGACTCCCATAAATTTTCTATGCGTTGTTCTCTATCTTCGGTTAGTCTCTAAGCCTTAATATTCATCACTATTTCCTAAATTATCTGCCCATTCTCCCCTCTTTAATTCGCCATAGCAATAGTTCGTACTCGCCTCGCCCAGGTGTCAGGCCGACCGTTCCTCTTCATGATAGTACTATAATAATAGCTGTGTTTTTTTGCATGTCCAAATAAAAATGGGTGAAAAAAACGACAACAAAGCAAAACAATTTACATGTTAAATACAACAAAAACTATGTCCATATAGAGTTAGCTAAGTCCAGATAATTAACTGGAGTTAACTTTTGTCCCGATAAAATGGTATTGCCAGACTACCATTGTCGTTGTGTTATCGATAATTTGTATAGAAATGTCAAATGTTTGTTGGTAAGATAGTTCAGAACAAAATGGCAGACCAAAGCAAATGTTGAAATGTCCCGATGTCGTTTTTTTCGCCAAACTCCATATGGACATACAAAAAAAACGCAGCTAATATATATACAATGATAGTATAAAGGAACAGACCTTTCATTTTGACTAGCAAACAAGCACAACTAAAGCTAGAACTATAATGCTCGGAGGGGCACTGAAGTGGTCGGAAGAAAAAAAGCGAGTACACGGAAAGCATTTGACGCGACTATAATTGCGGAGTGGAGCGTTTCGTTAAAGTTCGTTCAAATTTGGTTACGGAAGTGGGGTGCGCTCTTGAGCGCACCTCACTTAAGTAAAACTGACATTTGCTGAAATAGGAAGGCGAAAAAAAGAAAGATGATAGTTACGTTATGGGTGTGCTCCCTTTTTCTTGGTACGGATAGCTACATTTCGTTGGTTTTTGACATTAGCTTTAGTGCCCTTCCGAATATTATAGTTCAACCTTAAAAAAAATAAATAAAACAAAAGTCTTTCTGCACATACATCCCTGACTTATTAAACTCAATTTTTTTTTACCATTCCATTTCGTACCTGTGTATAACAGATTTGAAAATGTCATATATTTGACAGCGCAGAATCGCCATAAAAATGAAACCCTGCAACGGAACATCACAAATAAAAATCAGTTTAATTTTGTGTGGCCGGCAGTTGAGTACTAGGGGTTATCATTTCCTCCTTGTGAATTTAAAATTTCAAATAATTGTATTGTCATCTTTACCAAATAAAATACATACATTTTTTTCCAAATAAATAAAAAGAAAAGTGCAAACCACGAATAACTCAGTCGTGATTCCGAAAAAAATTCTCAGTCAAAATTGCCGCGTGTGTGGATATGAACTAAGGACTCAGACACTCAAAATTTAACAAGTAAGTTTCCCTTCCAATAGAAAATCAACACACGATAATAATTAATTTTGTTTGCGATACAAATCTGCTTCCATTTCTTGTCCATGCCAACAAAAAACCCACGACTCGCCGTCAGTCAGCACAGTCATCATTTATCATATTCATTACACGCGACATGGTTCAGCTCAATGTCGCACAATGCAGTTTCATTAGAAAAATCAATAATTTCTCTGTTCCCCCGTCCGTCGACCAGGATTTCTGTTAAACGACATCAAGCACCTTTTCCACATAGGGTTCCAACAAAATCATGCATGCAACCTGCTCAAAGTTTGTGTTGCAAATCAAATCATCAATTTCACGATAAGGATTTCACTAACGTGAGTTCCATAAAAATGCAGCGAATAGAGAAGAGATGGGTGGGTAAGAGCCTTGTCACCCTTCATTCGTTGCTTAGGTGCCTGCAACAAGGTCTAATGCAGGTTTTGTTGAAATTAGAAAACGTACACCTACCTATGTAGGTATATTCATATTTAGTTTTTACCACGTTTTTTTCTTGCGCTATCACTGTCATCACATCATCGTTGTTGCTCCTGTTTGCAGCAATTATGTTTGTGTCATTGGGCTTGAGTCAGAGAATTATGAAAGTTTAACGTGCCTGGGCGGTGAATGTGTCCGTGTCCTTGACTCTGCTGCAGTGCTGCTATGGTTGTATTAGTTTATCAGCAGATTTAGTTGAACAGGGTAGTGAAATGATGGGAGGATTCTCCTTGGAATTGCACGGAATACAATCGCCCTCTTAGATCAGTCTCAAAGCAAATTAATAATCCGAAGAAAAAGCACGCGAGTTTCCCATTTTACACTGTCCGGGTGGCAGTCGGTAGTGAATATACAATTTTCACGATTTATTAATAGCCTGCTAGAAGAAAAGCAGTACTGCATGTTGGAACCGCCATCTAAATGGGTGCTGTGGGTGTGGCATTGAGGGACAATCGCTCTTCTATTAGAGCCTTGAGTCATCCTGTGCGTAATTTAGAGACAGCAATTCTATTCACATTCATAATTTACAACTAGGTAGGTATGTACATTATGTTCATTATGTATTTGTCGTTTTTCTGTTTTACTTTCATTGAAAAGGGCGCAAAGTAATTTGAATCAAGACTCCAAAAATGTTAAAGTATTTTTGATGAATCACAAATATTTGAAAAAATTGAGGACATAGAATATAGGTTTTTTCCATTAATATTGTTTTAAGTAGTTTTGAAACCAAAAAGCTATTTTTGTCTGTGAGTAAACAGGCAACACAACCATAATGAGTTCTTTGAACTTATTGAAGTTCTTCGATCGGAAAAGCAAACAAAAGATACATGCCCCAAAAAAGCCCTTTAATTGTGTAGAGTAATACATACAGTTCTGGGCATGTTTGGGCTGACTGCATAGGTAGTTACTATACTACCATAATATCCGGTGTCTACTTAAAAAAAAGTAGGTATATAGGTTTATTTTGATTTGATTACAAATTTAAAAACTCATTTTTATTCGAACTCTTAAAATAGTTGTTTAAGAGTTTCTAATTTTTCAGAAAATTTAAAGTTTTAAAATTAGAAAATATACAAATATTTTTCAAAGATAAAATTTGTTTTCGTGATGTAAATTTTTTTTTTAAATTAGAAGGCAAACGGATCTGGTGATTTGCGTTCAAATATTAAAAGTCAATCAAGAAAGAAATTAGTGAAAATATTTTTTTTTTCACTGATATATTTTTAATACCTACCTATTGAGTTTATTTGACTAGAAAATTAAAAAAGAATACACTTCCGGCTTTAAATTAAATTGTATGTATTGCCGTTATTAATTGGGAAAATAACCAAAATATTGATGTTCACTTCATGGAATCCAAAAATCTGATAACTTTCCATGCAATCTCCACTGTGTCTAAAAGCTGATTATTATTAGTAGGTTTGGAAGCGGCAATGATTTTTTTTTAAATCTGCCCAATATTCCTTTTTTGGATTGAGGTCAGTTGATTGGAGGCTAATCCATTACTGAAATATAGGTGACCCGTAACCCATTCCTTAGAATTTTTGCTGGTGTTCTTTGGGTCATTGCCTTGTTAAAAGATCCATCTGATTGTCATTTCATCTCTCAATAAGGCATCATTGTTCCCTAAAGAATGTCAATGTAAAAATACCTAAACACGTATTCAGCATTTGGCGGGCGTTGCACATATTCATGGGAAGTAGAGCTGCCATACAGGAGAATTCTGCTTTAATTATATCAGCACTTAGGTTTATAGCAGTACCTGGGGGTCAATTCTCGATCTGTGAAACTGTGAAGTGATAAATATGACAGCGCCTTCACGCCTAATGCGATTCTCGAAGTGTGAACAAATGAAAACAAATGCCAAAATGATTTCATATGATAACTCGTTTATCACAATCATTTCATTTTGTGAAAATCTGTGAAAAGAAAAATGATAAACAGAAACAAATTGTGCTCATTTGATACACCCAAGTCGCCAGCTTGGTCTTTCTATGACGTCATAATCATCTTCTATGAGCAAGTGGTAACATTTTTCATGTAAGTACTTTTTAGTACTCACTTTGGCAGCTGTTTTTCATAACGAGTTCTGGAATCGCCCTGCTCGTGTTTGTGAAGTGATAAAATGATAAAACTGTGAAAACTGAAATGATACCTTTGTTTTCATTTCACAGTTTCACAGATCGATAATTGACCCCCTGAACGGTAAGCAATTCCAAGGTCATCAGGAAATGCTGTAACCTTACCTATAAACGGTTGATCAAAAGGAAATATAATGTAAATTAAGAACAATATAGGCCCCAGGACTGAATCTTGGGGCACACCTTGATTTATGGCACCTAGTATGACTTGCGATTCGCCTAGTCAAACTTTGGAATGTGACTATGTGGCATTACTGTTTGCGACTCGCCTAAATTAAGTTCGCCTTAAATAAAGAAAATTTGAATGTCACTCAATACCTTTAGCAAACGTCCGCCTCTATCGTTTAAATCGAACTGTATTTCTTGGTGACTTAAGTTTTTATTTTTGAAATGTCGAACGTTCGAGTTGTACATCTCTGACTATAACTTTTTGATTTCTATCCTTTAGGTAAGACTTAAACCAATCATGAATAAAAACACGGAAACCTACGCAATATAATTTTTGTAATAGGACACTATGGCCATGCCATTGCGGGTGGCAATGGTGCAGTGGATGTAGTGCTTGACTGCTAGCTTAGAGGTGTGTGTTCGAGCCCCATTCTAGGCAGCATTCTTTTCTATATTCTCCCAGCTTAACTGGATGCCACCCGTGAGATTTAATGAGATAGTAAACACCTTGATCTCAATCCACTGTGCCAAATCTTTCCTATCTTCCTACTCTTTCTAACTAGTGCCGTGCAATTCAGGTTGCATTTAAAAGACCTTAGGTCTTACAGGCATATAGTTAAAATTATTATTATTAAAATTTGGCAACCATGCCAAACGCCTTGGTTATGTCCACAACGAGGCCAGCACAGTGGTTTCTGTCATCCAAAGCCTTATATAGGAAAGAGCAGAATTCCAAGAGGGCATCTTCCGTAGAAAGCCCCTCTCTAATCCCCAACTAAACTGGACTTAAAAATTTCATTTTCGTTAGGTAACCCATTACCCTAAACTTAATTGCTTTTTCAAAAATGTTAGAAATGGAAAACATCGAAATGGGTCTATAATTATCCTTTTTGAAAATAGGTATTACATAAGCACACTTTAATTTGTCAGAAAAATTTCCAGTGAGAATGCTCAAGTTAAAAATGTGTGCAAGTATATCCACAATAAGTGCTATTTTTTTTAAGTTTAAGATTGTAATGGAATGCATTGAGTGTAGGGTTACACTGCTATTATTTTGACCGCAGCTGTATATACCTACGTAAATGTATGAATATGAACAAATTAGAAAAACAATAGCCAGACTCATAAATTCGACATAACTTATTATAAATAATTTTTTCTTGTATTTGAATTTTGAAATGCCAGTTTCCTATGAGTGTGACACAGACTTTCAAACTCGTGTACTTATTAAAATTATGAATAATTTGTTCATGTGCTTAGCATACAAAATCAACAAACTATTAATTTTCAGCCTTAAAAGGCCTTAAATGCCCATACATACAATTGTAATATTAATTAATTAATATTGTGTGTAACTTTTTAATTATGTATTATTAAGTTAATAAGTAAGTGCCATTTTTTTGTACACATACAACAAGAGAATTATTGTTTTTGTTTTTATTTTTGTGGAATTTATTGAATTCAATATTCAATAAAGTCCACAAAGTAAAAACAAAAACATATACAAAATGTCTGTTTGAATGATAATGTTGTAAGTAAATTGAAGAAAGATATTTCCAAGTTACAGATTTATAAAATAATGTATCACTTAATTAATGAAAATCCCTTTTTGTCCAAATAACATAATGGTCCTTACCAACTTTTCTGTTGAATTTTGCATAAACAATTAAATTAATATTAATTAATAATTAATTAACAATTAAGCTTAAAGCTCGATTACTTGGAAAAATGTGAAAATATAAAAAATCGCACGTACTTGCTCTTATGTTCAAGTTGTGTGGGACTTAAGAACTTTAAAAAATATTCAAGTTATTATAGAAAGAGTATAAAAAAGTATTTAAATCGTTCTTTTAATTGTATAATCAGCCTGATAAATAGCTAAGAGCTCAAAGTATGCCATTTGATTACTTGAAAAAATATGAATATATGCAACCAAAAAATTTTAAATCGTTGGAGCCGTTTTCTTAAAAATTATTTTTTTATATATAAAATTTGTGTAACATTTTTCAAAAAAAAAATTTGTATGCCCATTTTGAGTATATATTAATATACATTCAAATTTTATCCAATTTGCATTACATCCAAAACTTATTTTTTCCAAAATTTTGGTATGCAGTATTATTTATATTCTAACAAAGCTTTTGTGCAAAAAATTTTATTGAAATCGGATGAGCGGTTGATGAGAAAACCGAAAATAAAAAAAAAACGTTATATGGCAGGTACTGTTGATAAATGTTTTTGGTAATTCTTTTTAGTACACCAAGTCTACAATAATACACTGATTTTTACTTGCGATATAGGTACTATTAGGCAAGTTTTGGATTCGTGCAAAAAAAAATTTTGAGATAACAATCAAACATGATATTACGATGATAGAGAACACCAAAAAAGTGGGTGGCACAATACTGTCTGTCTGTCTGTCTGTCTGTTCGCCTACAGCCTAAACGGCTCGATCGATTTTCTTCAAAATTGGTACATAGTGGTTTTTGGTGATTCTGCCGACACGTTTTTTTCATTTTTTGTTTAGAACCAAAAATAGCGGTACCTGCCATACAATATTTTTTTCAAGCAATTTTACATAATCACTTTTTTCTCAAAAACGGGTCTTTAAAAAAATTCAATAAATTTATTTTAGTAAAGGCTTCCTTTGGGTGGAAAACCATTTTTCAAAAATGGTTATTAATTGTACCTCCCAAAGAACAATTTTTTTAATTTTTGATTTTCTTCAAAAAGGTAAGACAGATTTCAATTATTTTTTTTTATATAAAAGCTTCCAAAAATATTTTTTGGATTTTTAAAAAAATGTTTCAAAATTATTTTTGGAAAATCAATTATTTTGAAAACGACAAGATCGATTTTCTTGAAACTCAATACTAAAGAGTTTATTAGTAATTTCTAAAATATTTTTAGAACAAATTTTACATTTATGAAAAAATAACGGTACCTTCCATACAAAAGTTAAAAAACCGCAAAGAAATATATTTTTTTTTCTCAATAACGACTCCTACGATTTTGATTAAACTTTTTCTATATACTAAAATAAGTACGATCTACTACCAAAAATTATTAATTTTACACTTAGCAACTATTAATAGTACCTGTCAAAGAACGTATTTTTTATTTTGAATTTTCTCGTTATCAGCTAAACGGATTTAGATTAATTTTTTTATGTACAAATTTCAGATAAGATTTAATAATTGCATATCAACATTTTCAAAAAAAAAAGTTTTTGGATTTTTAAAAAAAGTTTCAATTTTTTTTTTTTTGAAAATTCGGTATCTCAAAAACGGGTCGACAATTTTTTTTTCAAATTTTGTTTTTATATACACATAAATATATACAGTGCGGTTCATATTTATAACCCACCTTAAAAATCGTATTTTTTTTGGTCGTCTATACATGATCAAAAATAAAAATGATAGGGAATAATAGAAATGGTCATGGCAGTTAATTACAACAACAAGTTAATTTCAGAAACGTAACAAGTGTATTTTTATTTCTTAATAATACAAAAATTACAAAATTCAAGTGTTTCAAATTTATAACCCATTGCTTCAACAGTTAATAAAAGTAAATGAAAAACCGAAACTAATAATTAATTTGGGAACCTATGGCAAGAATCAAGTGAAAAACTCTTTTTTCAGTGATTTTATGAGTTATCCAAAAGTTCCGGCTTGATTTTAAGCCATTCCTCACGAAGAGAGGGTTTAAGCTCTGATATCGTCTCATACGTCCTTCCTTCCGCGTATATTCTCCTGACAAGAACTCTCCAAATATTTCCAATAGGGTTGACATCGGGAGAGCATGGGGGTCAAAGCATTAAATCAATAGAATTTATTCCCAACCAATAAATTGTTTCGCTACTGATATGGATTCTGGCATTGTCCTGCTGAAAAATCCAATTTCTCTCCTAATGATCTCTCAAAAAAGGTACCAAACTGCGTCGGAAAACTTAAACATAATCTCTGCTGTTCATTTTTGATGAAGTGAATTGCATTTCTCCAGAAAAAATGGAATTTAGATGGTCCTGATAGTGTGCACTCTTATTGGCGTGACTTACGGAAGGAACCGTGATATTTTTATAGGCGAAATTTTGGTGGCGGTTCGGTGATGATGTGGAGCGCTTTCTCAACGAAGGGGTGCGTGGAAATGCAATAAATTTCTTCGAAAATGAACAGCAGAGATATGTTCAAGTTTTCCGATTCAGTTTGGTACCGTTTTTGGTAGATCACCATGAGAGAACTTGAATTTTTCGGCAGGACAATCCCAGAATCCATATCAGTAGAGAAACAATTTATTGGTTGCGAATAAATTCTATTGATTTAATGAACTGGCCCGCATGCGCTCCCGATGTTAACCCTATTGAGAATCTTGGGAGAGTTTTTGTCAGAAGAATATACGCAGAAAGAAGGACGTATGAGACGATATCAGAGCTTAAACACGCTCTTCTTTATGAATGGCTTAAAATCAAGCCAGAACTTTTGGATAAATTGATAAAATCCATGAAAAAAAGAGTTTTTGACTTGATTCTTGCCAAAAGTTCCCAAATCAATTATTAGTTTCGATTCTTCATTTACTTTTATTAATTATTGAAGCAATGGGTTATAAATTTGAAACACTTGAATTTTGTAATTTTTGTATTACTAAGAAATAAAAATACACTTGTTACGTTTCTGAAATTAACTTGTTGTTGTAATTAACTGCCATGACCATTTCTATTATTCCCTATCATTTTTATTTTTGATCATGTATAGACGACCAAAAAATTAACGATTTTTAAGGTGGGTTATAAATATGAACCGCACTGTACTTTAGATTTGCATACCATAATTTGTTCTTAAAAATGTTTTAAGAATTTTATATATAAAAAATGATTTTTTTAAAAAAACCGCTCCAACTATTTTAAAATTTTTGTTCCCAAACAATCATATTCAATCAAGAATTAAGATGGCATTATTTTTTTCCACCTCAAACTGTCGAAAGAGTTGTTTTAGCCAATTTAAATGTCGTATTTCATGCTTCTTTACATTTTTCTCTCATAATTTCCATGTTTTTATATACAATTTTCTTAAATCCGCAGTGTCTTGAACATAAGGGTAATTCCATGAAAAAGTGGACATGAAGATATAAAAATGGAAAATTTATCTCGCCCCCTGTCTATTGTTCGCTAGTTTTAAAATTAGAATTACAAAATATCCTACAAGTAATAAGCATACGCCTAAAAATAAAATTAAATTATAAAAGGCTTAGCTCTAAGTTTTTAAATTAAAAACGTGAAATAACGTGAGTTACCGACTTTTTATAACGTGAGTTACCATGTATTTTATTAAATTTGTATAAAATATTTTCAATAATTTAAAATTTGTGTACAGATATAAGCAGGCTGGTAAATTCTTCGATCTAATTCAACAAACTAGTTAGCTTTTATTGGTTTGTTTAATTTTAAGAAAATATGCATAGTACTGCCTTTGTATATACAATCTATAGTACTATCATGGGTGACGAACGACTGGCACGAACCAAGTGACGGCTTATGAAATTACTGGTGCTGAGCCTAACTAAGTGTGTACAGCTGAATTGTAAACTTAAGAATATGGCAAATGAAGAATAAAGTGTAATAATAAAATAATGAGAGAGCTGTACACTTTTTTATAAGAGTTGGAGGGAGGCAAGAAATCAAGCAATTTTGGTTTTTTCAATGAATAATATGCTGAGAGTTGGGTGCGTATGCGTATTTGGCTCCGATGTGAGCTGAAATGAAAGTATGATTGTTTTTCTTTCTATCGTTGGGAAAGAAAAAATTGTATTTGGAAACAAACAACAAAATATATGCTTGCAAGTTAAGCGGGCCATTCACGTTAAGACTGTCACACAGGCTGTCGATCGGACTGTTGCAACGACTATCGAAAGTACGCACACACGTTGCGAACCAGTTTTACGAACAGTGTGTCAAAAAATTCTTTCAATTTGATTTTTATTTATCTCGTCTCCTAGAAACAAAATAAAAACTATGAAGATTATTCGTAGACTGAGTAGTTCGGTCGCAAGGACTGTCTCAGAAACTGCCATTCACTATACGACCATTCGGTCGTGTCGCAAGGTTCGTTGAAATTTTCAACGGACTTCCAACCTGTCGTTAGTCGCACGGTCCAATGTACAACAAAGACATTCACGGTAGAATCCGTCGTTTTAGACTGAAATTTGTCGGACAGTCCTTACGACAGTTTTAAGGTGAATGGCCCGCTTTATATTGTAAGATTGTATTTGTAACCATGGTTACTTTAAAACTTTTTATTTGTTTATTTTACTTTTGTGTTTTCTTTCGTGTTTTGTTTTTATCAGATTTCCATTTCAGTCGTAAAAATGCTTTGGTGGGGGAAGGTTGCTGCTGTTAGGTGTAATTTTCGTTTTCATTTAGTGTGTATATTTTTGGGTTGTTTTGTTTACTTTCGTTTTTTGTTATTTTTGTTGGTTGTTGTTGGAATATGGTAAGCACGTAGGTGGTTGTCATTGACGGCTGCTGTTGCTCATGCTCGGCTGCTGCTGCTGCTGCTCAGCATACGATCGGAATATTTTTGTGCTGGGGTGGGTAAAAAAACGAATTTTTGTTTGGGGTGGTTGGTTGCAGGGTTGTCAGATTGGGCTATTTATCATAAATTGAGCTATCTTTTTCCTTGCGACAAGAATATGAAAAAGTAGCCCAATTTCATATTATTTCTATAACTTTTAAGAAAATTCGTTACATAATTTCAACGATATATTTTAGTTCGTCCAGATTTTAAGGATTTGTCCCTGGAAATTATTCCAAAAAACAAAAACAAAAAAACGTGGAATGTATAAGTAATCCTATATTTTTAAGATGAGATTGGGCTCGTTTTTGGGCTAGATTTTGGGTAGCGATTTGGGCTACAAGAATTCTGAAATTGGGCTACACAAGTGCTTCTTGAGCTGGCAACCCTGGTTGGTTGCTTTAGGTCTGTTTTTGTTTGGATGTTCTTAGCATTGCTTTTGCAGCACTTTTCCTGTTTGACACAGTTGGAATGAAAAAGGAGTGCAAAATAACAGCCCTGAACAATCAGTGAAATTTTAAACATCTATCGATAATTAAACAATACCTATAAGGGGAGATTACGATAACTCGGGCGACGAAGTTTATTGACATATTTGTATAGAACAGTTATTTACAAGCATTTTTTACTATGAAAGAGGGGGGTCTATCTCACCCCATTTGGACGGGAGGTGCAATTTTCTAAAAAAAACACTAAAGATGAACAAAAAATATTTAGAAATAATGGTAATACTTACAATTAAGAATTACACATTTTTTTAAAGCTAAAAGTCTGTTCTATCATCTTGATTTTAAATCAAGTGATTTCCATAAAACTAATTTGAAACTAAAAATTTCAGAACAAAAAATTACAAAAAAACAAGCTTATACTGTCTTTATTCCAAATTTTAAGACTAAATACTAGTTTTTTTTTTACTATTTTTTGCTTATTATTAGTTTTTAGTCGAATACTGAAGACTAGATGGTTATAGATATTTTTAGGGACTCTGGACTCTTGGTTCTATTGACTAATGAAACATTTATTCAAAGTTCCACTGACATCCCATTATATTAAAAGGGTTTTCGGTAATATTTCGGATTTTGAGGGACTTTGGATATGCCATAAGGGGTGCAATTCTGCGTCGATACCAATTTTAATATTTCATGAATTAATTATTTTAAGGCTCCCCATACGATTTGAGTTCTTTTTTCTGGTCTACAAACAGTTTTTTTTTTTTTTTAAAGAAAAAGCTAAAAACATATTATTCAACAATGTTCTTGTCTCTTATATCTCAAAAGCAAACCAATCTTTGGTATTCACTTGATTGCATATTGAACACCAGAAAAATAAAAATTAATACAAAAAATTACATTGGGCCTCTAGCTTTTGAGGGCACCAATGGGAAACTAGCAGTGTGGGTCGAACCCAGCCTCTTTTTAACTTGCGATATAGATACTATAGGGCAAGTTTTCGATTCGTGCAAACGAAAATTTTGAGACAAAAATCAAACATGACATTACGATGAAAGAGAACACGAACAAATGGTGGCACAATTCTGTCTGTCTGTCTGTCTGTCTGTCAGTCAGTCAGTCAGTCAGTCAGTCAGTCAGTCAGTCAGTCAGTCAGTCAGTCTGTCTGTCTGTCTGTCTGTCTGTCTGTCTGTCTGTCTGTCTGTCTATCTGTCTGTCTGTATGTCTGTCTGTCTGTCTGTTTGTATCTGGATCTACAGCCTAAACAAATGATGCGATTTGCTTCAAATTTTGAACTTAAGGTTTTCTTGTAACTCTCCAGAGGGGAAATTAAAATTTTTGTTGGCTCTAAAAATAAAGGTAATTGCCATACAACCTTTGAGGAAAAGCTTTTTGAATAAAAAAAAAAAAATTTTGGATTTTTAAAAAAATATTAATTTATTTTTTGAAAATTCAATATTTCAAAAACGGGTTGATGAATTTGTTGTCATTTTGATAACGACTACGCATTGTTTAGGAACAACACAATTTGTTCCTTTAACTGGTTTGTAAGACTTTGAAAATTTGGTGTGGAAAAACGGTTCCATGAATCTATTTGAATATTTACAGGAATATTGATGATTTAAAAGTCTAAAATTATGCATACCAACGCAAGCCATGCAATCAATATTTGCAAGGAAACAAAAGATTTACGAAAAGACCATAAAAAGTCGTTGTTTAGTACTTTTTTAAACTAACGGTGAAGGGTCAAAACAAGTAATAAAATGGTAATAGTACTTATATATTTCTAGAATATTTGTCTCACAAAAGTGTTGAATTTCAAAACCAGAAAATCAAATTTGTATTTAAATTTTTCTAATAAATAGCTCCAATGATTTCAAGTTTTTTGTTGGTATAAAATTAATATTTTCGTATTTATGTACATAGATGACATTCGTTTTTCTTAAATCAATTTCATGCTTTCGAACATTGTTCTTTTATGTATTTCATCTAGTTTTTATGCACACAATTTCAAAAATTCTAAGCCTCTTGAAATTTTGATAGCTAGGAAGATATGTAGGTATGTAGGTGCATTAGGGTGGTCGTAAGAAAAAGATCAGGTTGTATGGGCCTAAACCGATTCTAAATGAAAAAAAAATATTCCCTAATTTTTTCAGATTTTTATTATCATCCCTTTAGTCGCTGTAGGGTGATACTAGGTGATTCGCGTAAAATCTGCCAAGGGCATGTACTTTGGTTAAAAGTAAACAAGAAAAGAAGTATATTTAACCGGCTTGGACAGGCGACAATTTTATAAAAAAATACTTAAAATGGAAAAACATACATAATGTACATATATTAAAAAACAACTTTTTTCACAATTTTAAGTTTGAAAACAATTTTTGTCGAAGCTGTTTACGAAAAGAACTTTATTTAAAAATAAACCATGAGAATGGACTTCTGGTTTTCCAAAAAGCTACAAAACAATACTGTAAGTGGTTGTTTGTTAAAAGGTTTACTTTTTCCATTCTAAGTACCTAGGTACCTAACTATTTTTTTTTATAAGACTGCCCCTTCTGTCCAAGCGGGGGGAAATAAAACCCCCTCCCGTAGGATTTTTTTTTCTTGTCTTCTTTTAACCAATAGTGAGTGTCATAAGTGATTAAACACAAATTATTTCTGGAGTTACATGAAATTTAAACAAACAAATACATAAATAAAAATTGCATCCCAATAGTTAAAAAAAAAGTTTTATTCAATGGCAATAGATCAAAACAAAACTATTCATAATAAAACTACCTAATGCATTTTTTCCTAACAAAAACTTAATATACTCTTTATTTTACGCGATGATGGTTTAAATTCCATGAATCGTTATCGTAAGACTGTTATCATAATGTTATAATAAAATTTGGAAAAACTGATAAAACCCCTACTACCTACAAAAGGTAAATACAAAAAATTGAAATATCGCAACATGTCCTTAAATAATTCCTTCATAGATGTGGTGAAAAGTTGCAACATTGCTACAAAGATTAAAAATTTCAAGTCAAATACCCAAGATTTGAAAAACAAAATTAAAATAATAAACGAAAATACAATCTACATGCCTACCTACATTATGTATGTACGTATAAATTTATAAAGAAACATATATAACTTATACCTCAAGCTCACATACAAACACAATCGAGTAATAGAAAGCAATTTGTTTTATTTGTATTTCCTTTCATTTATTCTTGTCGTTAGTATGTGTATGGCACAAGCAACTGATTCATTTGTCTCCCTTGCTCCCTTTATTGTTGCGAGAATCAATGTAATATAACCCTCTCTTACGACTTTTTCATTTTGCTTTTACATTTTTCTTCTATTTCAACTCTCAAATATCAAATACATTTCCATATTAGCGCCGCCTGGTGAAGGCTTATGAAAATAAAAAAAATTGGCTGATGATAGTACTATAGATTTTATAACGTGTGTGAAGTTGGCATAACATTTTTGAGCTAGACCAATGGGACCATGGCAGGAATTTGCAGTTTTTTATGCATTTTTATGCATTTCTATTCCGGATTTTGCAGTTCACCAAATAGTGGGTGTAACCGACTGTACTGCTAACTTCACAGTGAAGTTAGCAGTGCCTATGCTTTTCTCAGCAACCGGGCTAGCTAGGAATCTGAAATAAGGCTCTGAATTTGCAGTTTAATTTGCAGTTCCAGAAAAGGAAAAAACCAAATTTCTAAATCCTTACATAAAAAAAATTTCATACTGTACTGCTAACTTCACTGTGAAGTTAGCATAAAAGTCCTTTTCTCAGCAACGGTGATACTTAGAAATTTGCAGTTAGGCTCCAAATTTTGCAGTTAATTTGCAGTTCAAGAAAAACTAATGCCCAAATTTGTAAGTCCAAATTTGAAAAAAAAATCGAATAAATTCATTTTTCACTGTTAACATCACTGTGAAGTTAGCAGTACATACCCTTTTCTCAGGAACTGAGCCAGCTAGAAGATTGCAATTAAGGTCCAAATTTTCAGTTTTTTATGCACTTCAAGAAAAAACTAAGTCCAAAATTTTACGTCCAAATTTGACAAAAAAATCGAAAAATTTACTTTGCACTGTGAACAACAGTGTGAAGTTAGCAGTACATACCCTTTTCTCAGCAACTGTGCTAGGTAGAAAGTTGCAGTTAGGGTCCAAATTTGCAGTTTTTCATTTACTTCACGAAAAAATGCAGTTCAAATTTTGAAGTCAAAATTTGGTATTAAAATCGATTAAATTCATTTTTCACTGTTAACATCACTGTGAAGTTAGCAGTACATATCCTTTTCTCAGGAACTGAGCCCGATAGAAGATTGCAATTAAGGTCCAAATTTGCAGTTTTTTATGCACTTCAAGAAAAAACTAAGTTCAAATTTTTAAGCCCAAATTTGACAAAAAATCGATTAAATTCATTTTTCACTGTTAACATCACTGTAAAGTTAGCAGTACATACCCTTTTCTCAGGAACTGAGCCAGCTAGAAAATTGCAGTTTAGATCCAAATTTGCAGTTTCTTATGCACTTCAAGAAAAAACTAAGTTCAAATTTTTAAGTCCAAATTTGACAAAAAAATCGATTAAATTCATTTTTCACTGTTAACATCACTGTGAAGTTAGCAGTACATATCCTTTTCTCAAGAACTGAGCCCGATAGAAGATTGCAGTTAAAGTCCAAATTTGCAGTTTTTTATGCACTTGAAGAAAAAACTAAGTTCAAATTTTTAAGTCCAAATTTGACAAAAAAATCGATTAAATTCATTTTTCACTGTTAACATCACTGTGAAGTTAGCAGTACATATCCTTTTCTCAGGAACTGAGCCCGATAGAAGATTGCAGTTAAGGTCCAAATTTGCAGTTTTGTATGCACTTCAAGAAAAAACTAAGTTCAAAATTGTACGTCCAAATTTGACAAAAAAATCGAAAAATTTACTTTGCACTGTTAACGTCAGTGTGAAGTTAGCAGTACATATCCTTTTCTCAGGAACTGAGCCCGATAGAAGATTGCAGTTAAGGTCCAAATTTGCAGTTTTTTATGCACTTCAAGAAAAAACTAAGTTCAAATTTTTCCGTCCAAATTTGACAACAAAATCGAAAAATTCACTTTGCACTGTTAACATCACTGTGAAGTTAGCAGTACATATCCTTTTCTCAAGAACTGAGCCAGCTAGAAAATTGCAGTTTAGATTCAAATTTGCAGTTTTTTATGCACTTCAAGAAAAAACTAAGTCCAAATTTAGACCTTAACTGCAATCTTCTATCGGGCTCAGTTCCTGAGAAAAGGATATGTACTGCTAACTTCACACTGACGTTAACAGTGCAAAGTAAATTTTTCGATTTTTTTGTCAAATTTGGACGTACAATTTTGAACTTAGTTTTTTCTTGAAGTGCATAAAAAACTGCAAATTTGGACCTTAACTGCAATCATCTATCGGGCTCAGTTCCTGAGAAAAGGATATGTACTGCTAACTTCACAGTGATGTTAACAGTGAAAAATGAATTTAATCGATTTTTTTGTCAAATTTGGACTTAAAAATTTGAACTTAGTTTTTTCTTCAAGTGCATAAAAAACTGCAAATTTGGACTTTAACTGCAATCTTCTATCGGGCTCAGTTCCTGAGAAAAGGATATGTACTGCTAACTTCACAGTGATGTTAACAGTGAAAAATGAATTTAATCGATTTTTTTGTCAAATTTGGACTTAAAAATTTGAACTTAGTTTTTTCTTGAAGTGCATAAAAAACTGCAAATTTGGACCTTAACTGCAATCTTCTATCGGGCTCAGTTCCTGAGAAAAGGATATGTACTGCTAACTTCACAGTGATGTTAACAGTGAAAAATGAATTTAATCGATTTTTTTGTCAAATTTGGACTTAAAAATTTGAACTTAGTTTTCTCTTGAAGTGCATAAAAAACTGCAAGTTTGGACCTTAATTGCAATCTTCTATCGGGCTCAGTTCCTGAGAAAAGGATATGTACTGCTAACTTCACAGTGATGTCAACAGTGAAAAATGAATTTATTCGATTTTTTTTTCAAATTTGGACTTACAAATTTGGGCATTAGTTTTTCTTGAACTGCAAATTAACTGCAAAATTTGGAGCCTAACTGCAAATTTCTAAGTATCACCGTTGCTGAGAAAAGGACTTTTATGCTAACTTCACAGTGAAGTTAGCAGTACAGTATGAAATTTTTTTTATGTAAGGATTTAGAAATTTGGTTTTTTCCTTTTCTGGAACTGCAAATTAAACTGCAAATTCAGAGCCTTATTTCAGATTCCTAGCTAGCCCGGTTGCTGAGAAAAGCATAGGCACTGCTAACTTCACAGTGAAGTTAGCAGTACAGTCGGTTACACCCACTATTTGATGAACTGCAAAATCCGGAATAGAAATGCATAAAAATGCAAAAAAAAACTGCAAATTCCTGCCATGGTCCCATTGGTCTAGCTCAAAAATGTTATGCTAACTTCACACACGTGATTTTATATACAAAGGTACTGCTACAAAACCCGTGTCCGAATATGATAACGTGAGTTACCAACATGTTTTAGTATTTTTTACTAAGAAAGAATTTACGTTTCCCAGAAATTTGATTTTTTCCTAGGAGTCCAAATCATTACCATGTATAGAGTTTATATTTTGTTTTATTTATATTTATATAAGCAAGGGAATTTAAATGAAAGAGAGCGTGAAACTCTCCCAAATGTAACGTGAGCTACCATGGAATTGCCCATAAGAGCAAGTACGTGCGACCCAGTTTTGCATTTTATTTTTATCACAATCGTTGGAGCCGTTTTGAGATAAATTAGCTTGTCCTTAACGGTTGTATGGCAAGTACCGTTATTTTTAGATCTAATAAAAATTTCAATATCTGGAGAGTTAAGTTCAAAATTTGAAGAAAATCGCATCATTGGTTTAGGCTATAGATCCAGATAAACAGACAGAATGGTGTCACCCACTTTTTTCGTGTTCTCTATCATCGTTATGTTATGTTTGATTGTTACCTCAAACATTTTTTTTTGCACGAATCCAAAACTTGCCATATAGTACCAATATCGCAAGTAAAATTAAAATCGTTGGATCAGGTTTCTTCAATTCATCAACCCGTTTTTGAAGTATAAAATTTAAAAAAGAAAATAATACAATTTTAAAAATCCAAATTTTTTTGTTTGCTAAATTTGTGCATGCAATATTATGTATTGACATTTTAAAGAAGCTTTTGCATACAAATTTTGATTGAAATCGGTTGAGTAATTAATGAGAAAATCGAAAGTCAAACAACCGTTATATGGCAGGTACCGTTAACAGTTTTTGAAATTTTTACAAGAAAGTACACTATACCTACACCTACAATAAAGCCCTGATTTTTTTCATCAAAATTATTCGAGCCGTTTTTGAGATAAACACGCTTTTCCTTAACGATTGTATGGCAAGTATCTTTATTTTTAGAGCTAAAAAAAAAATTCAATTTCCCCTCTAGGAATTAAAAAAAAAAGGTAGGCAATGCTATTTCTGCATCAAAAATTAAGAAATAAAAATGAAAATGGTAAACGGAAAGGAGATATAGGATCAAATCCACATTCAAATAGGGAACTTTTTTCTCGGTCGGTCGAGGTACAGACAGACGGAATTGTGCGAACCACTTCTTTCGTGTTCTCTATCATCGTAACGTTATGTTTGATTGTTATCTCAATTTTTTTTCACGAATCCAAAACTTGCCCTATAGTACCTATGTACAGTGAGCGTCAAAAAAAAGTGTACAGCTGTGAACTGCGTTTTTGTAACTCTGTTGAAGAAAATAGATTCGATCTTTTAGGAAAATACTTATCTTATTTTTTGATGCGGTTAATCTTCAATGAATTGGCATATAAAACTTATCAAAAAATATATTAGCAAAAATTCAATAAAAAAATAACAAAAATTACTTCATTTTTATGGCGTCAAAAGAAAGTGTACACTATTCAATTAAAGCGGAATACTTAAAACCAATACTTCGTCTGCTTCCCTTTCGTCCTTAGGACGGCTTCTATGCGTCTGGGTATTGACTCTACTAGCTTCCCTGTCAATTCAGCTGGAATTTCTTGCAACTCTTCAAACAAAATTGAATTTTGTGTCTTTTTGCTAAATAATTTCCTCTTTTGGATCTGTTTGTACAGATAATCTCACAAATTCTCAATTAGGTCAAGGCCTGCGGATCGCGGAAGGTCTGCTAGTTGCTTAGAAGTACCATGGAGTAACCATTCCTTGACCAATTTCGATGTATGCTTGAGGCCGTTGTCTTATTGGAAGACCCATGAATCAGTTAACCCCAGTTTTGCAACACTAAACGGCAAATTGTCTCTTAAAATATAAAGGCAATCTTCAGTCCTTATCGTACTGTCAATAAATACAAGGGTTCCAACTCCAGATGACGCCATACATCCCCAGACCACTTCTTTCGTGTTCGAACCACTTCTTTCGTGTTCTCTATCATCGTAATGTCATATTTTATTGTTATCTCGATTTTTTTTACACGAATCCAAAACTTGCCCTATAGAACTTAACGCAAGTAAAAAAGAGACACAAAATCTCATCTGAGAATTTTTTTGAGAAAGCTAGACGTTTCCTTATATTAATGAAGCAAAGGCGTTATTTGGTCCGATGAGTCCAAATTTAAGTTTAAAAACTCAAAACCAGAAATCGAGTTTGGTGCAGGATTTTCTGGGAAGAGCTTACCGTTTTCTTATATTAATTGGACGAAGCAAAAGCTTTTCTTCACCTAAAAATATTTAAAGCTACCGTCATTGATTCGCCTTTTTACGGATCTTGCTGTTATGTTTATCTGCAGTTCTTCTTAAGTATTTGTGATTTTTCATAGCTCAAATTGTATTATGCGGTCATGAACTGCTTTGGTATTCCTCTTCCTTCAACAAGAACCTTGAAAGTTGGCAACTGTTTCTCGTTCAAGGAAGGTAAATCTTTGTTACCCCAAATATGGATAATCTATTTTTCTATTAGTTTTCTTTAACGGGCTATTTTTATTGGAATGTTTGAAACTGAGAATATGTGACTTCAGAATATAAAATGGGGCAAGAAATGCTGTTTGCTTTTTTAAAGCAGCATTCTAAAATCAAATGAACTGCTTCTGGACTTTATTTTGTCTGAGAGTGTATACCTATAATTGCTTCAAAAAGGACAGATGTATATTTTAATAAATATTAATTTTTGAATTAAAAAACAAAAACTTGAAAAAATAAGTTAAACCACTCTGCTTCTCAAGTTTTCATAAAAGTTGTGCAATGATGAGGCAAATTATGGAATGAAAATACAAGTATTATGTCTGGCTACTTACAAATTTTGAACATTTGTGCAAATTTGCAAGAATTTTCAAGTTACCAAACAGATCTGTAAATTTTAATGCTTTGCAGTGTTTGAAGAAATTTTATTTTACTTTTCTTACTATTTTATTTAATTTTACTATTATTTAATTATTACTCATTTTAGATAATTTTTCGGCAGTTTTTTCTGTCAATATCGTATTCAGGGCCTCTTAAAATAATAATTATACCCAAAGTCCAAAGAAAGTTTTTGTCACGATGCAATGCCTGTTCATCAAAATGTATTTATTCCCTACTAGTCTTAAGCCGTATTTGTAGAAAGATACTCCATCGATATTCTTATGTCTCCCTGTTCATAGCATCTCTATTCAAAATGAAGATGTTTGGTTTCAAAAGTCGAAGCTACTTAAAAACAATTAACGAACTACATTGAGTTAATTTGTTTTGTACACATATCGTATGTAATTTATGATAACATCAATATTTACACAAAAACCATTTAATTTAGCTCCACACAAACTCACCCAACAACCATGCCAACCAAAAGCAAACGTTTTAATTAATGTTTTCGAAAAGGCGAAGCGATAAGCCATAGACATATAGATAGAATGGAATTTGCATAATTCCACAAAGTTTTGCATGTCGTGTCTCGTTTCTAGAGTGCCTTCTGCATTAAGCTTAAATATCAATCCTTGTCAACAAGTTTTCGAAACTGATGGCAAAAACGAAAGCATGCTATGTTACCTTTATGTCCTCTGTGACCCTGTTAGAATCAAATCGTAATGAAGTCGACTTAAACGAAACACTCATCCGAATTCTTATCATTATATTATTTTTTTTTATTCTGTCGTCACCCTTGCGAATTGGATTTTTAGGTTAAGTATATCCTGCAACAGAATTGAAACAATAGATTGTTCTTTTCATGTATTTGGCATTTGGAAAAAAAAATATATAATATCCCTGTATGAATATGAGACTAGAATACGAAATTAACATTTGGGTTTTATTGTTGACACGATTCTGTCTTTCTTTGCTTATCCTGCCCTGCAATTTAATACCCCAATGCGGTTGTACATTGAGAAAAATCGATATTTGGAGATATATATGTACATCTATCCAGGGAAATTTTGTCTGAAGGTAACAACATTGGTGCAAAACGACCAGCGCGATAACGGTTTTGACAGAAAATGAGTTTGATTAGGAATGTCACTAGCCAAGCGTGTGATTGAAAGGTTAATGGTGGAGAGTTTACTAATATTGAGTTCAAATTGTTGATGTTTTTTTATATTTTCGGATCGACATTAAAGAAACTATTTCACCCTGGATACAAAGAGAAGGAGAAAGGATAAAAGTGCCATGCCCATGTATGTATTTACTTAACTGAGTCACCATTTACTGTAGCCTTTTTTGGCTCCATGAAAACACACCCGTGCTTTGTGTATGACATAAGCATTTAATATTTTTTTGTTTAAATTAGTAAATTCCAAAAATTCATATAATAAGTGAAATCCTGGAATTTATACTAATGGAGTTAGGCTAATGAAGTGGGCTTGAAGCAATAAGTGGATACAAAATTTGAATATCTTTTTATTTGTTTAATGAATTTTGACAACTTTATATTGAAACTTTTTTATTTTTGACAAAATGTTACTTTTAAAGTCCTCAAGAGGTTGTCTATTGACGAAATCTTGAGCTATTGTCTGGAGAAAGAATCAACCTATGACCCTAGAAACAGATCTCAAAAAATAATCACCATTTGAATGTCTGCATACTCATCCCATTTGCCGTTACTGGATACATATTTGCATCTGTCGCTCTAAAATCATTTGCTGGTTTTCCGCAACCCCTTGTCGGAATTTAGATAGTAATTTCAATTCCTTCTCAAAATTGGTCGACGTCAAAGGGAATAGGTCAACGGTGCATCTACCTGACTTGACTTATCGTATTATCGGGAACGTTCCATGCCATCTCCGGACATGACACTTGTATTACCTTATCGTCTTCTGCTGTGACCCTATAACCAGAATGTGGAATGTACCCTGGTTGTGAACTCTATCAAACACTGACTCGGATCATCTATCGAATTTCTATCAATATGATGTCTTTTTCTAAGGTTAAGCTTGCTATAAAATAAAGTAAACCTCAATCAACACAAATAATGCCATTACAAATGACGTGGTACATTCATAAAAACCATTGTTAAAAGCTTAATGAATTTAATTCAAGCGTAACGTGCGGCTCATTAAACTATATCATATTACTTTACTCATTTAATTTTTTTTTTTTTTTTTGCAATGAGAATAATAAGAATTTTTCTTGTTAAGTGCAATAGGAACAAATATTATAACCACTATGTAGATTTAAATAAAAACAACATATCCGTTACACTCCATTAAAGATCATTCCGTAACATGTTTAATTTATGTGGATATCAATTACACTGATTTATGTTGTAATCATCATTGTTAAGCATTGCCTTGCCCAAGGACATTCACTTTTTCATTTTATATAATCTTTTTTCACCATCAGAAATGTGTATTTCATGGTGTGAAGTTTGTTTTCTTGTGATGTGATTTGAATTAACTAAAATATCAACACGCAATCTTTCCAAAGCATTATTATAGCTATCAGGAATCAAATTAAGTTGAAGTGGGGACCCGGACAAGAGAAAGGACATTGAAATAGTACCTATAATTTTAGTTAGGTTTTGCGTTGTTAATAACTATGGAATTAAACTTTTAAGGAGTATTAATATTCATTGATGCGAATGACCACCAAGAAATGTAATTATGTAAGCATTCCTTTTCATGAACTGCGGGCATGGAAAATTAGAATTTGTACAACATTTATCATTTTATTTAAAGTCGTTCAATTTCAGTATAAGATATTGAAACACATTCAAAAGTCTTTTAGACTTTGAAAGCAGTTACCATTAAGGGCTATTCTTGGAAAGGTTTTTTTTCCGAAAAATTTGCACAGCAATAATGTATTGGACAATGTAATGTAAATGTAAATAATTATAGTAAAAGCGGCCAAAAGTTTCGATATGAACCCTTTTCAAAGCTTGGCCATGAGATTGACAATACTGTGTTTAGTTTTTTTCGTTTTCGCTGTATATGGCTGTAAAAACTGTAAGAAACGATAGCGGAGAAAGGAAAAACGACATTACATAATTAATGATTTTTGATTTTTTTTGTATGTACAAGTACATATCTAACATCTGACCTACGTCATTTGAAAGACCAAAGAATTTCTGCCCAAAGAAATTTCTTGGGCAGAATTTGTCAGGAAGAGGAAATATTTGACTCTCTATAGTGAGCACAATCTTCTGTCTAAGTCCAAAACAACCGTTTTTTTTGAAGTGTCAAACAGGAATTGGATAAATATTGGTAAAAAAGAGTAACATTAAAAACAAAGGGCTTTGATAAAAAAGGGAAAAAGTACCTCAACCTACAGCCTAAACCACTGAAGCGATTTTCTTCAAATTTTGAACTTAAGGTTTTTTTTGTAACTCTCCAGAGGGGAAATTGAAAGTTTTTTTCTTTAGCTCCAAAAATAACGGTACTTGCCATACAACCGTAAATAAAAAGCTAATTTGTCCCGAAAACGGCTCAGACGAATTTGATACAAAAAAATCAGTGTGTTATTGTATATATGGTGTGTAGTGGTATACAAAATAATTTCCAAAAACTATTATTAACGGTACCTGCCATATAACGGTTTTTTTGATTTTCTAGTTATTTTCTCCTCAACTGCTCAACCTATTTCAAAACATTTTTTATACAAAAGCTCCTTTAAAATGTCAATAATATCGCATATCAAAATTTTGAAAAAAGTTAATTTTTGATTTTTTAAAAAATATAATTTTTTTTTTTGAAAATTAAATATTTTGAAAACGGGTTGATGAATTTTTTTGAAAATAATTTTTCAGTTTCGAGTATTTACTCAAAACTGGCATCCCAAAATTTTATTTTAAAAATTAAATTTTATGTATAAAAAAATTAGTTTTTAAGAAAACCGCTCCAACGATTTTTAATTTTTTTTTTGCATATATTCCTATTTTTTCAAGTAATAAAATGGTATACTAGATTTTGAGCGCTAAGCTATTTTACTAGTTGCTTATGCAATTTAAAGAACGATTTAAATGCTTTTTATGTATTTTTCTAGATTTTTTTTTATATTATTTTTTATATTTGTTCTATATTGACTTGCATATTTTAAAAGTTCTTAAGTTCCAAGCAACTTGAACATAAGAGCAAGTACGTGCGATCCAGTCGTGCATTTTATTTTTTCAGACATAAAGGAGATGGCCAACAAAAAACCCAGAGTCGACGGAAAAAATTCATATGCAGTTTTTGAAGGCTAAATAAGTACAATAGTCGGAAAAAGTATTTTGACAAAAAAAATATTTCGTATTTTTCTTTATATCTTTCGTTTTATTGATAGAACAAATCTACCAACCATGTTGTCCAACTTTGTTGTATGGTTTTGAAAACTGTTCCGATTCCATCAAGCAATGTTGTCCAACCATGTTGCTCCATGTAAACCCCCCTAATTTCAAACTCAGAAAATCGGCACTCATGACATAGGCATGACACATGGTATAAGAATAATAGCCATTCCACACTATCCCACTCAGTATTAACACATGTCAAAAAAGTGTGAAGAAATCATGTATAATAGTGTGGAAACAAAATATGAAATTTCATCACACACAACTTGACAGCGCATCCGACACGATTTGACATGTATTAATACATGAAAATATTTAGGATCGGTTCTAAAACCATCACACTTTCTTTGATGCAAGTGTGGAAGGAAAATATGAAAGTCAGTTACATCACACAAATTTGGCAGTCGTATGAAATTTCTTCCCACTTTATTCTGACATGTGTTAATACTTTGTGGGATAGTGTAGAGGCACTTTAACAAGGTATGCTTGACAGTTCAGGCAATTGAGTCGTGACGTCATTGCGAGTGAATGATCTCAATTGTTTGCCATTTATGGCAAAAAAAGTAAATAGAAATTGTTTATGTTTTGAAGCTATTTGCTATTAAAACTCAAAGTAAAACAATAGATTAATTATGTTTTGAAGTTATGTTTTGTTAAATTTCAAGTAAAACAATAAATAATTTATTTTTTAAAGCTATGTGCTGGTGAACACTCGCTATGACGTCACACAAAACCAAATATGGCGACCCTTCATCTCATATACAACATACCTTGTATTTTTATACCATGGGCATGACATACTGCGCAGCAGAGAATATCAAATAAAGAAGCCAATCCTTCGTACGTTTCACCCCCCAAAACCCATTTGTTTACATTGTTGTATTTGTAATTTCATTTCGTGTCGAAGAAATAGATGTGAATTGCAACAACAACAAGACCTGTGCTGAATGACTAGTTGATTCTATGTGTGCGTTTTGCACTGCTTTTCACTAATACTTTGCAAATCTAATACATCAGCTGTTCGCTTCTAGCTTGTAGGCAAATCAAATTCCTCGCGTTCGGCAGGCTAAACGATAGGCTATCCATAATCCAAAAAATTTTCAGATACCTTGAGTTGTTTTTGCATCAGCTGAAATCAGCTGTTTTTTTACAAGGGTTTACAACAACACAAACAAATCCGGATCGCTTAAGATACGCAGCCGAACGCGCCCATTGACAGCTGAGGATTGACTTCTTTATTTGACGGTGTTCACATTGGACTGACTCCTCCGACTTATTTTGACATTCATCCAACTTGTTTTGTTCAGACACAAACTAATGTGAACACCAGCAGACTCACTTTGAAGTTGAGAAGTCGTTTAAAGAGAACACAAATCTGGGCTCGTTGAGGGATTAATTATTTTTTTTTTCATTCCAAAACTTATTTAAAATATTTTCAAATGAAATTGAATTGAATTTGTAGTATTTGTTTGCCAAAGAAAAATCACAAAGAGTGAAAGCAGTTGTCACAAAAGAAAACGTCAACAAAAATCCATAGATTTTCAAAAAATTTAAAATATTCTGCCTGTCCTTCCATCTCTTTCTCACCATGAAGTGGGAGTGAGATAAAGAACAGAGACGTCAAAAAAAGTCGGAGGAGTCAGTCCAATGTGAACACCGTCTTTCATATTCTCTGGCTGTGAGCGTGAAGAAGAAAACACACGTAACAACAAATTAAAATTGAAATTGTCAGAAATAAAAATGGCTGGGAGCGTGATGACTTACACGTAAAACAACAACAAATACTGACATTTGACACAAATTTTGATATATGCGCAAAGAAACAAAAATCAAAACTCTGATGATATTACCTTTAATATGTGTACTGTGGGCAACACCCATTTTCTTTTTTTATTTCGGAGGCAAATACAGATTACAGAATGAGCACATGGATTTTCAAAGTTGGTTTGTCAATTTTTTCAAACATTGTGCAATGTCCGAGAATAAATATAAACAATAAAAACTATTTCAAACAAATTTGGTTTACTTCCTTCCATTAATTTTGATTACCCGTTTCAATATTTCAGCTTATTCAGTTGACACAAAAAACTGCATTTTTTCTTATGGAAGGACTTTGAAAAGAGCCAGTGGAAAATAGCGGTGCTTTTTGAATTAATCTTTCTGTTTTCTTTTCCAAACATCATAAATAGCCTATTAAATAGACCTTTTAAAAGGGAACAATTACGTGCAAGGGTTTTTATTATTGAATATGTTTGTTTGGCCCATAAGCATGCTTAAAACCGAAAATGCTACTAAATTCACCCATGCGTTTCTGAGAGAATGGTCACACTGGCCACTTTTCAGTATTTTTGGTATAACTCGGAAACTAAGCCGAATTTGACAATTTTACTCATAATACTTTTTGTTCAAAATTAAATTTTCTATCGAAATGGATAGTTTGGAAAATTTCTTAAAAAATTTAAGCAGCAAAAGTAAACAAAAACCAACATAAAAAAAATCGAAAAATCAAAGATTTTAACATTTTTTTCTAAATTGCGCAAAACTTTTTTCGGAGCAAAGATACGCTCAAGACATGCATTAACAAAGTAAACTGAAGTTTTAGGGCTTTAATATGACATGTTAAAAAAGCCATATTATTTGGAAATTGACAGAGATATATCCATTCAAACTTAACCATTTCTAATCATTTTTCACAGTTTTTGCCCGAAAGCCTATTTTTTAGTACTTTATGACAGATTTAACGTTCCTAGCAACTAGTACCAAATCTTATGTTAATCGGACCAGCCGTTCGGCCTGTAGGTCTGAAAGCATTTAAAAACAGCCGAAAAACGAAATTGCGAACTTTTATCCTTTTTATAAATTCTCTATAGTTCTAATGTCATAATATATCGAAATTTTTATTTCGAACATTTTTACGAAAGTGAAATTTGCCATATTGTACCGAAAAAGAGAGTTTCGGGCCAAAACTGCGAAAAATTATAAGAAATGATAAGGTTTTAACGGGAATATCTCTATCAATTTTGAACAAATATTAATTTTTGAACATGCCATATTAAGGCCTTAAGTCTCTACTTTATTTTGTCCATGCATGTATTGACCCTATCTTTGCTTCAAAAAAAGTTATGCACAATTTATTAAAAAATTTAGATATCCTTGATTTTTTGATTTTTTTTAGGTTGGTTTTTGTTAACTTTTCCTGCTTAAATTTTTTCGTAAAATTTTTTTAACTATCCATTCCAATAGAAAATTTAATTTCGAACAAAAAGTATTATGTGTAAAATTGTCAAATTCGGCTAAGTTTTCGAGTTATACCAAAAATACTGAAAAGTGGCCAGTGTGACCATTCTCTCAGAAACGCATGGGTGAATTTAGTAGCATTTTCGGTTTTAAGCATGCTTATGGGCCAAACAAACATATTCAATAATAAAAACCCTTGCACGTAATTGTTCCTTTATACCCCTCATTTTCCGGTCTATTCAATAGGCTAAAATAAACAATAAGGATAATCAAATGATTCATTTATGAACAATGTTAATAAAAAATGGAAAAAGTACCTTTGAAAATGTTCAAATGTTTCATTTGAAGTGGAGTGTAAATTTTTGGATTTTCTTTCTGTTGGTAATTGCGTCTGTCAAAGTGCCGAATTGTTAGCTGTCACTTTGACAATTTGGTAGAGATCTCTATTGCTTATTATAGGATACCCATTGGCTAATGTCGTTTTTCATTGAAATCTGAAAGAATTGATTTTAAAATCTAGAATTTCTGTCTTGAATGAAACGTCTGGGCATACTTTTGAGAAGATTCAGTTTACACATAGCATACATACACGCATACACATACAAATGTGGTATGGCGTCGGCACAAATAACACAAAACAATTAAATTGCCCTATTTCGATTTGTCGTTTGACAAGAGAGATGTTTGAATAATGCAGATAAAATCTCTCAAACTAGAAAGATTTCATCTTTCGTGTTCAGATCTCATCTCAAAAATGCAAATCGTTTCCCTAAAAGTTCAAATCTTTTCAACAATAAAAAACGACATAACATTTCGTTCTTGTCGATTCTGGGTTTTTTGATCATATATTTTTGGCCATCTCCTTTCTCTATTGATTTCTTGTTTTCGTAGAATAAATAAATGGAGAAATAAATGTTAACATGTTTTGACACCCCAACTTCACAACACATACATTTCTCACAAGACGTCAAGTCGAGCACATTTTCATGTTACAGTCCTTCATTTCAGTTATAATATGACTTCGCATAGAAATAATGTCATGTGAAGCCAAGATGTGATTTGAAACTCATTTTTATTTGATTGTTCGCGAAGAATGAAATGTTAAGACATAAGCTAAGAAATATAAACTTCGGGATTTCGGATATTAGCTGCGTTTTTTTGTATGTCCATATGGAGTTTGGCGAAAAAAATGACATCGGGACATTTCAACATTTGGTTTAGTCTGCCGTTTTGTTCTAAACTATCTTACCAACAAACATTTGACATTTCTATACAAATTATCGATAGCAAAACGACAATGGTAGTCTGGCAATACCGTTTTTATCGAGACAAAAGTTAACTCCAGTTAATTATCTGGACTTAGCTAACTCTATATGGACATAGTTGTTGTTGTATTTAAAATGTAAATTGTTTTGCTTTGTTGTCGTTTTTTTCACACAATTTTATTTGGACATGCAAAAAAAAAACACAGCTATTAGCTGCGTTTTTTTGTATGTCCACATGGAGTTTGGCGAAAAAAACGACATCGTGACATTTCAACATTTGCCTTGGTCTGCCATTTTGTTCGGAACTATCTTACCAACAATTTTGACATTTCTATACAAATTATCGATAACACAACGACAATGGTAGTCTGGCAATACCGTTTTTATCGGGACAAAAGTTAAATCCAGTTAATTATCTGGACTTAGCTAACTCTATATGGACATAGTTGTTGTTGTATTTAACATGTAAATTGTTTTGCTTTGCTGTCGTTTTTTTCACACAATTTTATTTGGACATGCAAAAAACACAGCCATATCAGACGTTATTTCTGAAGTTTACATATAATAGTTCCCAAATTGTGAATTAGGGAACGAGAAAAAGATGACTGCGAATCACGTCACTTGCTCGTCTCGTTTTCTCGTTGCATTGTGAATCAGGCTTCTTCTATAAATCGTTTTATACCAGACTTTTTCTTGCATCCGTAAGAAACAAGAAAAAAAATTTCTTCGAGTTTTGGAGATTCTGTGTTGGAATGTATTCGTGAATTCTAGATTTATAATTAAAACAAAAAATATTGCAAAAACAGCAGAAGACTCAAAACCTTGTTGTTTCTTTTATAACATTCGCGTCTGCATGTATCTGAAAATGTTCCATTGGCTGGCAAAAGATGACAGTTCTTCTTCTGAAAGTCGAAGCAAATATGACGTGAATTGACATTAAAATTGTTTTCTCACATTCGCCTGGTTCTGTAACTAGATTTTCTCGACTTGAAACTCTTCGGAATAAAATTTCTGTGAAAGCCTGGAAAAATATGAGTAAAACTGTGAGAGCCTGGAAAAATGTGAGTTAAACTGTTCCTGTAAGAAAAAAGTCGAAATAATTTCTCGATTTACCTGATAAAATTACTCGACAGGTAAAACGCATTTGAGAAGTAAATTAAAATGATTATAGGTATGTAGAAATATGGTAAATATTTCGTATTTGTAATTTGTATTATTTCAAAACAAAAACAAAAGAACACTCTAAGGGTGATTTTTTTCAGTCAAAGTTGAACATAACTTGAGGATTTTTATTTTCAACTTGTGAATTTATTTTTATTCACTCAAAGTTGACGTTTTCAACTTCCGATTCTCAACTCTAGAGTTGATCAACTTCTGATTTTCTCAACTCCCGAAAAAATCAGAAGTTGGCATAGTTAACTTGAGAGTTCATATAGAAATAACGTTTTTTCTTCATTTATCAAAATACAAATGTTGGGTCGTATCCTCGTGTATATGCATTATGCTGGGCAGAAGATTACGGTTTCGTCTTCACCACTATAATAGTAGCCCTAGCCAAATTTAATAATTACTTAGAATTAGTTTTTTGCTCGAGATCGATAGTTCGTCTTCAAGCGCTTTATGTACATATATGTAACAATTTGGGGAAGTCTGCATCTGAATTTTTGGGTGCAAGTGAGGTGGCGAACACATAGACAAACAAATTTCCTTTCCTTTTAAAAACGTATCTTTATTGAATAAGTAATAACAGCTTTCACAACTAGATGAAATTTGAAGAAGTGTCCTGCAGATCTCGGTTCCTCGTGGTTATTGGATTTTTAATTAACCACATTGAAAATGAAAATCTCCGCTTACAACTTCAACTTTGTACCCCTCCAGTTACGCTTCTTACCGTTGTAGCGAATTGTGTTTCCGGTACGCAGCTAATTTTTGTTTAATTCGAAACGATTTGTGGGCCGCCATTTCGTCTGCTCTTGGCAAAGATTGAAAAAGGATTTCACACAAAATAATACAAAAAACTTGGAAAAAACAGTATTATTGCCCGAATGGCTTCAAACAAGCTAATTTGACACAAAATAACGCACAAAACTTGAAAAAAATGTGTTTTATTGACCGAATTGCTTCAAATTTAAATATTAAATGACAGTTCTTGAATAATTTTTACAAATATCCTAGGGATTTTTTTTTCAAATCGGAAGTTGGACAACTTTAGATTTTCAACTCGGGAGTTGAGAAAAAAATGAGTGAATAAAAAGGAATTTCAACTTCCGTTTCAACTCTCGAGTTGAAGTCAACTCTCAAGTTGGTCAACTTGAGAGTTTGCCCCAAGTTGAGCAATAGTGAAAAAAATGGCTCTAAATCCTTTTGGATTTTGCAAGAGTGTAGTTTGGAAATATAAATGTAAGCGTTAAAAACAAATATAGAACTACTTATCTATCATTTGCTTCTTCAAATGATCTCAGATTACGTGATATGGGATCCGCGGAGCTTATCTAGGGAGGGGTGAAAACCAATTTCGGCTAACACGATTATCCTCGAAGTTGCATTCATATTTTTTTTTTCGATGCACTATTTCTCGCAAAGGACCCAGTTGTGGACTGCAAGACTTCGATTTTTTGAATTGCCTTTAATGAAGCTTTCGACGCCTATACTTCTTTTTTTGCCATCATTCACACCAAAAATCTGCTGTGGGCTCTTAGTCTATTACGTTAATACTTTTCTATATCTCCCTTTTAAACTGACTTAATGGCAATTTATTTTCATATTTCTTTTAAAAGCTATACCTTTCAATATAGCTAATCGCTCGGGCAGAATCTAATTTTTATATTTATATGTTGCCGTTGAGACATTAATAGAGTCAGGTCGAATTTCGACCATTTGGCGATACTAGCTTATATAAATACGTATTTACTTATTGCATTACGGTGGTTATTGTCTTTTGTCCTCTGTATTTAACATTATATGTACATAAGACATTTGATAAAAATACAAATATTTTAAAATATTTGAATTTTAACTGCCAATAAAATATTTTCCGGTAGATATTCCAATGGAAAGACAAATCAAAAGAGTTGTTTCTCAAATTGAGATACAGACACAGTTTATTTTTCCAGGTCGAGAAACGTTGGGATTTTGTGTTCCACGTTTTCTCGATGCGAGAAGTTCTCAAAACTAAGTTACAGAACGTAGGCACTGGATCGATACTTCTCCTCCGGATTACGAAACGAAAACGCCAATAGTTTAAAGAAAGTCTTGTAAATTTATTTTAATAATACTTCTAAATAGGACAGTTGTTGAAAGTGTGTTTAAGAAATAAAATTAAATCGTTTTGAAAACCATAAAAACTGAACAGAAATGTATCAATTTAACCATCTATTTTACTAACTTAAATAGGTGAGTTTGATTTATGATTTTTTTTTCTTGTGTTCGCTCTCTTACTTGAAAACAGTTAACATAAGTATCGGAAACGTTTAAAAAAATATCAAAATTTGATACGTTGCCTGAAAAGTAGAAACACATTACCGATGAAACATTTCTTTTGTGAGGTTTATAGCCTGCGTGACAATATTTGCCTTAATCTGTAAATAACCCTTATATCCACCTTTTTTATGGGCCATAGATTTCAAAAAACTAAAACGCCGTCCTTTTTGCATTCACTCTTACCGACATATCTTCTGAGTTATTACATTAGGTTTTTATTGGCCTTAGAGACAATATTGAGTGTTACTTCTCGCTGAAATTCTACCTTCCTGCACATATTGAATAGTAATAAAAACGATTGAATGATAAATATTGTCACCATTACTACTTGAAAATGTGTTAGGAAGAGCGTGAAAGCAGTAACTCATCCAAAAATACCATTAAGCACGAGCACTTAGAGGTTTTAATAATAACAATCAAAGTGAATCTAAGGTGTTTAAGAAGAGAGTGTGTAATGTGAAAATCCAGGTTAACTAGCACACTAGCAAGATTTGACATTCCTTTGGAGTTGAAAGTATTCTGCGGCGGGTTAAACAAATATTCCAAAGTGTTCGTCGTTTATTTAAATAGATTAAAAGCAAATAAATTATTAAAAGAAATTTTAATTCATCAAAAAATAGTGAATAGTTAGTAAGAAGATCAATTAACTTCGATGCAAAGTGCCCAAAGCCGATTTAAAGATATAAAGTGCGCCTTCTTCGATGTTTTCCTTGATTGATGTGTTTCTTGAATAAATTTGGGTTGTTTTTTTTTAAACTTTTATGACCGCACAACTACTTTTGTCTATCTTTGCAACTTTTATCGCAAATATGTGTTTTTAATGTCGAATTCCTTACAACAAAATAATCGATTTTTTTCTAAACAGAATCGATTTTTTTCTAAACAAAATCGATTTTATTCTGTCAAAACAAATCTTGCATTTTCAGCAAGATTTCAAATCGATTTCACACACACTAACAAGATTTGACATTTCCCTGGAGTTGAAAGTATTTTGCGGCGGGTTTAACAAGTGTTCTAAAGTGTTCGTCGGTCATTTAAATAGATTAAAAGCAAATAAATCATTAAAAATAATTTTAATTCATCAAAAAATAGTGAATGGTCAGTTAGAAGATATAAAAATATCAACTAACTTCGATTCAAAGTGCCCAAAGTCAATTAAAGATATAAATCGCGCGCTCGCCGATGTGTTTCTCGAATGATGTGTTTCTGGGATGAATTTGGGTTGTTTTTTTTTACTTTAATGGCCACATAACTATTTTTTGTTTATTTTTGCAACTTTTCTTGGAAATGTATATGTTTTTAATCTAACAAAATGACGCGAAAAACTGAATGCACTTTGGAATATTTTTAACAAATTTGTATGGGCATAGTTTGTTTACTTTTTTGCCTCAAAGCTACTGTCAAATGACACACACACAATCCCACACGAAAAATTTGATATTTTGTGTGTTCCTTACAACCAACAAAAAAAATCGATTTGAAATTGTTGTAAGGAATTCAACATAATTTAACAAATGGACGCAGTAAACCGAATGCACTTTTGAATATTTGTAATTAATTTGTAGGCGCATTAGCTTGTTTACTTTTTGCCTCAAAGCTACTGTCAAATGACACACACACAATCCCACGGGAAAAATTTGATTTTTTTGTGTATTCCTTACAACCAAAAAAAAAAATCAATTTGAAATGGTTGTAAGGAACATTAGAGACCTTCAGCCCCATTAATAAAAAAATTACTTTCCACTCTCCCTAACACACGAGACACGAGTTAGACAACTTGTCCGTTTGATAACTATTTTTCTTAATAAACTATGATATCTTTCCAGTATTTATCACTTCATCAAATTGTGATGACTGATGATATTTTACTACTCAAGAATGTAACATACGAGTACATATGCACTCATTTATGGAATTTATGTTTGTAGTAGTAAACAGCTCTATCAAATGTGTATCAAGAAGTTATGTGTTCATTTAAAGCGCATTTTTTCAATAAGTTATTCGACATTAACATTGTCCGACTTTTTCACCTTGATTTTTTTTCCAGAAATCGGGAGAATTTTATTAATTAAATGATTTTTTCGGTGAGATTATAAAATGTGAGGAGGACAAGGCTCCTCATATTTTATAACTTTTTTTTCCAAATTTTTCATTCAGATATAACTATTCATTCATACAATCCAACAAATCGTACATTAACGCTAAACACAAAAATCAACTAGAGTGTGAAAGAGAACGGAAACTATTATACTACACATTTATTAATAAAAATTACAAGTTAACAAGTGTATAAGAAGTTGTTGTTCGTCGTTTATTGATAGGCGGACTAGAGCATTATAAAATTCTGTTTAAAGCCAGTCTGTGCACAGTGGGTTAAACCTGCAATTAGAGTATCACTGATTCTGTTTTTATGAATCTGTGATGATCAAAGAGCGTTTGTTCATTCAATTTTGAGTTTGATTAATTAGCCAGTTTATATTTCTTGAGTGGTCAGTTATTTTCCTCCGTTCTTTGACAGATCAGGAGAATAAAATATAAACAGTGTCTGACATAGAAATCAAAACAACTTTCTTTTTTCTTTTCTTCTTGTGTGATTTACTGCAAACAAAATAATTGAGTAGGTAAGCGATCCAAAAAATGTCAATCTCAGGTTTTAAGGAGAAATGTGAGGGATTTTTGTGAAAAATCGTGTTTACATTTCTGAGCCCTCTGAGATTCCAGAAATATAAACTGGCTAAATAATAGCGTTTTCGTTTGGAATTCCGGAAGAAGCCTTCGGAGCTCTCCGATCCAGAATGCCAAACGAACAAGTTGCAACCCTTTACTTTATTCTGAAGTTTGGGTTTGGTTGTATTTTTGAACTTGGCTGTTGCATTTGGGTGATGAAACATTCACACAGCTGTTTCTCGGAATATTGATATTCCTGAAAGCAACGAATGTCCCACCTTGGATTTTTACTTTGAGTAAACTCCTTATCTTAGCAAAAATTTCACTTCATGGTACAAAAATAAAGAAATGTTTGTTCTATCCATTTTGTTTATAATATTGGTTCCTTTCAACTCCAAAATTTTGTATAATGCAAAATGGCAATTCCAAAATCAAGTAAACAAATTACCTTTGGACAATTTTGACGTTTCAATTGTGCGCATGTATGTGTGCTTCTGGTTTTGATTCTTTCTTCAAATCCATAATAGTTTTTCTCTTCTTTTCAGAAGAAGAACTGTCATATAGTGCCAAACGAACGTTTTCAGAAGCATTCGGAATGCTTCCGGACGACCAAACGAAAACGCTATAAATCTTAGCTTTTCCAAAAATTGTTCCATTTTCCAATCTTATTTGTCAAATCAATAACGAATTTTTCGAATCTGTCAATTTCCAGAGTGCCAGCTTTCATTGTGGCGAAAGTTCCAAATTCCAAAGTACAAAGCGAAAAAAAAAAACAATTCCACAGCCAATTTCGATATATTCGCCACAGTGATCCTATGGCTGATTTACAATGACGCGTTCGCGTTCGCGATTCGTACGTTACATTTAACAAGCGCTACGGCCGCGTCAAGATAAATCGAGCAAAAAAATTCAAATTTTTTTCAACACAAGATGGCCACATACCTAAATCGAAATCAAAATGTCAAAACGCACGCAAAAGTTGAATAATCTCTTCTTTTGCGTTGCAGCCGCTTACGTTACGTTGGTTTGTGTACCTACTAATGGATGCAAAATCGTAACATAATGCTCAACGCGTCATTGTAAACACTAAACAGATATTCCTATGCCTGAACTTTTGCGTTGACAGGCAAATCTTTCAACGCAACGCCCAACGCGGCATTGTAAAACAGCCATTATGGCTGTTTTACAATGACGCTTTCGCGTTCGCGATGCGTACGTTACATTTAAGAAGCGCTATGGCCGCGTCGAGATTAAACGAACAAAAAAAATCAAACTTTTTTCAACACAAGATGGCCACATACCTAAATTGAAATCGAAATGTCAAAACGCACGCAAAAGTTGAATAATCTCTACTTTCACGTTGTAGCCGCTTACGTTACGTTGGGTTGTGTACCTACTAATGGATGCAAAATCGTAACATAATGCTCAACGCGTCATTGTAAACACTAAACAGAAATTCCTATGCCTGAACTTTTGCGTTGACAGGCAAATCTTTCAACGCAACGCCCAACGCGGCATTGTAAATCAGCCATTAACGTTTCTTAATGAAAGAGAGAGTGATATATTGCTATTTGTAGAGCTCTTTCGTCAACTAGTAAGAGTAGTTAAATCTATACGATATGTGTTTTGCAAGATGGATGATGTTTCTTTTCTCTCTATTTTTCTATTGTCTCTTTTTTTGTATATGCTTTGGGAATTTGAAGTGCTATAACCCATGGAATAGCTGTCAAAAATTTACGTTTTTTTTAAGCGCCCACAAATTTGCGGAACAGTTTTCTGACATTTCAGTATCGAAAATAAAAGCAAAAATAAAAATAAATAATGATGAAAAAGAAGCTAAAATTACTTTATGAGAGATTGAAAATAGTTTGAAACTCACTTCAAACCCCATGTAAATATTTGGTTGCGCTCGAAATTCTGAAAGGAAAAAGTTAAAAGTTGGCCAACTTGTCCAGCTCCGTCCGCAGCTACGTCTGTTGTATTCGTATAACTGAATTTATGTGTATTTAACATTTTGACAGTAAAAGTAACCTTTTGCCATGAGAGACAGCACACAAAAAAGTTGTCTTTACTATGATTCGATCCTGCAATCTTCTGATTACCCGTCTTATACCTCAACTACTGAGTTTTTTCGCAATACAGTTGTGTGGATGGGTATAAAACATTTGTTTTTGTTTTTTTCATATATGGGGTATTTGTGGTGGGATAACAAGACTTGTCCAACAAGTTTTACTAGCGAGGGTGAGTATTTGACGAGTTTGCCTTGTCTAGATTTCCCAAACAAAAACTTGCCATTTTTCCAGGCGGGTAGTATTTGACAGCAAAACTGGGGAAATTCCATGAGCCCTCAGAAATATAAACTGGACAAGTGGTTTCTCATATTAGCCGCGTTTTATTATCGATCATAACCCATATGGTTCACCTCGTGAAAATAAAACGATGTGGGTTAGTGCAAAAGCAGTGGTGTATATCAGTCTCTTTTTTTCTTATGTTTATTTGTTTTTCATGTAAGCACTTGTCTCTTTTCCTCTCTATTCCTAATACTGCTGACAAATCGCTGACATCCATTCACAATAGTAAATAGCCCTCTGCCGATCAGAGTGTAACCCTCTATCTGGGTTATTGAAATTAACCTCGATAGAAACCTAGATCCCATGTTGTTTTTGTAATGCATGTTAAAAGATAACCTCGACCCAGACCCAGAGATAATAAAACGCAGCTATTAAGTGTTCAAACCATGGATTCTCTGTTTAAAATTCCGCTGAACAGACGCATTCAACGATAATCAACTGGAATAATACTCGTAATTGATAAAAATTGACTAGGTGTGAACAAACAGGCCCTAAATATAGCGTATTTACTACAGGCATCTCAGCTTTAAGAAGTGGAGTTAACATCTTTCTATTGAACGCGGACCATATGTTATATTTCCAATGTTTCCAATCGACATGTTGTGTAAATTTCCGTTAAATAGCAGTGAGTTTTCACATTTTGTGGATAAAGTCGGTGAGGAAAAATGAGCTTCACTTTTTTACTTCATCAATTTTTCCGCAAATATCATGGTTGAAAAGTCACAATAGAAACAGATTATAGGTAAACCTCATTTAATCAGAATTTCATGAAACACTCCCCGTGATTATGGCTTTCCAATCCTATAACAATTATCCAAATCGGCCGAATACTTTTTGAGAAAATGGTGCCACAAAATTTATTTAAGGCTATTTTATATATATAGAGTCAAAAGCAAAAGACATGAGACATGACCCATGGCCTCTAAAAGTAGAATTTAAATAGTTGGAAGGTAGCTGAAACAGATGTCCCCAATGAACAAACATTTTTTTCCAAAATGTCAAGTGGACAAGTCACCGATCATACTTTTTATTCGGACTACACCATTTGTAGCTGAATTTTGTGTCTAACTGATCTGCGGTTGCGGCTCGGGAGCGCTCTTCATTTACAAAATCAAAAGTACACTAGGCTGCTCTAGTTCGCCATGTGCCAGCAATTGTTAATGTTTTTGACATATTTGGACAAACGTAAAATTTTTTGTATCCGTGGTTGAGCCATTGTAAATCACCGTTATCGACGGATTAACTGAGATTCAACAATGGTTCAAGTCTGTAAAATGCTTTCATTACTACGTGAAGTGTGAGAAGTAATATGAAAAAATCTCTTCAAATCGTTGACCGGGGCGATTTTATTCCCTCCCTTCGTGTCCTTATTTAAAAACAAAATTTGCCGGAGTCAAAAATCCCCTGTTTGCTAAAACAAACCCAGAACAGAACCAATATATCAATTTTGAGGTAGGATTTTTGTTCGGCAACAGAAACTGGATTTCTGTTTCAAAAAAGTTGGTTAAATTTTGCTCAGTGTTTGACGGTATTCATACGAGCTTCACGCGAGGCGACTCATTTTGACGTCTCTTTTTTGTCTCATTCTTATTTATTGGAAGGAAAGAGATGACGAGGTGAGGCAGACATTTTCAAAAAATTTAAAAACTTCGGCCTCACATGGCCATCCTTTTTTTTCTAAGAGATGAGAGTGAAATACAAATTAGAGACGTCAAAATGAGTCGCCTCACGTGAAGCTCGTATGAACACCGTCTTTTGTTTTAAAATAAACATTTCAATTAAATCCCCAAGAATACTGGCAGCACTGGAAATGAGTGCAATTCCACACTGTTCCTAGACATTTATACTGGCATCACTTCACGTTCTCGTCAAAAAACTGTTATACATTTTTGCTGTTTCCATTTCCATTTTCTATGGAACCTTTTTTGATTTTATAACACATAAAAGGGGGGTTCACATTCTCAAGCATGCTTGACAAGCATGGCTTGATGATGCTTGATGGAAATATCAAAATATTTTGATATCCACCCAACATGCTTGACAAGCCCGTTTGATGGAGCGTTCACATTATCAAATTCGAGTCGATCAAACCATGCTTGTCAAGCATGCTTGAGAATGTGAACCCCCCTAAATAAAAAGAAAAAACTAATCGCATTTTAGAAGTTTCTTCGGTCTTCGCCATCGGTCTTTTTTTCTTGCGTGCAATTAAAAACTATTTACTCTTGAAATTGAAATCAAATAATAAAAGTTTAATTTCTTAATCGAAAATACATACCTTGTTTGAAATGTTGAATTAAACCTCTATATAACTGAGGTGTGTGGTAAAAGTTTATTAATAAATTTTATTAGTGCACAGAGAATATTCAGGTGGTTTTAATTTCTGTTCGGGGTTGGGGTGCGCTTGGTGTCCTGCAAATTGACAAAATGTCGGGGAAGCATCGCAATTGATCTTTTTTTTCTTATGGAAATATTTTTGTGCAATTATTGTTCTTTATAATGTTTTTTTGTACATATTAAAAGAAAAACTTAGTTTTCCTTTCGAAAAAATGTACTTTCGTTTGTGCTTTTTGGCTTCGATGTATTCCTTATTTTCAATCGTGGTTTTAGTTATTTGAGGTTAAGTCTACAGGGAGCGGAAAATGTAAGAAAATGTTCTTTGTGCCTTTGATGGCAGATTATTGATGCATATTTATTAAAAATGAAGTCCATCAATTCGTACATGTGTTGAAAAGTTGGAAAGGAGAGTGTTGATCCAACAAATAGTTAACACAACCCCGTAAACTTGAAATCTGTTTTATTTTGGCTTAATTGATTTTTAGGTATGTTGTACAAGTACAGTGTATCAACGTAACACTAGTACTGCAGACTGAGGTATAAGCTCTGTTCCTTTACTTTGAATTTCTGTGATTTTCTGTGCTTTTCTGCGCATTTTAGTCCAAAGTTGTGTCAAAGTTCATATAAAAAAAAATTTGACACAAGTTTGGACTAAAAATCACAGAAACCCAAAGTAAAGGATCAGATCTATTGTATTTTGTGTTTTTTTTTACCAAAGAAATATTTGGAAGAGGATTTGAAAATAGTAATAGATAATCATTTTAATCAAAATATCAAATTTTGTTGTGGAAGAATTTTCAAATATGAACATACTTATTTTATGAATTTAATTTGCCGCAAATCGCCGGGCGACACCAGTGTCGATTGCCATGCGTACAGTTTCAAGTATTTATTGAACACTTTGATGAAAGTCTGTAGAAAGGTGTGGAGTTGATTGGAAATGTGGATGTATCGCTGCAGAAGGTTTAAGTAAAATACCTTCAAGCTAATGAAATTGAAATATATTCTTTGAACGCGCATCTTGCAGATGTGAATTGGTTTCATTTATTTTATTTTTCAATATCATCGAAATGTGACCTTATTTCCGCTTATCATTTACCAACTTGCGTAATTTCACAAAATGACAAGTGGAAACCCATATTTCAAAATTTGAACTGACAAACACTGTTTGTCCCCTTTCACACAAATAGACAGAGCCAACTACATAAAAAGTCACACTTTTTCCCTTCGACCAAGAGGCATTGAAATAAATCGACGTAAAAAATTTACGTCAAATTTTACACATGTTTGTCACGTGTTTAGGTAGCCAGACAAACGGCTAATTGTTCAACACCTTAAAGGCTTTTACTGATATGACTTACAAGTTTATGCTAATGACTTGACTTTTTATGTCGTTGGCTCTTAGACTAGAAGAAACCAGTTGCTGGAGAGTTGTTTTGATATTTTCTTTTAATTTTCGTGAACTCTTATTGTACATTTCACACGAGGATACGAAATCTCCTGACAATTTTTGAAAGTCTTAACCTAGATGAGAAAGGGAATATCAAAAAAATCTCTTCAAATCCTCGACCGGGGAAATTTTGTTCACCCTCTTTTCTCCTGCCCTTCTCAACCGGGAATTGAAAGTTGCCAGCAACTAGGTACCACCCAAGAGATTTCATATTCAGTCAACTGTGTTGCCTGAACGCAAATTTGGCTAAGGAAATTAGTTTTTTTTTGTTCAATGTCGAACGTCACTTCAAACCCTTAATCAGTTGATCTTAAAGAAAATGACGATATTATTTTTATCTAAGAAATACCTTACACTCAGCGTTAACTGTACGAGTTGTAATAAATCTAGCTTTTTTGAAAAAAAGTTTTTTTTGTCTATGCTATGTACCTATTTGATTTTGGTACCAAATATAAATTTAACAAATCTCATACAAAACTTAAACTTTTTCTTTTCTTGACTTGAAAACATATGACATATTTCTTGGCTTGCCTTCCAGTCAACTTTCGAATAAAGTTGCCTTAGGTGTGAAGCAATATGTATTTTGACATTGACCAATCTGAGAAACTTGCATAACGACTGGAAAAGTAACATTACCTAAAATGAGCCAAACTGAAACAAATTATTCATTCGTTTTGTCATTATACTGGCAGGTTTTATGATAATGAAATGGCCAAAAAGGGTTCAATACTTGAATCGAGCCAAACTGTACCTTGGGTACTCATGCCACTGGAGCAGGAAAAGAGTAGAATTCACCAAAGCTTCCTCAAGGCCGCTAACGGTAGATGGTCAACAATTGACACCTGTCGGGTTTCAAGGAATCTTTGACCAGATATTTCAAAGAACAAAACGGAGTATTAACTTAGCTAAGCAGACCTCAATTGTCTCCCTTGGTTGGAACCCTTACGGGTCACAACTCTATGGGAACCCACATGAGCAGAATGGGCATCGGTACATCTGACATATGCAGGGGGTGGCAGGACAAAGAGGTGGAGGAGGGCTCATTTCACTTCCTCTATGAATGCCCCAGCCTAGCCAGAACAAGAAAAGCAGCACTCGGAGAGTATTTTTTCGACGAACTGGGCGACATCTCTCTTTTGCCACTAAGAAACGTCCTGAAATTCATTAAAAGCACAGGATGGTTCAGGATGGTTTACAAAACTTCCACTAAATCCCTCCTCTTTCCCTCCTATTCCTACATTTCTCACATCCTGGGGAGCACAATGGATCCATTAAGATCCGAGTGAGATGTTTCGGCTTGCGTATCACCCCTTCTAACCTAACCTAACCTCCTGGCAGCTTTCCAGTGCTGTAAATGCGGAATTACTTCCCTTGAGTCTTCTGAACATACCCAATGAAATACAACAAATTTGAATGACAAATAGTTGTAGTGGTAGTAGTAACTTTATTGAGATTTTTTCTTTTTCATTACACAGTGGAATTTACATCGATTAATTCTTATTCTAATTAATATTGCCGACCAAGAAGTGACAAGGCTACACTATTTGAATGAAATTTAATGACAAGTAGAAATAGCTCAATTGACAAACGAAATGTCACTTTGTCATGTTTTGTTGACGGTATGCAAGTTTCACATGACGCGATTCATTTTGAAGTCTCTTATTTTTATCCTACTCTCATCATCAAGAGATGTCCAAGTTGCGCAGGCATTGAGTTATTATATAGTTAGTCCATGGAGGCAGGAGTTTCTAAATTTCTTGAAAATTCTTGCCTTTCTGGCCCATTTCTTTCTTACTTAGAAATAGGAGTGAGATAAAAGAGAAAGAGGTTGAAATGAGTCGATTTAGGAGGAGGATCTTCTCCCGAAATGGATATTTCAGCAAGATAATGATCCGAACCATACCAGAAAATAGTCAAAAAATATGATTTCAAGTGCAAAAACTTGATGATATGAAGTGGGCGCACAGTATCCTGGTCTCAACCCCATGCAAACACTAAGGGAGATCGTTGATCGAAGAATAGCTCAGAGAAAATAGCGGAAATAGGAACAATCTCTTTGTCCAGGTCAAGGAGGCTTGGAATAGAATATCAGGTTCCACTGTTCCAAATTTTCTAGAGTATGCCTAGGAGCTGCAGTGCGAAGATAAAATACAAGGATTTTGTCACAAAATATTTAAAATTGAACACTCAATTAAATAAAAAACATGCATTTTTAAAAAGTTGCTTATGTTTTGACCAGGTAAAAATGGACATGATATCATTATTCTTTGATTATTTAATATTTTTTTAGCTCTGAAACATCCTCTTTGTTATTATTAATTTCATTTTGGTAATAATAAGAACATTTATTAATAAAAAAGATGAATAAATATATTAAAATCCAGGCAGTTATAGACCAGAGTTTTTTTCTTGAAAAAGTTGCTTATGTTTTGGCCAACACTGTATATCATTAGATAATCCTATTGTCTAAATATTATTCTCATGACTTTGTTGTAAAAGGAAATTCAATAGAGTTGTTGAGTGAAAACCAAATCACTTTCTTTTTCAAGTAGGCGGCCTTCTCCTTATCCCGGGCCCTCCAAAAACCAAAGCCAAACACACATCGTAGAAAAAAATTTGCCCATCGATTAATGAAGTTTTAACAAATTCTTTGACAAAATTTATTCCATCATAAAGTTCTTCCACGATTTTTTATGAATTTATTGATGAAATAAAGTATGTAAATCTTTCTTGTGTACAATTACATAAGCTACAATTTGTACCTTCACATTTTTTTCAAAAAAATTGATAGTTTTCGAGAAATTAAGAAAAAAATTGAATTTTACCCCATCTTAAAAAAAATTTGAACTTTTTAGGAAATGCTTAAGACGTCAAAAAAAGCTCTTCGCCAAAATTATGCTTTGTCGGAATTTTTTCGAATTGAAATTCTAATTTTTCCTTAAAGACGAAGCATTCGAAAAAGCTGTCAATGAACTGACAAGCCACCAACGTTTTTGTGTAAATTAAAGACACAAGTGGAAATGAATTGGCAGTTATATGTCCTTCAAAGACCAAATGCTGATGCGTCAAACTGTTTCAATTCAAAGACAAAATTCAAATGTTGGTATCCATCCAATCTTGTTTACCGAGTTTTAACTTAACCGAGATATTTTGAATTAAATTTAAACACTTTCCTGCCTTTATAGTTTCGGAGCCAACCATAAGAGGATGCAAACCGATAGTTTAAGTCCAAACATTTATAAAAACTACTAGTGGGCTTTATCTGGTTGCAATGGTCAGAAAATGCACTTTTCAGGTTGCATTTCCGGTTAAGTGTACCTATAATATACGCAACTTCTATTAAATAGGGAATCCAATGAAAGCTAAGACTGTCCGCTACACCAATACCAATGCCTGACCATTTTTGTAAAATAAGGGATTTTGTTAATTGTTTGATGAAAATGAAAAAAAGTGGTTAAGGCCACTTAGCTTTTTCATATGATTTTACTCACTTTTCCCTCTTTGTAAAATAAGACTATTTTTTATATAAGGGTCGAACTCATCGCAACAGCCAAAAAAGTTTGTCCGACTATTAGCATTGTATATAGCAGCGGTTCACAAACTTTTTAGGCTGCAGAACCCTAAATAAGGTCGAAGTTTCTTTTGAAAGTCCAACACTTAACTAAAGCAAAAAATTAAAAACAAGGCATTTCAAAATCTGATTTTGTTTTTTTTTTTTATTTAAAATACAGTAGACGCTCGATAAAGTGAAGTAATAAGAACCAGGCCTGCTCACTCTTTCGAGATTGTTCATTTTTTCGAGCGGGAGTTTTGACAGGCTTTCTAATGGTGAATTTTGTTTTGTTTTTACATCTATTTAAGCGTTACGCAAAGCTTTCTTTCAGGTTTAATAAACAAAACAGAGACAATTCCTCAGTGCTCTCAAGCAATCCTAAATGCTTGCGAGACATTTTTATACAAAATACAATTTTATATAAAATTTTGTGTTCACTATTGTGGATAGTTTACCATTTTGAGATTCACTAAATCGAGTGTCTTCTGTATTCCATCAAAGTGAAGAATAAAAATATTTCATTGTTTGAGTGAAGAATACAAATGTTTTCTTGTTTGATTAATACAAATATGTATTTGGTTTTTGCATATGTAATTTGAAAAAACGCTGACAAAAGGAGAAATTTAATATGGCGTTTTTGGCAAGTTCCAACTCAAAATTCGTGCAATAATACAGAATCAATTAGATATTGTGTTGAAGAAGCACCCTGCATATATATCAGAGATTCTTATTCCTGTAGATATACTTAGGACCAGTTTTTCAGTACGAGATTATCCTAGTCTCGGAGTTGAACCTGAGTTCACTCACGAAACGTGTTTTTTGGTCAATTTAAATCCTAAGTAAACTCCGCGTTAATTCACCTAACTTTAGTGTTTGCAGATAAACTAGATAAAATCAGGATTAACTAACTCTGATTTAACCGAGCAATACAAAAACTGGCCCTTAGTGTAGAAGGCTGAGTTTCCATTACAAATTAATTTTATACCCACTTGATGTCAGTACTTCTTGTATCTGCAAAGTAGTCAAACAAAGGCCATTCTAGGCTTACCAAATGTCCAGTGATCTCATTGTGAAAATCAAATATGTATGTTAATTTTGTCTACAAAGCAATACATCAAAAAAGTTTGGTGATGATGACATATTTTTGTCTAGATGGACAACTTTCAGCTTATGACGAAGTGGAAATAACCTGGACCAAGTTTTTCTTCTGGAAAGCCATCACATTTCAGTGTGAAGTGATTTATACAGACTTCTCATAAATGTGCACACTTTCTTGAACAATCCTGACGGGAGAGGAGGACTTTTCACAAAATTTACAATCTTCACAGCTTCATTAAGAAATTTGTTTTCAATTCAGATGGCATTCTTTTATCAACAAGTGCATAGTAATGGTAAATGCAATGACAATGACTGTAATGTACCTTTCCTTTTCTCTTTTGTACCATTCCACGTTGCTACATAATGCCAACAAAGTTTTCATTTATACTTTATAGGCTATGCGCTAACGATACTCACACAGATACAAACATATGTATTTCATGTTAGAGTAGCTCGTAATAGTAATTTTATTTTGAAAAGTGGATGTTATTACTATTTGATAATTGCATGTTTTGCATTATACAAAAAAATAGCATGTTTCCCCGAAAGTTTTTTTTTTTGTTTATAATAAATATTTTTGCTTTTACTTCAAGAAATTTTCGGAACTCTGGAGACTGCTTCACGGAACCCCTAGGTTCCGCGGAACACAGTTTGGGAACCGAGGGTGTAGAGGACACTATTAGCTTTCATTTGTTAGCCCATCTTGTATTATTACTCCTTAAGCCTAGTATCACAGATACATACTTTAGTTAGAGTTATAGTAACTCTACTATCTGTGTTAGTAAGCTGTTGATGTTAACAAAAATACAACTGTTTGGATACTTGAAATTTTTAGCAAGTTTCCCAAAATGGTGTTTTTTTTAATTGGTAGACGACAGTGAGTTGTGAATAACTGTCGTATTATTTCTATTTGGGCTTCAAAATTTATAAAAATTTGTAATATTTCCACGAATAGTGAACGTTTTTTCAGACTTTGTTCCGTTTTGTTTTATTTGTATTCTACTATGAATAGCAAAGTTGATAGACATACAAGTTTTCGTCTAACAAGTTTTGTGATACAAATTTGCGCAAACACGAATTAAGTTCTTTGTCAAATTTCCTAAAAAATTCTCATTGTTTATAAAATTTTAGTTGGGGGCGTGTCCACCGGAGATTGTGTTTCTGATTTTAACTCGTTGCAATTACCTCAACATATCACAGAATCATATGTCGTTTTATATGTTTGTATATTCCTTACTTTTTCAGCTAGTTTTTAAGATTTTTCATAAAAAAATTGTAATTTTTTGCTGATTTATTTAGAACAAACCAAAACTCTCACATAATCAAACAAATATTTTTTTCCATTCACTTCTAGTTGATCAAAAAAAAAAACCATTTTGAATTTTTAAGAACGCCGGATAAAAATTAATAGAACTCGCCTCTCACTTTGCCCTCCGATCGAAATCCCCAATTGTATCCATATCATATCGTTTTACTTCAGCCATCATAAGTTTTCTAAAAGAGATACCCTGCCATAAAATGGCCAACCAACCGAACAAGGGTCCGCCGTACCCAAAAGTAAAGTATTCGGATGCGAAATTCCGCGATCTAATACCGAATTTGCCACTCTTTGAAAACCTTAAAGTCCAATATAAAGCCAAAGGGGTTTGGTTCAAAATGATATCGAAGCGTCCAAGCAGCAATTTTTACAACTGCGAATGTTGCGGGGTTGACAATGTAGGCCCAACACCAATTGTCGACCATTTACGTGGCAAGAAACATCGTTTGGCCTTACAAGCCGCTGATAGGCTCTTTCATCCACAGTATACAGCTCCGAAGCCAACTAATTCACCTGCACGTACACCAATTCTTGACGCTTATATGGGTGTTCAAGACAAACCATCAGGTACGAATACGTCCAAAAATAAACCTGATCCTGCTGAGAAACCAAAACCAGGACCTGCTTCTGCTCAAAAACCAGGACCTGCTTCTGCTCAAAAACCAGGGCCTGCTTCTGTTCAAAAACCAGGATCTGCTTCTGTTCAAAAACCAGGACCTGCCTCTGCTCAAAAACCAGGACCTGCCTCTGCTCAAAAACCCAAGCCAGACGGTGATTCTGCGGAGCGGAAATCAAAGCCAGAAAGTGCTACTGCACAGACAAAGACTACTCCAATTCAGAAGCCAGGCCCTGCATGCAGCAAAAAGCCAATAAATGCTGCCAATAACAAAGAAACACCTGCTAAAACTGCCAAGGGTGATGCTTCTCCTGCTACTGGTAAGCCTAGTGAAACTCCAACAGCTTCTGAATCTACAGTTACTCCAACTGTAAAAAATGAGAATGAAGAAAAAAATCAAGAAGAATTAGTAAAACCTACGAAAGCAAATGATAAAATTTCAGAAATTGTTATACTTGACGACGATGATGATGATTTGCCAGTGAAAAAACAACTGTCGCCTAAAAAACCTGAGGATCAAAATTCTAGTGTAGGTCAGGCCATTCCAGTTGCTGGAACCGCTGTTCCTAAATCACAGCGACCTCAGAAACGTAATTTAAATGCCCAAACAGCATCGCAACATCAAACTGAAGCCAACAAAGCAGGAAACAGCATTCCACCTGCTAACCGTATTCTCAACCCTGCAGCAGTTATAGCTCAATCGGCAGAACAAATAAACGAAAATGAGAAACCGCGTTACCAACAAAACCGGGTTATAATACCCTCGGTTAATAAAAAAAGAGAACTAGCCAATCAACAGCCACCTGCTAACCAGCAACCAAACTTCTCCAAAAAGACCTTTTCACAAAAAGTTGGAGGACCAGGTGAATATGAAGGAATAATAGGTGTGGAATACGTTGTTAAGATCCTCAAGGTCTATAATGATCCCGAGCCGTTCTATGAGTGTTGTTTATGCGAGGTGGTCATGGATGGCATTGGTATGCAAACTCACTTACTAGGCTACAATCATCGCTACAAGTATATAGAGAAGCACTTCCCAACATGTTTCAATCAGTATAAAGATCACATTGGCAATATTCAGGTAATGGGCATTATTTTGGATCGCGTTGCTAAGGCAATTGAAGGCCATCATGGCAGGGAGTTACCCTACGAGTGTCTGAGTGGAGAATTTCGTTCGAATCGCCATGGAGTCATGACAACTGTATACACTTTCCGACATGCCTCAGAATATTCTGGGCCTTCGTTTACAAATGTTATAGATGCCAAGGAAGTGGATGAGTTGTACAAGAATAAAGTTATGTATGTTCCGCCAAAGCCAGATCCGAAGCGGAAACCTACGTTTGACACACGGAGTGGTGCTCCGGTTGCAAAGAAGGGAAGAATGGATCGTGAACGCGAACGCGACCGTGATCGTGACCGTGAACGTCCATATCTTCCTCCTGCTGGCCGTGGTCATAATGGACGCGATCGTCGCCCATACCGTGCAGAACCAGAGCCAGAGAGCACGGTTGATGATGCAACCCACAAATTAATGGTTGAGGAATTCCTCAATAACACTAGAGGAAAATCACGCTCCCCCGTTGGACGTAGAAGACGCCATAGATCACGTTCCCGATCACCGCACCGATCGCACCGACGCCGATCTGTATCGCCTTTGCGCGAGGGAGATATATGGCAAGCCTATCGACATCTTGTTGATCGCTCTTTGAATGAGTTAGATCAAGTATATAAGGAATATCGCAAAGATCCCGAGAAGCATCCTGTTTACGACGAGGAATGGCGTAAATTCTGGAAGCATCGTAAGGAACAATTGACCCGCGAAGGTCTCGATCACAGGAACTATGACTTCCAGCCCGAATGGGTGAGATATTTCGCTGTACGCATCGAAGAACTATATGATGAAGCTGTAGAAGATATCAAAGTAAGCTCAAGACGACGATTGATTTTGCCAATGACCAATGACGAGCTGCAGAACAAGAAATATCACGTCAAGGCCGTTATTACAGAGCCAGAAGAACAACAGGAATACCAACAACAAGATCATCCATCATTCGCTGTAACTACCGAAAAGACATCGGTGGTAAGTGTGTTAAGATTGCTGACAGCTTTGGAAGACTACTTGGGTAGCTTGGGACCTAAAGTAGTTGATCTGCTGTCGAAGGCGCTTCTTGTGGAGAAAACCAACCCAAGGGAAATCAATGAGATAATCTTAAATCTTGAGAATTGTACAATACTTGAGACAGCTATGGAAAAATTAAAAGGTGTTCTGATTGCTGGACTATTGGAAGGTCCAAAAGTAAGGGCATTCAATAATGTCATAACAGAAACCGATAAGATTCTGAGAATTGCTTATAAGATAAGACGCAATAATCCTCAGCCTGTAGTAAGTAGGCCAGAGCCTGTGCCCGCTCCTAAGGTTCCGCAACAAGATTTCCAACAGAAAACATTCTCGCCGCAATCACAGAATCCAATTGGTGGTGGTGGTGGAAATAGTAGTGGCGCAGCTGCTAGTTTGCTATCACAAATCGATAAAAAGGAATTGGCAACCAAACTGGCTGCAGCTCTAACAGCTCAGGGAAAAACAGATTTCAATCCAGAGCAGCTGCAGCAATTGATTGCTGTCTATTCGTTGATCGATAAAAAGAAGAGAGATTCGGCAGCTGCCTCAGATAAGCAAAAGATGACACTTTCCGATACATTGACAGCACTATTGAATCCATCGTCGGACAAAAGCGGAGATGGTGGTGGAAACTTATCATTGCTATCCAGTCGAATGGGTGCAGGAGGTGGAGCCAGAGGAGAAAACTTCTCAAACAGCAATGATAAATTTGGATCGCTGAGTAACTCATCGATTACCAATTTGGTAAGCATGTTAAATAGGGATGCCGTCCCAGCTGGTGGTAGTGTCAATGCAAGTGACTCTGAAATGTGGCAAAATTTACAAAACATACAGAGCTCGTTGCGTTTGCAGAATAATTCGTCAAACGCTGGTGTAGGGTTTGGAAATAATTCATCAAATGTTGAGCGAGGTTTTGGTAATAACTCCACGGGTGGAGGAGGTGTTGCAAACTTTAACAGAAGTGGATTCGGTGGCCAATCCGGAAATGACTTCAATCGAGGTGGATTTTCTGGGGGTAATAATAATTCGATGGACGATTTTGAGGCTGGTTTCCGTTCAGGCTTGCAAACCATGAACAATAGCAACCCCTCAAGAATCGGAGGAAACGATAACATGATTACTGGAGGAAGAGGAGTAAATGATAAAATGGGAGGATTAAATGATATGATGAGAGGAGGAAATGATATGATGGGAGGAGGAAATGATATGATGGACGGAAGAAGAGGAGGAAATGATATGATCAGTCGAGGAAGAGGAGGAAATGATATGATGTCTGGAGGAAGGGGAGGAGGACCAGCTGGTAACAATAACAATTTCTCTGGCGGTGGAAACAATTTCCCTTCACGGGGGCCTTCTGGAACAGGAGCGAATAACACCTTGGGCTTTACGAGAAGCAGCTTCCTTGGTGGCGGAGCATCTAACTCGGCGGGTAGCGGTTTTAATAGCAACAGTTTCTCTGGACTAAGCAATTTCTCTACATCTATAACACCTGGCCCTGGAAATAGTAACTTCCAAAGAAATTCATTAGGTGGAATGGGCGGAGGAGGAGGCAGCAATGGGCCTCACATGGGAGGAGCTAATTTCAACCGTGGTAGTGGTCAACCCAACTTTAATTCCGGTAGTAACTTCAACAACCAAAAGAACAATAATATTCCCGGTGGCGGTCCAACTTTTGGTTCTGCTCCAAATCAGAGGAACATGAGTGGAAATCAAGGTGGCAACATCCAGGCAGGTCGTTCTGGTTCAAATTGGAGAAACCAATAAGAAACCCCATAATTTAAATAATATAAGTTTTTTTTTAAATAAAATTTAAACATGTAAAACATCTTTTTTTGTAAAAACAAAACAAATATCTGACTCAGTTTTAAGAAGAAATCTTTCCACGCATTATGTTTGTTCTTTTAAAAATATTGATTTTTAAACGAAACTGTCGTAATAAAATATTTATTAAATATTGATTATTGATACATTATTCATATGAAAAAAAAAATACCTTTTAGTAGGAATGTCAGAAAGGTAAAAGCATTCAATAACTACAAATATGTTTATAAAAAAAAAATCAATTATGCATACATGATTCCAATTACACTTGGAATTTAAACTTGAACTTTACATAAGTATTATGATTTGTTAAATCAAATAATGTAAGGAATTAAAAGCACAAAATACGGCAAATATGTTTTGTAAATTTTAATTTCATTTGAGAATAAAAAAAATCACAAAAACATAGTAGAAATTAAATTAAGAAATGATTGGAAATTAAATGAATATCTTAAAATTTTTGTGTGCTTCTCTGAAATTTGAATAAACAGGGATATTTAACCCTGAATTTTTAAAGATCTTCAATGTAAAGTAAGTAAGTTTTAATAAATCCTAACTACATAATGACCTTGATCTTTCATTTAACAATGGAGAGTATCTTTTATGTGAATGGAACTTCAACTGAAAGCAACATGGCAACAAGAGAAATAGCCGAAGAACAAACAATTTTGTTTTTAATTTAACATTTTGTTTTATTTTTATTTCTCTATGTGCTAGAAATGGTTTACAGAATGGAACACGAATTAAATAAAAAATTAAATTGGGTGGCGCAACAGCTCGTGGAGAACCATGACCTAGTGACTTACAACTCTCAACCATTCCTGTGTGCATGGTTGTTGGCAGGAATGGAGGGGACCTACAGTTTTTTGCCGAGTCCGAACGGCTAAATGAGAAGCACTTTTTCATGACAAGTATACTCTTGGAGGATTTGTCAGTTCCTCGCAAGAGGCAGTACCTCGGATCAAACATTTATGTTTTTAGGTGACACGGCTGGGAATCGAACCCACACCTTCGGCATGACAGCCCTACGCACTAACCATCATGCCATGGAACACGGATACGCATATTTAATTAATTTAATAAATTTGAGTTTTATAATTTGTCTGTCTAAATTTTTATATTGTACTTTTTTTTTTGCTACTTCACTTGTTTATCGTCATAATGTTAAATCAACCTAAGGAAAAAGTTGGCTAATTTAGAGCTTAAAAGGAACAGGGTCGCTAAATAGTCCATAATATTGGGAAAGGCGATACTGAAGTAATGCAAAAACTGCCTATGCATTATCATCTCCAGCAATACTAAACTTGTCGATTTCTATTGATCCACCAGTTTTGGGAACAATTTTTTTTACCTACACAGCTACACTTGTTGACAAGAATTGTTCCGAATTCCAAGCTTAACGTTTTTCTCTACTACCAAAAGAAAACGATTCTTGAGAAATTTAACAGTATATCGTCTCCTCTCTGATAATTTGCAAATGTTTATTGGTATGATTTCGTTTATTTCTGGGAAAGGAAAACACTGGGGCAACTACTAATGCAATTTATTTTCTGTCGTCATTGCTAAGATTAGTCCGCGAGTTTCTCATTTCAATATGTTTTTAACTAATGTACATATCAACTTTATCCAAAGATTGTTTACGAAAGCCATCTTGTGCTATTTCTCAAATCCACTTGGAGAGCACATTTCTTCATTCTTTTTTCCAGAGCCAGATCCAGATCAGATAATTTGGGTAGTAAAGCACTTAAATAGTATCACAGCACATATAAAAAAAAAATTGAGGCAGTAGTAAAGTCTATTATGTTTTATTATGCCAAATTATGGGGTCCTTCATGTTTTGATACGGTTTACAAATTGGTTAAAAGACATTCTGGATCTAGCAGAGATTCTCTATTATACTCCTCCACTGAAATGGGAGACTGGGACTCAATAGTTGAATAAAAAGGAACTCTAACACCATTACTGGAAATTTAATACACGCACCCGAGTTATATGGAAATAAATTCACTGGACCTTGCAGTTGAATCTGTAATTATTTCAGAATACCACAAAAAAAAGAGATTTAAAATATTTTTAGAGTAAGAGACGTAGGCGAAGTACTTCTACGCAACATGGTGCAGAGAAAACGTATATTTCCTAGGAGTATATCCAGCACTCAAAGTCATAGGAGTGCAATATGACTGCTGAAGCAGTGATTGGGGAGTTTAAGCCAGATTTTTGTAAAAATGCACCATATTACCATCCACAACTGGAGATGAAGTCAAACAAAACATCATTAAGTGTTATTTAAATAGAAATCAAGCCGATGCGATGCTAACTGAAAATGAGTCGGTGATTGTTAAAACAACATAATTAACATAATGTTCGAAATCAATTTTACATATTACGTTTTCACTTGGGTGTAGTTCTATATAGAATTATGCGCTTAGAGAAATGCTTTGATGGAATACTTGATACGACACTAAACTCGCGCTCGAATCCTCTTTTTTTTCTCTTTTACCATTATAATAAACAACATAAGGAATAAAGTTAATTTTTTAAATACAGTGGCTCAGCTTATTTGATACAGTGTTTGTTTAAAAATATAAAGCCCTGTAACTTCAAAGGTAAAAACTATAGCACCAAAATTTTAATGCCGGTTTGTAAATGCACATTTCAGCGACAAACGGTGCAAAATTGGGTTCAAAAGAATACTCGTCTGCTTCCCGAAAGAGAGAAGTAGCAATTAAGTAGCTCACAGCTTATTTGATACAGCAACTTTGTTACACATTCACATGATATTTTCGCATGGATCATGCGCGTTTGTTTTTTTAAATTACTTAGTAGGTATGTAATTTTAATTGGTTTAATTTAATTAAATATTTTGATCAAGCAGACATAATGGTCAAAAACCAACTTTTTGAAAAAATAAGTTGTAATACGACAGTTCTCAAAGTGAAGTGGTCGTAAAACTTGAATGATAATCCTCGAATTTGAAAAATTTGTCAAATTGAGAATCCCTTTAGTGCATCATTAAGCACTTTGTTCGTGAGATTCAGTTTGAATATAAAACAGAAGAATTCTCAACAAACTTCTTAACCCAGCTGTCGAGTGATGAATTGCCAAGAAAACCTGAGTTATTCGAAAGTTGTAGGTCCAAAATTAGGTTCTAAGTTTGAATATGAATTATGAAAACCATATATTGCGGATACCATCCGGCTTTGCATCGCGAGTATGGTTTTAATGAGCGAGTAGTTCATTAGCAGCCATTTATAATCTGAAAAGTACAAAAATACGACAACATGCTATGTTCAGGAACATGTTTGAAAGAGGTCTGACTTCTTGAACTCAGTTATTTTTAAGAACGAGTTCAAATACAATATTTATAGTCCTATTGATAGAGTGAATGTCCGGCTAATGCACTTAAGATATTAAATGAAATGCCAAAAAGACTAAAAGCTGTTGTAAAAGAAAACATCTACCTTACGGAATATAAAAGTTTTTACAAAACCTTTTAACTAGTAATTATTACAAGTATGCATTTAACTGTATCAAATAAGCTGTGAGCTGTATTTTGTTACTAAATTACTTCTCACATTGGAGAAGCAGAGGTGTATTCTTGTGAACCGAATTTTGCACCGTTTGTCCTTCAAATATACATTGACAAACGTGCATTTAAATTTTGATGGTACACCTCTTAGCTTTGCAGTTACAGAGATCTGAATATTTTAAACGGACACTGTATGAAATAAGCTGAGAGCCACTGTATATGTATCTTTTATCAAAAATATTTAAACTGTTTACAAACTTACAAAACTACCTCTAATCAGATTTTAAAGTTAAATTTATCAATGCCGCCGCGTCATCGTCAAAAATTAGGTTTCTATTTCTCTAGTAATTAAATAAAAATGTTATGTACTTATGTACATACATTATGTATGTTAGCAATAATCGATTCATACTATTTTTATGTTAGAATTAAAAAAAAAAAACAATACTTAATAGGAATTCTATATACATACTATGTACAAGCAGCAATGTTTTTAAGAGAGATAATCATAGCTAGCACTCGATTCCCACACCTCAATATACACAAAGGGACCTGGCGGTCTAAAGATCAACGAACCGTCAACCGGATTGATCATGTTGAATCAGGAAGAAAAAAGTGAGCATGCAAAGCAAAGTAAGGGGGATGTTCGAAAGTTCTTCCGAAGGGTGAGGCAATCTATCCAGGGCTACAAGGCCAGAACGGAAGCCTGTCTAGATAAGAGTGGGAATATGGTGGAAGACAGTCGGTTCTGAGGATCTGGAAAAAACACTTTTCTAAACTTCCAAACGGCGAAAATGGCCAAAATTCCGCTGTTAGACAGGACGATCCATTTAATCTGCACGACGATGGACAAAATTTCCGTTCTTATTCCGTCAAACCGTGGAAACTTTTCATTGGCTTGGAAAAATTGGATCCAGCTTTACAATTGGTTTGAAATAGCTGCACAATTAAATAAGAAATCACAGGAAATCCAAGTGGCAACTTTCATGTCCTTTATAGGAGCAGATGCAGCAAATATGTATAATTCTTTTTCCTTCGCAGAGGCCGAGAAGAATAACGTGTCAGTCATAATAACTAAATTTAACGAGTATTTTTCTCCTTAGGTAAGCTTGACATTTGAAAGATACACCTTTAATACACTCAACCAAGGTGAAGGAGAAAGTTTTGAAGAATTTTTTACGAAAATGAAAAAATCAGTCAAAAATATGTGCCTTCGAAACTCTTGAAGATTCATTCTTGCGGGACAAAATAGTAACGGGTATAAGAAATGATCAAACTTGATCAAGCAATAAAAGTATGTAGGGCAAGTGAGATAGCATCACAGCAATTACGCGAATTGCATACGCCCGAAACAGCAGCAGTTGATGCAATCAAAAAATATGCTCCACACTATCACAAAAGATCAGCGAAGCCGAAACCTACTCACACGTATAAGTGCAAGCTTTGTGGTACAGAGCATGAAAAAAAAATAAATGCCCTGCATATAAACATAAATGCCAGAACTGTAAACGAAATGGTCATTTTGCCAAGATGTGCTTTCAACGAAGAAGAAAGTTCGACAAGAGACAAAAAGTATACACACTTCAAGAAAACACACGAAAATGACAACCTGAGTGATGATTCAAGTGGTTTGTTCGTGCTATCCCTTACAAAGTCTGAAACAAATAAAGACGAAACAAAGAATTGGTACGAAGAGACACAAATCAACGAAAAAACAATTAAAGTAAAGCAAGTTTTATAAATAAATCAAATTTAAATAAATTAAAGCCAACAAAAGAGCAGCTAATAGCTTTCGTTGGAACTAAAATCGATGTCCATGATGAATTAAATTTGAACTGCGCTGTGCGGAATAAAAATCGAAGCATAAAATTCCTGGCAGTTAAATATTTTCCGGACTGTGAACCCATACTTGGCAAAGATGACTGTGAAAAGTGTTCTCTAGTGTTGCGTGTGCAAGAAATTAACTTGGATAGCGAAATATTTGAAGGACTTGGAAAGGTCAAAGATTTTGTATACGACATTGACCTCATTGAAAATCCAAAGTTTGAACATTACGCACCAAGAAAAATTCCACATTCAATCCGTGATGATGTCAAAAAAGAAATCGACAATATGCTCATACTTGGCGTTCTTACTAAAACGGAAGGATTTCTCCCTGCTGTTTCACCTATGGTAGTGGTAAGAAAGAAGAACAAAATCAGGGTATGTATCGACTCAACAGACGTAAAAAAAATATACGTAGACACACATCATTTACTAACAATTGAACAGATAACAGCAAATAACAGTGTACGAGAGGCTTTTGGCAGATCGAGGTGTCAAAGAGAACACAGCAATACCTCACGATGTCAACACCTTGCGATTTATTCTCTTTTACAAGAATTCCATTTGGACTTGTGTGTGCACCAGAAGTCTATCAAAGTTTTATGCAGAAAACTCTCAAAGGGTGCCAAAACACTGAGGTCGCTATTGATGACATCTTAATTCATGCGAGAACTAAAGAAGAACTGCAGCACCTCACAGGTAATGTCATTAAAATACAATCTAACGCTGGTCTAAAATTAAAAAGGGATAAATGTGTTTTCGTTGCAATGAAAATAAGGTATCTTGGCCACATTCTAACGTCAACAGGTGAAGGTGCCGACCCTGAAAAAACTAAAGCAATTGAGCAGTTAGAAGTACCCAAAAATCGAACAGAACTGCAAAGAATTATGGGTATGGCGACATATCTTTTGAAATTCATTACAAACCTATCAGAAATCACTCATCCGCTTCGCGAACTCCTTAAAAAAGACGTTTCATGGGTCTGGGATAAACATCAACAAGCTTCGTTCGAAGCTCTTAAAAAATCATTTTCTTCAACCCCATTGCTGCGATACTACGATCCCAATCTTGATGTGAAACTGCAAGTGGGTGCAAGCCAGCACAGTCTAGGAGCAGCACTCCTTCACAGCGATCAACCAATAGCGTAAGCTTCCCGAGCGCTGACGAGCACTCAAAAAGCCTATGCTCAGATTGAAAAGGAGGTGATACATTTCACTTCTGAAAAGTTTCATGAATATGGACAGAAACTTACCATCGAAATGGATCACAAGCTGTTAGAAACGCTTTTTAAAAAAAACCACTGTGCTCAGCTTCACCTCGGCTTCAAAAAATACTCCTTTATGTGCTCCCGTACGCCCCAAACGTTGTTTACCGAAAAGGAACAGAAATTAAACTGGCTGATACACTAAGCAGGAACTGCAGCAATGAAATTAATAAAACACCGGGCGATGACATAAAAATACATGCGTTAACAGAACTGAGCGCTATAACAAAAACAAAATTGAAACAAGAAACATCAAACGATCCAGAACTAGTACTAATACAAAAATTTATATTACAGGGTTGGCCGGAAGAAGTCACTGACCTCCCAACCACGATCAGAAACTATTGGAACTTCCGGGAAGAGTTAACCTTCAAAGATGATATCATCTACAAAGCCACTAAAATTTAATAATTCCTAAAACTCTGCAACTAGAAGCCCTCACACTTATTCACGAATGCCATTTTGAAATACAAAGATGCTTACACCGTGCGCGTGCAACCGTTTTCTGGTTAGGAATGCACAATGATGTCAAAAATTTTGTAGATCGATGCAACATTTGCCAATCATATCAACCTTCTAAGCCCAAGGAACCATTAATTATTAAAACCGTTGCCACTTTTCCCTGGGAAATAGTAGCGATCCATATTTTTCATTTCCACAATAACGATTTTTTATTAATTGCAGATAGCTACTCTGGGTTTTTCGACTGTTCAGAACTTAAACAAACAACAACAACTGACGTTATAAATGCTCTAAAGTTTTGGTTTGCAACGCATGGCATTCCATCTGTCATGGAATCTGACAACGGACCACAGTTTGCATGCAGAGAATTTTCCACGTTTACTAAAGACTGGGACATTCAACACCAAACTTCAAGTCCATACTATCCACGATCAAACGGCCTGGCTGAACGGTACGTGTAAATAGCGGAGTCCATGCTGAAGAAATGATACAAAGACAAAACAGATCCTTTTCTAGCGCTTCTCAACACTATCGAAATTCACCTTGAAATGATAATCTGCAATCTCCAAACCAACGCCTAATGAGAAGGCTTAGAAGAACGACATTACCAGTTTCTTAAGAACTACTCAAACCAAAGATCATACTGGACGTGTGTACATGAAAATATTACTAAATTGCTACAAAACTAAACAAAAAATTACGACAGAAATGCTACCATATTTAAACCCTTTCAAGCTGGAGATAGAGTAGGTAAGCATACAAAGGAAACACCGAGATTGGATAACTGCCGAGATTCAGCTCATTCAGCGAGTGAGATGACTCGCCTTTCTCGCCGACTCATCTCACTTCACTCGCAAAAGTGATTCAACTATTTAAGTGAATTGAGTTTGTTCCAATTTAGTTTCAAACATGAGACAAAGAATAAATATAAAAGAGCCAAATTCTTCCTCCTTGTCACACTCGTTATGTTTGAAATTCTGTTTCACATCACCACTAATGGACGCGAAATGAAGTAACAAATACAACAATGTAAACATTGGAATTTTAATAATGGAGTATGTTTTGTCTCAATTATTTTTGTTGTCGTATAATTAAAGTTTAATGTAAGTTTTCACCCTTGAAAAATAAAAAAATGTTTAATAGTGTCAAAAGTGAATAGAATATAATTTTATTTAATATACAAATGTGCATATGATAAAATATAAGATTAATCAATAAAAGGGTAGTTGTTTTTATCTACGTTGTTGTTTTTATTTCATTTCCTATCCCCGAATAGAAATTCTTGAGAAAAGCACACATACCTATCCGAAACTGGAAATTTACCAACACATACACCAAGTCACTGCGGAAATATCTGGCGAGTAATCTGACATTTCACTTCACTCGCTCACTCACTCACTTTTGCTAGCTGAATCGATTTTCGACGAAAAGTGACTCATTTCACCTTCGGTTTCGAATTAGCTGAATCTCGGCACTGGAGTCGTCGAAATGTTACCAAATCATGCACCAAGGTCGCTTGCAATAAGGACAGATGATGGAAAGCTTCTGAGACGAAACACGATTCATATCCAGCCAACCAAATCTACCATCCAAGCTTAAAAATCTGTAACAGCGATTATACCAGCTGCAAATGCCGAACAAAACAATCAAACTCTAATATCACCAACTCTAGCAAACCGAGAGTGCCAATCACATTCACCAGATACGACTACAGCAGCTCCAATTAACATGATACCAGATTCAACATACTTGAACTCCACAGCCAAGTCGACAAGATACGGACGTGTCCGAAAACAACCCGATCGCTACACATCTACAGTTATTAAACTTTAAATTTAACTATGCTAACTTAACATCGTATTTTATAGTCATAAACTTATTTTCTTGAATTCTTTAAACTACAATATTTATCACTTATCTTAAATCATTTTATAGTAAGGGTATTCATGCAACAGCGTAAACTCGTCGTAATCGTTGTAAAGTTTTAAACTTCGTAAATCTGTCAAATTTTCTATACAAATTGTGACAGAATTACGAAGTTTTAAACTTTATAACGATTACGACGAGTTTACGCTGTTGCATGAATACCCATAGTATCTTGAATTAAAATTGTTTCTTTGAATTTTTAACAATAATAAGGGTATTCATGAAACAGCGTAAAGTCGTCGTAAACGTGGTAAAGTTTTAAACTTCGTAAATCTGTCAAATTTTCCATACAAATTGTGACAGAATTCCGAAGTTTTAATCTTTACAACGTTTACGATGAGTTTACGCTGTTGTATGAATACCCATAATGTTCTTTTCCAATTTAACTTTATGAAATATTCGTTTTTATTTAAATTTTTTAAACAAGGGGAGATGTCATATAGGTTGATTACTCCTGCCTATACTTGTATTATATAATTTATTATGTCTACTTGTATTATGTAAATCATTATAAATATTATGCTATTCAATAAAGTATATTTCAGTCGTTACTTAATCTTTGACTTTTTGACACTTGGGAGTACCTCAAGGCTCAATACTTTGTCGTATTTTGTTTCTAATTTATATAAATGGCGTACCTATCCAGAATTTTAAAGTATTGCAAGATAGTTATGTTTGCCGATGATTCCCTAATAGTAGGCAAGGATATATCAACGATAACTCAGCAAATACAAGAAGATCTCGAAAGCATAAGCATCTGGTTAAGGGCGGATAAACTAAAGACGAATGTTCAAAAGACGAAGGCGATGATATTCAAAACTCAGTGCAATATAAACTTAATAATATAACAATGAAAACATAGAACAACTAGATCAAATAAAGTATTTAGGTGTGATAATAGATCATAATTTAAAGTTTGATAAACATGTGGACTATGTTAAAAAAAATATCCAAAAAATGCAATGTTTTCGTAGAATTAGAAGCAAATTGCACTTTAATTCGTCTGTTAGAGTATACAACGTTATAATCAAACCACATTTTGAATATTGTTCATCTGTACTGTTTCTGTTAAGTGATAGTAACAACAATGCAATGGAACTATTTTAAATTATAGTCGTTATACAAGCATATTGAATATGTTAAGTCGTTTTAAATGGTTAGCGTTAAACAGTTGGTACACAGCACCTCTTTATCGATTTCAAAGTCGCATATTATAGCGTAGATAGAGAAGAACTATATAAAGCCATGTTAAGCCATGCATCTTGGTATCCCTGCCAAACTCGTTCGCTTGTGTAGGATGGAGAGATCTCGCTGCAGCGTCCAAGTCGGGAAGAACACCACCGAACCTTTTAATGTCGAGAAAGGTTTGAGGCAAGGGACACAATAACTTTTAACTTGTTTAACATCGTTCTTATAGCAGTTGTACTCAACTTTCAATTCAACAACAAAGGTTAAGAGTTAAAGGTGAGTCTTTTGACAAACAAATGGCAAGACAGTTAAATCAAAATAAGTCACTGGAGCACAGTGAAATGTTCCACTACTAAGAAATTAAATTGCTTTTGATGACTATCAAATAGACGTCTGTAATTCTTAATCAAAAAGCATGTATAAATTTAAAGTCGTAGATTATCCAGCACAAGCAGCATGTGAAAAATTTTAATTTATAAAAAATATACTCACTTCACGAAATATCTAATGATTCAATGAGAAAACTGCATCTGATTAAGAGTTTCAACAGCTTTATGTAGGTTCCTCGACATGGTTGGCCCAACTTCTTACAAAAAGTTCCAATTGAACTTCGAAAATATTGGACATTTCGTGAAGAAATAGTTTACGAAAACATGGTATTATTTTGTGTTGATTGGTAAGTTCAGGGTCCATTTTACCAACATTCGTGTAATAAGGAAGAATTTTTATACCACGTAAGTCTATACTGCAAAAACAGCCCAGCTGTTTTGGCACTAAGTGAAACCCAGATAGGTAAACATTCTGATCATTCGGAATTTAATCTAAAAGAGTATAATTTTGTGCCATTATTCTTCCCCGTATATATAAGAAAAGATGTTGCATACCAACTCCAACCACAGTACGGTTTGTATTTCAATACTAACTTTAATTTCATGTGGTTAAAATTTTCGGCCCGGGCGGTACTTTATGGGGGGCGGCTCATTTTGCGGCACTATACGGTGCGGAGAAATTTAATTACTTATAGGTATTAACTGTAAAATTTTGCAAATGTATTCATGTGAATTACTGAATTAGCAATCCAGGCGGAAGTTTTCGTGATCAGAAAGGCTATGCCTTGAATTTCAATGACCGCATTCACGACTCCATGAATTGAATTCGCGCAACTATAATGATTACCGAAGGTGCCCTGCAATTCGCATAGTAATTAAATTTTGGCGTCCCTAGAAAATTCTGTCCGGCGCGGTACTGGAACCAAAAGTTTTGTCGTAAACAAAAATTTATTACCAAAATTCTTTTGAACAATAGATAGGTACAAAGGTAAAAAGTAAGAAAATAATGTTTGAATATTCAAAATATTATGGTGTTCTTAAGAACTTTGCAGCTATTACGGTGGGTATATACAAAACAACCATTCAATAAAAACAAAATACTTATTCCCATTAAAATGTTTTCAAAGAAAATGTACTTTTTGAACAATATTTGATTAAAATCAGTCACAAAGTTTTCAAGAAAACCAAAAATCATTGTTGTTGAGTTGTTTTTGAGAAAAATAAGATTTGGTAAAAATGCTAAAAAATATTGGGTTGGGGTCAAAATTCTGTTTTCAAAATTCTAATTTTTATAATTCTGCTTTTCAAATTTCTGCTTTCCAAAATTCTGTTTTTGATAATTCCTTTAACAAAATTCCGCAAATAATAAAAAATTTTCCAAACTACTTTTTTCACTATTTGCAGAATTTCATAAAACAGAATTATTAACTGCGAGATGGAACAGAACATTAATGTTCTTAAGCATACTGGAATGAATAAAAATAAAAACATTTTTGCAGCTCGAAGTGGCTTGCATATTTCGTCAGATTAGACGTTTAGTTTAGAGTGAAAAGCCGCTAAATTCACATTTGTTTTGATTTTGATAGTTATAGATGGTTACTCAAAAATCTTTAAAATATTTTCAATTTGATTGAATTTTAGTAACAACAAGAATAAATTCAAAATTCTGAGATTTTTTTTTAATGAAGAAAGGGGTTAACAGTTTTTCTCTGTAAGGCGACAATTTGTTTTATGTCAACTGCACACGCTGATGGTTAGCGTCGCGTCAATATTTACTTAAGCAAAATATCATGACCTTTCCCTAAAAAATTATTAAAAAACCCACAATCAACAACTCTGTATGGCCTTATCTGGAACCTTATCTATTCAAATTTCCTAACACAAAACTGTTCTATATTTCGATCTACCTTAAGCCCTTGAATAGATTCTCTTCAAACTTGGGATTCACCTTTTTAAGGTTTGGATAGAAGGAACATTTATGTTTTTAGCTCCAAAAATAACGGTATCTTTCATAAAACTGTTATATAAGAAAAACGTATTTGGCTCAAAAACGACTTGGTTAATTTTGTTCATGAATGCTGTGTCCAAAATAAAAAAAAACTGAATTTACAGAATTTTCTTTTTCTTAAAATTTTGTTTGGCAGAATAAAAAAGCAGAATTTTGAAAACAAAATTTTGACCTATTTTCAAGGAAATGTGGCAAGTGATAGGTACCGTTACTTTTGGTTAAAGGAAAGTGAAAAAATATATGAGGGGAATGACCAAAAACCAATATATACCAAGTGTAAAGAAAATCCTTCCAATCGTTTAAGCTGTAGCGGAAGGGACAAACAGGCAGACAGAATTATGAGACCCACTTTCTTGTCATCGCTATCAATCAAAATCTCGAGTTCAATAATGAGAAATCATTAATTCATATTACTATAATAATTCATTCGGAAATGAGACAGTTTTAGAAAAAAGTGTGTTCTTAAGCTTTTTTATGCCAGCTATTAAACGTTGACGCAAGCGTGGTACCTAACTGAGTTTGAAAGAAGTGGAAATGAATAAATAATAAATTTAGCTTCGCCGAAAAATGTTATTAACTTTTTTTTGTTTATATTAGTCGATTTTTTTATTTGAATATTTTCAAATTTGGGAGGGGGCGGCAAAATTTTCCACCGCCCCGGGCAGCAGAAACTCATGCTACGCCACTGGTTTGACCCCGGACAAATTGTAACAAAAGAAAATTTTGTGCGAATAGTCTCAGCTCAGACCACGGGTACTTTTAAGACATATATTTTTACCAAAATTAATCTTCAAACCACCGCACCGTTTTTTATTTACATATATGCGTTTTATTAAAAAACCAAATATACTTATCTAAAGCATAATAAATAACCTCATCGTTTTCTGCTCGTTAACGAATAAGAAAAGTTGATTTTAGTGACAGGATTATATTAAATAATATTAATACAAAATGCATTTGAAAACCATTTTGTATTAAATAAGGAAAACAATCAGGAAGCTTATCTCATATCCTTATTTATGAGTAAATAGAGTTTAGTTAAGTTTAGTTTATTCATCAAGCAAAGTTTATTTTATCATTTCATCAACTAAGTTTTTCATTGTTTTTATGAGTAGGTTGGTTTAGTTATTTGTTTATCACCCCTATTACGGTTGCCAATTATCAATTTGATATTTGATAAACCTTGAAAATTGTTTTTTTAAACTCAATTTATCAATAAACTGGTCAACAATTCTTTTAATTTTTTAATTTTCTTGTTATTAGCAACTGTCTGCATCATTCTCAATGATCAAAACTTTTATAAGATGGATTTTTAAACATTGAATTTTAAATTTATCAACTATCAAATTGATATTTGACAACCGTAATAGGGGTGTATATCTTAAAAAATAGAAGTCCTAGGATCATTTGGCTTTTTGTGTTTGACTAAAAATTGATAAAAACATTGAATATTAAAGTGAAAAATAGTACTTAATAACATAAAATTTGTAAAAAAAATCAGTTTGAACGATTTATATTTCATAATGTTTTCAAAATTTTGAGTTTGAAGGTTAATTTTTCAAAAACTATTCACGTAAAAAACTTAATTAAAAAAAAAAATTCAAGAATGAATTTCTGGCTTTACAAAAAATTATAGCATAATATTGTACGTAATGCAATTGGGTTTTAATATGGTTTTTAAATTTAGGTAAAAATTTGTATCACTAAGTTGGTTTAGGTCTTTGTTTATATCTTAAAAAATAAAAGTCCCAGAACCATTTTTGATCTTATGCGTTCGACTAAAAACTGCTTAAAGCATTGAATATTAAAGACAAAAATAGTACCTAATTAAATAACGTTTTGAAAAACAAAATCAGTTTGAAAAAATTGTTTTTAATTATTTTTTTCAAAATTTTGAGTTTGAAGGTTAATTTTTCAAAAACTATTCGCTTAAACAACTTAATTTAAAAATTACATTAAGGAATGTATTTCTGGCATTACAAAAATCTGTAGCATGATATTATAAGTGCTATTGTTTCTTAATATGTTTTTTTCTAATTTAAGTGATTTTTTTTTGTAAATTGCCCATCCTGCTCAAACGGGGGGCAGTAAGACCCCCCTTTAAAATTACTCTTTTCTTTTTCCAGTACAACCTACATTCTCTCATCATTAATTGTATCGTATGCAAAACGCCCTGCACATGCATAAATGCATTCAAATTTAAGCCATTTCCCGGTGGTGGACTGTGGCTAATTTGGATAAAAGTATGTTTTGGCATGTGTGTCATTGAACCTAACTGCAAATGAATTTCTTTTGTTACAATTTGTGCGGGGTTAGCCCTTTATTTTCCGTAGATTTACCTGACAAATAACCGGTACGGCAAAATATCTTGGTCTGATTATTATTGATCGTAAACTCAACTGGAAAGAAAACATAAAGACAGAGAAAAGAAAGCATCTCATCATACTTGCAGTAGAATCTTCGGTAAAAGATGGGGTCCAAGCCCTAAAACCATTCATTGGAAGTACACAGCTATAATAAGGCCATTCCTGACATACGCATGTTTGGTTTTGTGGCCAGCCTTGCATAAGGCAACCAACCTTAGAACCATGACTAAAATTCATAGACTAGCATGTATCGGTACAATCGGTGCCATGAGAACTACACTAAGTGCAGCCCTGGAAACATTCCTCTCACTAGCCTCTCGTTCTTTTTACGAAAAAGATGGCGGCCAAAAGTGCTCTGGGACTTCAACAATGCAGTAATTGGAAAGAGGGTCTTTACGGTCACAGAACTATTAAGCTTGATTCACACTATAGTTCTAATACTGATACAGTCTCAGTACTATCTCACTACAGTAAAATATTTTTAAACGAGAAACAATGTTTATATTCACACAATCGTTATTGCTCCAATACTGATACGCTCTCGCTCCGCTTTCGATTTGTTTAAAAGAATATTTTAACGAAGTGAAAACCCATCGAGATAGTACCGGTATCGAAAATATGAATACATATATCTCGCGTTCTCGACGTTATATCTGTCATCACTATTTCATCAGATTGCTTTAACCGTTAGACCAGTCAGTATTATTTTCAATGCTTAGAGTATGGGTATTTCTGATTATATTATGCAGAATACATGTTACATGTTTGATGTTGCATTTTCAGGATTAGCCTTTAATTTTCGAAATTATAAACGGAAGTTTGTGACAATAGCCCTGTTTTTTAGTACATTTTTATCTTCGCTTAGAAAAAAGTAGCATGTTAATAACAACAACAACAAACTGGTATAATTCCGTATTGTTGTTGTATTTAACATGCTACTTTTTTCTAAGCGAAGATAAAAATGCACTCAAAAACAGGGCTAATATTCCGAATGCACAATCCACAAGTCGTCTTCCGCATAGGATAAAATCCATCAAACCGAAAGAAAATTATTGGTTTGATTTGAGCTGTAAAGAGGTTATCAGGGTTTGAGAAGTAAGCTTCCGTTGTTATAAAACCAACCCTACTGTGGAAAACCAAGTCAAGTTCAAAAAAAGCTAGACCGACTCCCTGTGTTTGCTCAATTGATAAAGGCAATTTGCTTGCAGCACAGTTTGTTGTCAATTCGACGCTGCCTGAGAGTGTCGTAATTCCTCATGTACTTGAGAGCGGCAAAGCCACTGCGTAAGCTTTTCCATCTGCCCTACTCCACTGGTCTCTTTCCGAGTGGATGGAAAACAGCATTTGTCCAGACATTCCCTAAAAAAGGCTAATCTTCTTCTCCCTCTTACTATCGTCCAATTACACTTATGTACGTAGTACGTCCCTTTTTTCCAAGTTAATGGAAACGCTGTTAGATTAATTAAGCTTAAGAAACATATATATCTCGAAGAACGAAAGCTTCTTAATGACCGGCAGTATGGCTTTCGTAGCTATAGATCCACTGTTGATCTATCTGATGGTATGTGGAACAAATCTTTACATTGATTTGGAGAAAGTGAAATTATTGCACTTGATATTTCAAAAGCATTTGATAGAGTTTGGCATCAAGCTCTCTTATCTATCGAAAATGCGTGAATTTGGTATTGATGAATTTCTTCTTCGTTGGATAAGAAATTACCTTTCGGATCATTCAATAAAAGTTGTGTTGGACGGTTTCAAATCCGATATTTATAAAATAAATGCTGGTGTGCCACAAGGCTCTATTTTGTCTCCGACTCTCTTGCTTATTTTTATAAATGATCTTCTGTCTGGAACTTCTAATCCATTAAATTGTTTTGCAGACGACAGTACAATTAGCTTTTTATGTTCGTTTCAATATTCAATTCCTTGTTCTTCGGATGCGGAACTTGAAAGGTAGCGTATGACAAGCTTTGTCCAATGGGGAATAAAAAACCGCCAAGAATTAAATGCTTCAAAAACTTAATTCTGTCTTTTGTCGTTAAAGCGAAACCCACTCCCTATGCTACTATCCATGAGTGGCACTTGCATCGAGGAACCCGAACAGCTTTCAGTTCTAGATATGTGCATCACAAACCACCTTTGGAATGATCATGATCACATTTCGACGTCTTTCATCTTTCATCTTCAGATCTCATCTTCTTTTGAATAAAACATGAAAAAATGGAATAATTTCAAATCTTTTCGCAAAAAGATCAAATCTTTTCAACAATGAAAAACGACATAAGTCTCTTTCAAAGTAAAGCGCTGTAAATGATAGATAGATGATAGAACAATAACGGAAACATTTGCATCTCTCGAACACCGCCGCAATGTTTCGTGCCTTTCATAATTTGATCGGTATTTTTACAAACAGTGTTCTAGTGACGTACTGTCAAGTATAGATATTCTTTTCTTAGTCGCACTACCCAAATGTAGAATGCTTTACCTGGCTCTGTATTTCCCTCTCATTTTGATATTCAGAACTTCAAAACCAATCTTATCTTCTCTTCGTCATTAAGCTGGAAGTTTTTTTTTTGCCCGGGGCCAAGTATAGTTTCTATAAAAAGGTTTTTTTTTCTATAATACAAATTCTATATAAATGTACGGTACTTCTGATTTTTTTTTTGTGTTCGTAGGTATTGAAAAACCCGGCTTTGATAAAATTTTCGGGCATGGTAAAAAATAGAACACAAAATAAGTTCCGTCCACTCATACGCCCATTAAAACAAAAATTAAGCATCATCATGGTGATACTAGCTGTAGTAGAGCATTTTGGGAAATATCAATTTTCTCAATACATAAGCGGAAACTTTACAGTTTGATAAATGTTTTGGGGTATGCTTCTGACCAAGGAAACACGAAATCAAACTATAGGGGGTAAAACAAACTTGTGGAGGGGTTGAACTCGCTTCATGGGGTGATGAGTGCAGCTGAAAATTTGCCTACGGTAACAAGGTTTTTGACTCAAGTCGTTTGAATTTTTTAAATCGAATCAAATCAAATCAGGTTGACGAAAAGAAATCAACTTTTATCACAATCACTAGGTACATAATGTAGTGTTGAAATAATGAGAATACTTGTTATCTTTATCACCTTTAATACATATATTCGATATTATGTTAGCTTTGATAAAAGCTTTAAATATTATTATTGATTATATTATTCAATTGATTATTCCTATTCATATCCTAATATAATAAACACGTTTAGGTATATAAAATATTTCCTGTGTTTCCATTAAATCTCTAGATTGAGGAGTAGTTACTCACAATAAATGGTCACCTTTCATGAATCGTACACCTTAATATACACAAACATTCATATCTCTACCAAAAAGCAGCAGTAGTTGTTTCTATCACATATAATTTTAATTAAAATGTGTATGTTCCCTTCTTTTTCAGCAAAAATTCACAATAAATAAAAAAATACAAACAAAAAATGTTTAGGGAAAAATCGAGCTCCGAAACGAATGTCAACTGCCAAAAATCGTGTGTGAAATGCGACAGGTATTTTTTTTTATTCCAAGTTGATTCTCTTTTTTTGAACTTTGCGTTGTTCAGTTTAATTTTGTCATACATGACCTTGCACTCATTCTTCTTCTGCTTTTTATGTTTTGCCCTAACAAATTTCACTGAATTTTATATACATCTCTGCTCCCCTGTTATCATATGCAATTTTTCATGAAGTCTATTCATTTGCAAAATGAAAATACCTCGGCTGTTTGTGTTCAATAAAAATGTATCGTAGGAAATATCTCTGACATGCAATGCTGAGAGGGTACCTACTTTATATGAATATATTGTTCTCACTTTGCATGGCACATCTCTATTTGCTTTAAAAAAAAAGAAAACAAAAATATATAAAGGCTTGAACCCTGTTCAAAAAAGCATTTTTGTAATTAAATAAATCGTGATTCGAATTGACATGCATTTATAATGAACCAATCCAGATGGGTATGAGAGCCCCAAACGTCATAATCTAGTCATCGAAATTTACGGGACTTAAATGGAACACCATACCTAGAATAGCAGTACAACAACGCGGATATGAATGCTTCTTCAGTGTGATGGAGTTAAATATTTAAATGCTTTTTCCATTAGACAATTCTATTTTCAGCAATCCGAAGGATATGAGTTGGATATACATACTATACAACATGTGCATAAGTTGAATTGGATAATAAGTAGGTAGGTACATACATTATACATATAACTAAAAGAGTTACATTTGTTTTGGTCGGGTAAGTTCAAAATAGGAGAATATAGGTACCAAATATACGTACATAAGTTTTAATCAATATATTGGCTTTTTAATACCTATTCTATATTGTTATTTATCAACTTGGTTTGTTCTGCACAAATACAATATTTTAGTGTAAGTTTCAAATATTGATGACCAATTTGCAGAGTTCATATAAATGTCTTTACAATTAGGTAATTCGAAGAAAACAGCAACTTTTTCATTAAAAAACCAAGGTGTTGTTTTTGTATAAATGATTTTATGTTATGAAATTGTAAATTTGGAAAATTTGAATGTCATTCAATCATCATCATCAAGTCCTATAACCCCGATTGGGACAACAAATCGTTTTAATCCTTCACGGCAGTAGCGTAGCTACTACAGCTTTATCAATGATACGGGGCCCTCTAGATATAGGGGCCCCGAGACTCAGAGTACTTGACGTGTGTAAGAAATTTTTCATTGAGATGCATTCGATACACAATTTTAATGGTTCGCTCGTTGAAGTTAACCAAAGTTGACCACAAGAATTGTCAAAAAACACCAAAGGATTGTGAAATAAGCAAGGATCAACATTTTCTTTAAAAATGAATAGAAACCAACCACAGCTTCCATTTTTATTTGTGTTTGTTATTATTAAAGTAAAAAATGCTTTGGAGCTCATCTCGCTCTGACAATTTATTCTTTACCTCAACTCGACCCAACAAGAAACCTAGATCCACTTCAGGGGGAGTTCAGGGCGAGCCTAGATGTCAAAAGACACAGAACTTTCTGGTCAGGACGAGTTCAGGGTTTTCAAAAAAAAAGGCTTAGGGTAACTCCAGGGTAACTCAACGAACAAACCTAATTTACGTATTATTTACAATGTATATACCTATTACCAATTTTGCTTACATGGTGTCTTTTCGATAGTTTTCCTTCCTGTATAGCTATCTCTATCTAAGTCCTACCAATTAACGGGACCACAACTGCAACGTGCAACCACTTTTTTCTTATCGGACCATGTACCAGTAGCCCAGGAAAATTAGACGAAAAAATGGTAAAATTAGGAAATAATTCTTATAAAACTGAGAGCTCCGTTCTAATTTACCTTCATGGTCAGTTTAGTTGAAATACTTATAAAAACTGGATGGACAATATTTTTGTACAATTTGTATTCGGGTTCATCTCCTTATTATAAAATAAAGTTTTTGGGTGAAAGACGTGAGGAGAAGGTCGTTTTATCAAAAAAGGGTGTGAGTTGTGCATTTGTTTTCTAATAAATCGTTTGAATTTCACTTTACAACGAATAATTGAGGAATCGGAAATTTTCATACAGTCTAATTATCTAAATAATGAGCTATCAATGAAGTTTAAAAGTTATAGCGTTTCAAAATTTGACTTTTGATTTTGACCGTAGAGTGACAAACAAATATTTTTGGAAATACTTAATCTAGGATTTCATACATTCTGGGCACACCGGCTCGTGACGTTTCTCGTAAATATAGTGAGTTGTTTTGATGCAATTTTCTTCACGACACCTTAGAGGGCCTTTCAGTTGCATTTTCTTTGGAAAATGTCCAATGGAGTCGATTCTGATTTATGTAAGAACCTTTGTCCAGCTTTTTACTTTTCAGGAGGTGGTTCCCATGCAGAACTGGAGCTACCTAGTTTTTAATTCTGATCATTAATTTGAATTTCTGTGTTAGCCAATGAAGTTTTAAAGTCTTCTAGACGGATATGACTTTGGGTAATATTAATAAACCCGAGCAATTGCTTTTGCTAGCTAGAATTGTCAAATCTGAAGCAATTGCTTAGTTTCATAATTATAAAAATTTAAAGCAATTGCTTTTGCTTTCTCTATCTTCGAAAAACAATGCCACCGCTCATTTGCTTCAATTCGGTAATTATAAAACACAAAAAATATAGCAATTACTAGAAAATTTGAAGTCTGCTATTTACGTGAATTAGAACATTTGCTATGGATATTAATGTGAAACATTTTTTTTCAGACTAATAAAATCATTCAATTTAATTAATTTAAAAGAAAATACATTCAATTAAATGTTTGGTATTCTTGATCTTGTGCGTCAGGATGAATGAAATAGGTTTGCACATCATTCCACTCTTACCGGCAGTAGTTACAACAAATGTTCGTGAAAAAAATTATAGACCAAGAACTTTTAGCGACGATAAAAATGCTTAATAAACAATTATTGATACATTTTATAAATTATCATCCACAAAATAGTGCATAAAAGTGAAATAAAACAATAAATATAGCTTGGTAGAATGTTTTTGACAAGAGTACCTCTTGTATTCTATTAAAAAATAATCTATAAAATTGCCGATCTCTTTATGATTTTCGTTACATTATATCTACATGAAGTGTTAAGAGCCACAAACACCATGGCAAATGTAAAGCAATTGCTAAGTTCGAATTTTCGAACTAACTTAAGCAAGGTAAATTTAAAAGCAAAATCCATGAATTGGCGATTGCTTCATTCAAAAAATGAAAAGCCATTTTATATTAAATTTTGTTTTTCTGTCTATTTGCAACTATTTGGCCACCTTTTCAAATATTGCTTTCACGCATAATAGCTTTGGGGCAAATACAAAGAACAAAATATCATATATTATGAAGTACAAAAGGTACTGCTCATCGATAACCGTACACACATGTGGACATTTATTTTTCTTTTAAAATAGAACTTAAAATTTAAATAGTGACTTGAAATTAATATAATACGTTTGATGAATGCTATATATACTAATTCCCTTGAATTTTTTTACAAATCATTTTTTTTCTTCAAATTACACGAATGAGCTTTTCTGTTCGGAGGCCACATTCAAATTGTATTGCTTACTTAATTACCTAATTAATAAAAACGCTACTTGTGCTACCAAATAATATTTTTTTGTTATTTTACCATGAAGGGTTTCTATAGAAACGAACTAAGAGAAATTAAAGTTTTTTTTATTTAGAAAAATTGTACAGAGAGAAAAACCAAATGTACACATATGTGCCAGTATCCTTGAGGTTGAGAGGTTAAGCTCATAGAATTCTACACAAAGAAGATGATTACACTATTCCGTTATAGAGCAACAGCTTTTCTGAAAAACGTGCACAAACGTTAAAAAAATATTATTGATATCTTTTCAACACTCAAAATTTATTTTCTCATACAAAACAGTGTTATAATCTTTCTTACGTATAACTCTTTTGAAAAAAAAACGGTTTTCGAGGTACATATTTATAAAAACAGTTTTTTGTCCTTTTTACCGTGCAAAATCAAATATCTAATTGAACTTACATATCTAATATGCTGATGCAAGTAAAAAAAGGTAATTGCTAAGAATGAGCCCCTGTTCGAAAAAAGGGGGCCCCTAAGAAGTGTTTGATACGGGGCCCCCAAAGTGCTCTCTACGTCACTGCTTCACGGTCTGCAGTTAGATATTTTAACTGTGGCCACGTCTTTCTCTGGGATTCTGCTTCCGCTAAGACAGTTGATTTCCATGTTGTTCTTGGTCTTCCAATCCGCCATGCACCCGAGGATCCCATTCAAAGGACTGCTTTGCAATTTCATCGCTTGGTTTCCTCAGTGTGACCAATCCAACGCCATTTACGCTTTCTTATGTAGACGTTCAGCCGCTCTTGACTTGTCCTGCGCCACAATTCTTCGTTTGATATAATTTGTGGCCAGCGAATTTTTAGAATATGGCGTAGACAAGCGATTGACACAAGCCTGCAAATTCCTCGAGATGGTAGTCGTGACTTTCCAGGTTTCACAAGCATATAACAGCACGGATTTGACATTGGATTCGAAGAATCTCGACTTTGTGCGTAAGGAGATTTTACTGGATTTCCAAATTTGAGACAGAGAACCGAAGGCTGCGTGAGCCTTATTTATTCTACTTTGAACGTCTAGATCAGTACCACCATTTGCTGAAACAATACTTTCAATGTAGTTAAATTATTCAACCTCTTCAACTGGCGTCTCCTGTATAAAAATTAGAGAATAGCAAAAAATCACGACCTGTGATTTTGAACCTGTGATTAGAAAATCACAATCACGACCTGTGAACAATTCACGAACAAACTGTGAGCGGCTTAAATGTGATTTGATATGTGCCTGTGCTCATTTCCAATTCTATGAAAAATCAGAGATTCACAATCACTGTGCTAAAATCATAACGAACAGGAACAATTCACAAATCACGAAAAGAACTGTGGTCGTGATTTATTTTCACGACCAGAATAAAATCACAAAAAAATTAAAATCTCAGGCCAAGACGAAAGTATAAAGAATGAGAACGATGTCGTGATTTTCTTTGCATTTTATGGCTTGGTTTTTATAGATTTTGCTTTCCAATTTGGTAGATTTTTAAACTGGAGATTCTGAATCTGATCAGCAAGGCAAGTGCGAATTTTTTGACATCCACCTACTGCCACGCCTCCTTTTCTTATATTTATGTTTACTCCTTTATCATATACATTTTTTTGCAATTAAGTTGTTTAAAACCTAAAGAACAACATATGCATTTTTGGAAATCCAACCACTGCCGCGCCTCCTTTTCTTTTATTTGAGTTTTCCCCTAAAAACGTTGCCCTAGAGAGCCGAAATTTTGTAAATAAGAGAGCTTAAAGAACAACACATACATTTTTGGAAAACCGCCCACTGCCACGCCTTATTTTCCTATAATTGAGTTTTACCCTTGAAACGTTGTCCAATGGAATTGAAATTTTGTTAATAATTTCACTGGGGCCTAAAGAAAAACATCAAATTTTTGAAAGTCCACCCACTGCCACGCCTTCTTTTCTTATACTTGAGTTTAACACCTAATACATTGCCCTTGGGAGCTTATATTTTGTAAATAAGTTGTCTAGAGCCTAAAAACTATCATAATATTTTTGGGAATCCACCCACTACCACACCTCTTATTCTTATATTTGAGCTTTCTCCTTCATACGTTGCTTTAGAAAGCTGACATTTTGTAAATAAGTGTTGTGAACTTAAAAAGCAACATAAAAATTTTTAAGAAATCCACCCACTGCCACGCCTACTTTTCTTGGATTCGAGTTTTACCCTTCTCAGTTTTTTCAGAGGGTTTAAATTTTTGTCAATAAGATGTTTAAGGCCTACGTTACCTACATATGAATTTTTTAGAAATCCACCCAATGCCACACGTACTTATTTAAGAGCAACATTTTATAAGTAGCTGCCTAGAAATTGAAATTTTTATTTTCATATAAATGAGGAGACATTTATATTTAATGCGAAAATATGATAGATCTCTACAAAATAAATTTAGTTAAAACTTTTTTATTCAAAAAGATGCTTGTTTTTAAGTTCTTTTTTTTCAATAATAAAGTGTGCAGTAAAATGAGTCACTATAAAATTATTCAGATTTTCTAATATATCTATTTTTTAATTCAAGAATCACAATCACAGGTTAAACTCATCGTGAATTGCAAATCACAGTCACAGGTTTACCTGTGATTGAAAAATCACGACTTAGCTCATCTCTGATAAAAATACGCTGATGTGTGGAGCAGCCTGTGAGCATTATTTTTGTCTTGAATTTTTGGCACACTGTTGCACTTCGAAAGAGCCGGTGCCGTGACATAAGGCCATGCGTCATAAGGCCATATTTTGAAATATATCCTTATGACACTTTCGCCATGTGTCATATGGCCATATTTTAACGGTGCAGGGAAGTAACTGCACATGGGGAAAAACTTCACTACTAGTGGGAAAAAATTTCACTTTTTTAAAGTGAAGTTATTTCCAACTGAAGGTGAGTAATAATTTCATCTGAAAATTGTGTGAAGTTATGTTAAAAATTACAAAAATGTAAAATAGTGTTGCCTTAAATCCAGATTCTCTAAATGCAAAAGAAACCTGCATACACCCAGCCTCGCACCTACCCCAAATCCTATAATATGCCCAAGCAGGGGTTGCAGGGGGGCAGCAAGGCCCCCCATACATACCTTACTGTTTATTCGCCGTAATGCTTGCTGTAAGCACTGTATTTATGTAAGGCAAAGCATTACGGCGAATAACCGGTGAGGTATTTACATATAGGGGGACATGCCTCCCTTGCAACCCCCCTCACTTTCAGTGGGAAATAATTTCACTTCAAAAAAGTGAAATTATTTCCCACTAGTGATGAAGTTTTTTCCCATGTGAAATTATTTTCCGGTGAAGTTATTTCCCTGCACCAGACACCCTATATATATTATCTTAGAGGGTGCGCGTCCAGGGCTACCAGTATTTTTTGTAGAAATTTATTTTCTGACCATATCATTACGAAGTTGAATTTGCTAAAGAAAATAGAAGCTAACCATTATATTAATAGGTCGTATAGTTTACTAAAATATATGGAACCACCCAAAAAGTTATCTCTGTCTTCTAATGTGTTGAATATCAAGTAAAGATTGGTCGTATTTCTTCTTTTCTCTGGAGCTCTGGGGGTTCATGATCCCCATGACCTCCCCCCCTGGACCCGCCACTGCACCTACCCCCAATTGCCCAAGCAGGGGGGTTGCATACATACATTCATACCTCACTGTTTATTCGCGGCAATGCTGGGTGCCAGCGGTGCAGGGAATTAACTTCACGGGAACTATCTTCACATGGGAATTTACTTCACCAGTAGTGGGAATTAATTTCACCTTTTTTTTGTGAAGTAATTTCCCACTGAAGGTGGGAAATAATTTCATCCGAAAATTGTGTGAAGTTATTTCCCACCTAAGATATAACTCTTGTTTTGAACATACTGACCTTCCTCTAACTTTTTTTGACCACCCTTAAAAATGGTGCAGGGAATTAACTTCACGGGAACTACCTTCACATGGGAATTTACTTCACCACTAGTGGGAACTTATTTCACCGTTTTTTTGTGGAGTAATTTCCCACTGAAGGTGGGAAATAATTTCATCCCGAAATTGTGTGAAGTTATTTCCCACCTATGATATGATAAAAATTACAAAAATGTAAAATTGTGTTTCCTTAAATCCAGATTGTTTAAATGCAAAAGAAACTTGCATACACCCAGCCTCGCACCTACCCCAAATCCTATAATGAGCCCAAGCAGGGAGGTTGCAGGGGGGCAGCATGCCCCCCCATACATACCTCACTGTTTATTCGCCGTAATGCTTGCTGCTAGCACTGTTTTTATGTAAGGCAAAGCATTACGGCGAATAAGCAGTGAGGTGTGTATGGGGGGCATGCTGCCCCCCTGCAACCCCCCTGCTTGGGCACATTATAGGATTTGGGGTAGGTGCGAAGCTGGGTGTATGCAAAGTTTTTTTTGCATTTAAAAAATCTGGATTTAAAGAAACGCACATTAAAGTGAAATTAATTCCCACAAAAAAGTGAAATTATTACTCACTTTCAGTGGGAAATAATTTCACTTCAAAAAAGTGCAATTAATTCCCACTAGTGGTGAAGTTAATTCCCATGTGAAGGTAGTTCCCGTGAAGTTAATTCCCTGCACCCTTAAAAATATTTTATTTATCTTTTTATTAAATTTTTGTTTGTGTAGGTACTTTTAAATATTCCCTTTAATTTTTTTTTTTAATTTTCGAATTTTGAAAGATGACCATTGTGAATAACTCAATTATCTAAATTTACCACCCTTTGAAATTTCTCTTACTTTCAACCGGATAATCAAACAATACAGAACAAAAAACAAAACAACAAAACGACAAAACAAAACAAAATAAAAAAAACAACAAAACAAAACCAAGTGGCACCTAGCCAATAATTAGGGTTACCAGATTGAAAATGACGTAAAGGGGGACATTGCCCCTTTTCTAGGGAAGACAGGTGTTTTAAAAGGGGGACAAAACATGTTTTTGAAAAATATAACACCAGAGTAAAAAAAGTGAAGAAAAGTGATTTTTTATTATAAAAAACAAATAAACTGACAGATGAAGGACATGCATGTCTTTGTCTTTGCTTCAAAAAAAGTTATGCACCATTTATTAAAAAATTTAGATATCCTTGATTTTTTGATTTTTTTTAAGTTGGTTTTTGTTAACTTTTCCTGCTTAAATTTTTTCGTAAAATTTTTTGAACTATCCATTCCAATAGAAAATTTAATTTTGAACAAAAAGTATTATAGGTAAAATTGTCAAATTCCGCTTAGTTTTCGAGTTATACCAAAAATACTGAAAAGTGGCCAGTGTGACCATTCTCTCAGAAACGCATGGGTGAATTTAGTAGCATTTTTGGTTTTAAGCATGCTTATGGGCCAAACAAACATATTCAATAATAAAAACCCTTGCACGTAATTGTTCCTTTATACCTCTCATTTGTTGCAATATTTATAACCGAATTTTAAAAGAAGATTAGGACGATTAGGATGACGAATATCTTACTTGAATACCGCGAACTATTGGATTATACGAATCCAATTATATTCAATAACAATACCACAAACGAATTAAAACAATAATCTGTGCAACCGGCACACGCGAAAAATATGATCGAAATGACCCAACTGTCAAAGCGATCAAGAAGGATGGGAGATAAAGAGATAAGACAAAATATTGCAACAACACTGCAACAACGATGCAGCCAACCGGCTAGTCAGCTGGGGGTGGGTTCGTCGAATTTTATATGAACAATTAAAGAATTTAAATAATATGAATCGAATAAAAAAAAAGGTTTGATAGAAAATAAATACAATTAAGGTAAGTACAGGGGCGTAGGTACTTACGCTATAGGATGGGCGCCAGGAAACTTTTATGGTCGTTTGCCTTAACCAGGTACTGAAAATTTTTCTTCAAAGTAGGAAGAAAAACACAATGATTTAAATCCCTGATTGGGAGTTTAAAAGTTTATTTAAAAAAAATGTCTCGAAAACCGTGGCTTTCGCCTGGATTAAAACCCAGAATCTTTTCGATAGAAAAATAAATACAAATTAAGATATTGTTCGAAGAACAATTTAAGAAAATAAGCAAAGATAAAAACCAAACAAAGAAAACCGAAGCCGCAAGAATGGACCGCTATCACCGGTCCCGAAATAAAGAACAAAGAAAACTACGCTACCAATCGAGTCACGAGTCTCACAATTTTGAGATAAAAACGAAATTAAAAGGCCAACCGAATTACTATTTTTCAAACACTTTAAATCAAAAAGAATTAACTTTCGAACTACTATCAATCACTGTACTTATCTTTTCCTGTGGTTACAATTCCTTCCTCTTCCTTTTCCTCTAATATCCGCCCCGTTCTGGCGATGGTTATCAAACTCCTTTCCTTAAAGCGAGTTTTATCTCAACCAAATAACTCCTTCCTCGAACAACTTTCAAAACACTTTTCTATTATTACCAACTGTAATTAATTAATTAAACAATTTCCAAAATTTTCCAACTTTCTATATTTGTTTTCTTTTTCTTCTCTCAAAATCTTTAAAACCTCTATCGGCTATTCAAGTCAACCAAGAAGTGGTTGTTTCTGCCTAGCCTTTGTCTTCTACCGGCCTCTCTTTCACTCACACATTCTCACGCACATACATATGGTTTTCGTGGAACTCTGTTACGGTTCCACTCCGAGGTTGAGTTCCAACGAAACTATCTCTCACTCACACATTCAAGGGATTCCCCAAGTTGTTGGCGTTGTCCCAAAACTTGACGAATCCAAGGCCGGAGCAAGACATATTCACAATAATCTGCTTTGAGAAAAGAATAAAAAAACTATAAAAAGTTGAAAACATAATTCTGAGCATTCTCTCAGTTACTCTACATTTCTAACTTTTTGAAAATTATTCGAAGAAGGCAAATATTTTCTTTTAACAATTTTCTAAACCTTTTTGAGGAAACGAAGGAGGAAGGCAAAACTCAACACAAACTAACTATCGCGCAATTTATTATTCGGTGGACCTTTGTACAGATTTGGGGAATGAAGGGAATAGCGTTTAGCGTTCCATTCTTTCAAGCGGTCGATGCTTATTAAAATTAAATTTAAAGTTAAAGTAAACATTTAGGTTGGGCTTGTCGCCATGTTTAAAAAAGAAAAGTTAAATTTATGTTGATGTTGCGTTGTTTAAAATCCACACTAAGTGTGCAATGTATGTCTCCGTTTTCAAGTTCCGTTAAGCTTCCTAGCTTAAAGTTAAGATGGCGTGTGAGTCTCCAGCCCATCCGCTGGCTCAACACGATATACTGGTGAATACGACGAACCTAGTTTTGTCATCCTCCCCGAGCCACTCTCAAGCTCCCAGAGGACAACGGACAAAATTGTGGACAGAAAAATGGGATTGGTTTGGGGTGGAGGGGAAAACAGACAACGAGAGTTAAACTATGACCAAACAACATAGTTCGAAGAAGGTTTTAAGAACCGCAGGAAGAGAGGTTTTTGTTACGGTAAATCTTACCGTAACACATTTTCCGGTCTATTCAATAGGCTATTTTGCACCTGAAGTGATATGAAGTTCAATGAGTGGCTGCGTTTAGGTTTGAAAGGATTTTGAACTTCGAATTTATGTATTCACAGAGAATATTTTTAAAAATATTGAAAACATTTTTACAGTTTTCAATTGAAAATTTTCTCTTTTTGAGTTTTAACTTTATAAGGGGGGCAGAGGTTTGTTTAGGGGGGACACACAGCATTTTGATATGAAAAAGGGGGACTGTCACCCCTAAAGGGGGACGCCTGGTAACCCTACCAATAATATTATGTAATATTTTGCACAATAATATTGAGCGTATAGGGACCAGCGTTGCCCCCCTACTACAATTGTAGTGTTTTTACTAGATACACTTTTTTTTTCAAAAGCACACACTACGCACGCACCTCCAAACACTACACTTTTTTTACATCAGAAATTTTGTATTCTTAAAAATGAATACTGTTTTTGTAGCTTTAAATCTTTACCAATACTTTCTGTGTAGGCCCAGAACACAACATCCTCAATTCCACAATCAACTTTCAGAGTGGAAACTACAGTTTGACAGATCATATTGGTTTGCTCTTTCTAAAATAAATGTATATTTTTCACATTTCTTCTTCAGTTTCACAATTTACCGTTTTGAAATAGGAATGTGAATTATTTTTAAATTATTTTCAAATGTTTGATGGAGTTGCACAAAATTGTGTGCTAATTTAATATTTTATTTTGTGAATTTCTATTGCCAGCAGTACCAAATGAAAAGATATTTTTCAACTATCAAAAAACCTAAGTAAAAAATAAGGAAGTTTATTTTTGGTTTGTAAAAATGTTAATAGTTTATTTATTTGTATACATATAAGAATATTTTATGAGCTGTGTATGCATAATAGTTTATTATACCTACATATGTATATTTTAAAGTGAATAAAAGGATTAAAAATTTGTAAAATTATTTTGTTCTTTTTTTTACTACGTTTTTACTACACTTTTTTTTCCTAAACACTACACTTTCAATCAGTTGGGGGGGCAACACTATGCAAAGTGTCTTATTTTGAAAAGACGCCAATTTCTTTGGCGTCTCAACTCATTGTTTAGATTTAAGTTTCAGTTCGTAATAAACCATCAACAAGAATAGATCATTTGATTCATTTATTCATACAGAAAATAACATTACAAAACAAAACAGGACAAGACAGGACAGGACAGGACAGGACAGGACAGGACAGGACAGGACAGGACAGGACAGGACAGGACAGGACAGGACAGGACAGGACAGGACAGGACAGGACAGGACAGGACAGGACAGGACAGGACAGGACAGGACAGGACAGGACAGGACAGGACAGGACAGGACAGGACAGGACAGGACAGGACAGGACAGGACAGGACAGGACAGGACAGGACAGGACAGGACAGGACAGGACAGGACAGGACAGGACAGGACAGGACAGGACAGGACAGGACAGGACAGGACAGGACAGGACAGGACAGGACAGGACAGGACAGGACAGGACAGGACAGGACAGGACAGGACAGGACAGGACAGGACAGGACAGGACAGGACAGGACAGGACAGGACAGGACAGGACAGGACAGGACAGGACAGGACAGGACAGGACAGGACAGGACAGGACAGGACAGGACAGGACAGGACAGGACAGGACAGGACAGGACAGGACAGGACAGGACAGGACAGGACAGGACAGGACAGGACAGGACAGGACAGGACAGGACAGGACAGGACAGGACAGGACAGGACAGGACAGGACAGGACAGGACAGGACAGGACAGGACAGGACAGGACAGGACAGGACAGGACAGGACAGGACAGGACAGGACAGGACAGGACAGGACAGGACAGGACAGGACAGGACAGGACAGGACAGGACAGGACAGGACAGGACAGGACAGGACAGGACAGGACAGGACAGGAGGACAGGACAGGACAGGACAGGACAGGACAGGACAGGACAGGACAGGACAGGACAGGACAGGACAGGACAGGACAGGACAGGACAGGACAGGACAGGACAGGACAGGACAGGACAGGACAGGACAGGACAGGACAGGACAGGACAGGACAGGACAGGACAGGACAGGACAGGACAGGACAGGACAGGACAGGACAGGACAGGACAGGACAGGACAGGACAGGACAGGACAGGACAGGACAGGACAGGACAGGACAGGACAGGACAGGACAGGACAGGACAGGACAGGACAGGACAGGACAGGACAGGACAGGACAGGACAGGACAGGACAGGACAGGACAGGACAGGACAGGACAGGACAGGACAGGACAGGACAGGACAGGACAGGACAGGACAGGACAGGACAGGACAGGACAGGACAGGACAGGACAGGACAGGACAGGACAGGACAGGACAGGACAGGACAGGACAGGACAGGACAGGACAGGACAGGACAGGACAGGACAGGACAGGACAGGACAGGACAGGACAGGACAGGACAGGACAGGACAGGACAGGACAGGACAGGACAGGACAGGACAGGACAGGACAGGACAGGACAGGACAGGACAGGACAGGACAGGACAGGACAGGACAGGACAGGACAGGACAGGACAGGACAGGACAGGACAGGACAGGACAGGACAGGACAGGACAGGACAGGACAGGACAGGACAGGACAGGACAGGACAGGACAGGACAGGACAGGACAGGACAGGACAGGACAGGACAGGACAGGACAGGACAGGACAGGACAGGACAGGACAGGACAGGACAGGACAGGACAGGACAGGACAGGACAGGACAGGACAGGACAGGACAGGACAGGACAGGACAGGACAGGACAGGACAGGACAGGACAGGACAGGACAGGACAGGACAGGACAGGACAGGACAGGACAGGACAGGACAGGACAGGACAGGACAGGACAGGACAGGACAGGACAGGACAGGACAGGACAGGACAGGACAGGACAGGACAGGACAGGACAGGACAGGACAGGACAGGACAGGACTGAACAAGACTGAACAAGACTGAACAAGACAAGAACAAGACAAGAACAAGACAAGAACAAGACAAGAACAAGACAAGAACAAGACAAGAACAAGACAAGAACAAGACAAGAACAAGACAAGAACAAGACAAGAACAAGACAAGAACAAGACAAGAACAAGACAAGAACAAGACAAGAACAAGACAAGAACAAGACAAGAACAAGACAAGAACAAGACAAGAACAAGACAAGAACAAGACAAGAACAAGACAAGAACAAGACAAGAACAAGACAAGAACAAGACAAGAACAAGACAAGAACAAGACCTGAACAAGACCTGAACAAGACTGAACAAGACTGAACAAGACTGAACAAGACTGAACAAGACTGAACAAGACTGAACAAGACTGAACAAGACTGAACAAGACTGAACAAGACTGAACAAGACTGAACAAGACTGAACAAGACTGAACAAGACTGAACAAGACTGAACAAGACTGAACAAGACTGAACAAGACTGAACAAGACTGAACAAGACTGAACAAGACTGAACAAGACTGAACAAGACTGAACAAGACTGAACAAGACTGAACAAGACTGAACAAGACTGAACAAGACTGAACAAGACTGAACAAGACTGAACAAGACTGAACAAGACTGAACAAGACTGAACAAGACTGAACAAGACTGAACAAGACTGAACAAGACTGAACAAGACTGAACAAGACTGAACAAGACTGAACAAGACTGAACAAGACTGAACAAGACTGAACAAGACTGAACAAGACTGAACAAGACTGAACAAGACTGAACAAGACTGAACAAGACTGAACAAGACTGAACAAGACTGAACAAGACTGAACAAGACTGAACAAGACTGAACAAGACTGAACAAGACTGAACAAGACTGAACAAGACTGAACAAGACTGAACAAGACTGAACAAGACTGAACAAGACAGAACAAGACAGAACAAGACAGAACAAGACAGAACAAGACAGAACAAGACAGAACAAGACAGAACAAGACAGAACAAGACAGAACAAGACAGAACAAGACAGATCAAGACAGATCAAGACAGATCAAGACAGATCAAGACAGATCAAGACAGATCAAGACAGATCAAGACAGATCAAGACAGATCAAGACAGATCAAGACAGATCAAGACAGATCAGGACAGAACAAGACAGAACAAGACAGAACAAGACAGAACAAGACAGAACAAGACAGAACAAGACAGAACAAGACAGAACAAGACAGAACAAGACAGAACAAGACAGCACAAGACAGCACAAGACAGCACAAGACAGA